>JAVHZZ010000001.1:464992190-465387190 GCA_036250195.1 Mixophyes australis | reverse complement strand
GCACTGGGGTCATGAGTTCGGTTCCCGACCATGGCCTTATCTGTGAAGAGTTTGTATGTTCTCGACGTGTTTGCGTGGGTTTTCTCCGGGTGCTCCAAAAACATACTGGTAGTTAATTGGCTGCTAACAAATTGACCCTAGTCTGTCTGTGTCTTTGTGTGTCTATATTAGGGAATTTAGACTGTAAGCTCCAACAGGACAGGGACTGATGTGAGTGAGCTCTCTGTACAGCGCTGCTGAATTAGTGGCGCTATATAAGTAAATGGTGATGATGATGATTCTCTCGTGTCCAAAATCACCATTCTGTGGTGCACCAAATTGTTTTGCATCTGTAATCCGCTAACATTTGTAATGCATCTGAAATTTACTAACACTCATCTTGATAGTTAGCTATGAACTTCTAAGATGGGTGAGAATGTAAGACAGACATAAGAATGTCTCTGAAAATAAAATATACGTGTTAAAAGAAATGGAACTTGGCAATGCGGAACCAACAATAGTTCTAAGAGATTAAAACAAAACGTTAGTAAGATAAGTTGGATAACTGTATCTTCAGCAAATTCAAATATAAACTTAATAATATGTATGAAAGGTAGTATTTAGCAACAGGTTTAACAGCAGCTGGTCTTCCCCTTCCATACTTCATTTGCTGCATTCCTCTCTTCCCAATGAGTGCAGATCTGCAGGGTACCAACCACTTCCTACACTCATATGTGTAAAATAATTATGTATAACAGCTTCAGTTCCAGAACGTGAATGCGCCAGGTCTATACATGCTCACTGGACCCCAAATTTTAGGGAGGGGTGGGGCAAGATCCTATAGCCAGGTAGGATCTTCTCACCTGTCAGTGTATTAATTCCTTCCTTTGACTGGTAGATCGGATGAAGGGATTAAATAATACACAGCAGAGTTTACCTAGAGTACATTCAATACATGTCACTATCAGCGACGGTTTAATGAAGATGCAAAAGGGGCATTTACCTTTTGACTTCCAACAGACTTCATAACTACATAAAACAAAACTGCAGGTATATCATGACTACTCCTAAAGAACTATACTTCTTAGCAGCAGGGGCGCCAAGAGAAATTTCTGGCCCCTGGTATAGCAACTTCTAAGGGTCCGTTTCATAGCCACCAAAGGTGGTGGGGACACACAAGGTGGTGGCTCCTCCCACTGCACAGGCCTGGCCCCCTCGGAACTTTGTACCTGCTCCTCCCCCCTCTATCAGGGCCCCTGCTTAGCAGCCTTCAGGACAGCAGCTATGACAAAGTTAAACACTATTTGCATACATGGTAAATTACAATCCAGATGGATTTATTTATATATACCATTTCACAATGAAATATATACATGTGGGCATTGGGATTTTTTTTATTTTTAAGACAAATACCTAAATGTGAGTTATTAATATACTATATTATTTGCTACAGTTGTTGCCTATATTTCTTTATGTAAAAGCTATCAATTACACTTGCCTGCAGGTAAAAAGCTTTAAATCATATGCTGTCAATCTTGCTTCCTCAGTACATCCATCCTCCCTTCCTCTAATAAGGAAATATTAAGCTTTCTTTGGGATAACATATTTGTGCTAAACCTGATTCTGCACCAAATATGCACGTGAGGGGAATTGCAAATCCACCTAGCAACGCTGATATCTTACTTGTGACCAGCTATGATCTATTCCCCATGTGCTGTGCAGATTTTCAAAAACAGTTCCCCTAGAGTAACAACTCCAGTTACAATAATATGAAACATCACTTAACCTTTAACACCCTAACAAGAGATTTATAATAGATATAACATCCCTAGTAGCAGTTAATACTTACAGAATTAAATATGGTCGGTGGATCTGGGACAATAGTCCGTCATAATCATAAAACCTCAAACCATGTCTAGACTTAGTGGAGGCAGCAAGAGGAATTAATAAAGATGTAACCCAATCCAAGGACATCTCTGCTTACAATTACTTCATTGAGGTGTTTACATTAGTTTCACGCTAGTTATAAAAATGTAATAACTTGCTACATTAAAGGGGGAAAAAAAAACCCCCGTCTGCTTCAGGCCCCAAGCTCATCGTTCTCTATATAAGTGGAGGAAAGCTCAATGTTTTTATTGTCTGTGGATTTGTGGATTACATGAAATATACATATAACATTCACGAATAATAGATTCAAATAGCTCAGGAAATTGGTAAAGCTTGTCTGTTTCTCTGCAACTGCAGGGAACCACATGAAACCTAAAATGTTGGATAACTATGAATAGAGATGAGTGAAACCGATTCGGGTTGCGGGAAGATTTGCAATTTTGGCAATATTTAAATTGTTTGGCAAATTCATCCATGCATGCTTAATTTCTGTTTTAAATAAAAAAAAAACATTGTTTTAAAAAAACAAACAATACATCTACCACGTAAACTACGTGTTTTTTTTTGTTTAAGTAGAGATTCCAGCAAATCGACGATATTCGGCGACTTTGCCGACATAATTTAAAACCGGCAATGTGTTTATATGACAGAATTCTTTTTCATAATCAACCACTACCAATGGGTAAATAAAAATGCACAAATAAAAAAATATAATTATATCGATAAATTGTTTATTTTAAAAACTGTGGTGGTTATTTATTCTTTAAAATGCAAATGTGCAGCAAGTCTTATACAAGTCTTATACAGGGTTATTGCTAATACCACCCTTCTTGGGGCGGAGCCATGCTACAGGCTCCTCCCATAACACAGTAATAGAATAGACCTTTGCGTTATGCTAATGTGAAGTGGTGAGTGCACTACAAACACAGCGTTCCTCCACCGAATTAAACTAGTAATTGTTGACGCTGGGTGGAATTTGGGGGGAGTCATCAAGGCCTACACTTCTGGGAGTCCTGGAGCGACCTCAGAAATTCAGGGCAATGCCGGACGTTTTGGGAGAGATGGCAAGTATTGGCTGTAGACTGGTTAAAAAAAAAAAAATACAGTTCTCCTCGGTCCAGCCTCCAGAAACGAGGTGCTCAGAAACTCCCAATCTGACATTTGCTTTTATTAACTAACTTGTACTAGATCATTGAAAGCTAATAGCTGATTGATTGGCAAGAGTTACAGCTTGTTTACACCTTTGTTAGTATTGTGTTATTTGTTTCATAGAACTTTTCGTGCTAAATAAGAGCATTGTCATGTTTGAGATATTCCACGTTAACTTCCTAATAGTCATTTACCGAGCTGCAAAAATTAAGCCCATGGCACAAATTACATTTTTTTTTTTTCCAATTATGCAACTAATTTACACAATTGGGTTTATATATATTTAAGAAAAGAATATTTGGCTCAAAATCTGATAACTTTGGGTGAAAGCAAGAGTTTGCTCCCGATGGGAGGAAATGGATAAATTGGGGCATTCCTTGATAAACGCTAGAAAAAGGACAGTAATGTGCCTCATATTGCAGTATTATCCAGCTAGAATATTACGTATTGTGGAATGAGATATTTAAAGGAACTTCAGGCTGTAGAGAGTTTCCTACTTTAGTGAGTGGTCATGGGGGCTTTTTCGCACACAAATTGACGTGATCATTATGTGACATATAAACTGAAGACAGCCTCGATGTCCCTAACTCTTCCTGACATTTTGCCCCTCATGATAGCTGCCATTTTTTATATTCTCACACTGTGTCAGTTTGCCGGCAATTACATTTTTAAAACTTACTCCAGCCAATCAAATATGATTTTTATTATTTTGGGACTGACAGCACTTAATTTTTTAATAATATTAAGGTTTGTTAGTAATACAGTTGAGTAAATACCTTTTCTGGGCATGACCCAGACAGACAATAGGCTAAAAAGCTAAATGTTGTTAGGATTTTTGCTTTCACTAATATAATTTAAACCGCAAGCAAGCATACTACAGATTTTAATTGATAAATATACCAGTAGGCGGGCTGTACACTGTGAATTTCCACCCAAATTGAGTTTTGAGTTTGTTTTTGAGAGCAGAGGGACAGCCTCAGGGGGAGAGGGGGTGGCAGGGGCCCTGATTCATTAAGGATCTTAACTTAAGAAACTTCTTATTTCAGTCTCCTGGATAAAACCATTGTTACAATGCAAGGGGTGCAAATTAGTTTTCTGTTTTGCACATAAGTTAAATACTGACTGTTTTTTCATGTAGCACACAAATATCAGCTTTACATTTCAGTGTACAAATAAGCTATTACGTATTTGTGTGCTACATGAAAAAACAGTCAGTATTTAACTTATGTGCAAAACAGAAAACTAATTTGCACCCCTTGTATTGTAACATGGTTTTGTCCAAGAGACTGAAATAAGAAGTTTCTTAAGTTAAGATCCTTAATGAATCAGGCCCCTGGTGAGGATACAGAGACCTGACATTGACAAGCCACCCTCACCTCTGAGCCCCATAGACAGCGCACCCATCTCTAGAAGCAAGGTAACTAATTCTCATGTTAATAAATGAACAAATGCAAGGTATAACTCCCGACTATTCCAATTTCAGCAGGACAATCCCGATTTTATGCCTCTCTCCCGCTGACATGTTTGTTCTGTGGGTGGGAATGTCGGGGAAAGGGATGTATATAATGGGCAGCCTGGTAATTTAAAGCACTAGACAGCTCTCTACATGCATGGCCATGCCCCCACCCCAAAGAGGACACGCCCCATTACCCCATGACCACACCCCTGCCCCGCTGGTGAGGACACACCTGTTGGGAGGTATGATAAGGCAATGGGGTTATCTGTGAAGATTGACTTGTATCCATAAATTTTGCTAAACATTTCCAGAAAATAAAGAAAAACAGGTTACTGACAGGGTGTACGCTTCATTTACATTCTGTTATGTTATGGGAACCTTTATATACATATTTATAAATGATGCAAGATGTTCCCTTATGAGATCAGCTTGCCCGTTTAGGGGCCGTTTAATAAATTAGTATGTTAAAGAAACGAAAAAAGTTAAAATATGTGACGGCCCCTTCCTGACAAGTGATGGTTTTTTGGAAAAAGATGAAAAAGAATCCCCATCGGTGCAGAGGAATGTAAGATTGGCAGTATTCAAGCCGAGGAAAAGAATAATGACACAGGTTATATCTGGAATTTGTTTCCCTCAAACGGTTTTTTTTTTCTCTTTTTTTTGTTCTGTACAGGTTTTAGTTACTTCGCCTGCCCTAAAACACCGCCTCATGACTCAGACATCAATGAGGAGCGCAGTCAAGTGAACGGAGCAAGCTGGGCCTACCACGGCATCTCTCCTCCTGCCCCCCCCTATTCCTATTCACTAAGAGTGAGACTTGACATAGGAGTGAAATATTGTGTCATAGTTCTGCATTGCTAAATCTGTGCACTGTACCATTTCAATTAGGCTCAGCAGAGCTTCTTTATTGTCCTGCCAGGCAGAATACAGCTCGTCCTCAGTCGGGAACTTCTCACATCCCAGCTCCAGGGTAAGTTCAAAACAATTTGTGTGGAGATAACTGAAATCGGACATTCCTAAAAGAGAATGTTATGACATGAAACCAGTATTGACGTACAGACCGTTTGTATCCATGAAATATGCAATAAAACTTGACTAGGCAATTGTTATACAGTACTATGGTTTCACAAGCTTGGCCCCAATAAAACCAGAATTCAACATTATTCATTTTCTGAATATCCAGGTGGGTTAGTGTTTAGCCCCTTGATGCCCAGAGAGCTTTTGCCCCTACATTACCAGTTCTTTTTTCAAGTCATGGGGCCTGATTCATTAAGGATCTCAACTTGAGAAACTTCTTATTTAAGTCTCCTGGACAAAACCATGTTACAATACAAGGGGTGCAAATTAGTATTCTGTTTTGCACATAAGTTAAATACTGTCTGTTTTTTCATGTAGCACACAAATATCAGCTTTAAATTTCAGTGTACAAATAAGCTATCAAGTATTTGTGTGCTACATGAAAAAACAGGCAGTATTTAACTTATGTGCAAAACAGAATGCTAATTTGCACCCCTTGCATTGTAACATGGTTTGGTCCAGGAGACTGAAATAAGAAGTTTTTTAAGTTAAGATCCTTAATGAATCAGGCCCATGGTGATGTATTATATTCCTTTTGGATATATTTTTTTAATTTATTCGTTGAAACATTTTATATTTATATAGACTTTAATTATATTTATTTATGGGGTTTGCTCTGCTCATGTAAGCCAACACTATCAGCTAACTAGAGACAAAACAGCTAACCCTAAGGCTTTGCAGCACACTGGAGAGTGAAAAGTCTATCGCTGCGAGACAAAAAGCTACAGAGATGACAACTGCAGCGGTACAATGTAAGGGACAATTATTCTGATGCTAAAACTGAGTTTATGTGTAAAATTTACTAATAGAGAAAACAGCTCTGCTCTTCCTAAATATATTAATAAATACATATAGCTATATGTTTTATGCAAATTAGCAAACTACTAATTAACATGTATCTGCTCAAATGTAGATTCTTATTTTTAGAAAATTTGTATAGAGGAGGGGGGGGGGGGGGGGGAAGTGGCTCAATTTCCTCTAAATGTAAAATGTTGGCTCTGAGAGGCTTTCATAGGCTAAGCATCTAGTGTTCATATACCTAAGATACCATCATCATCATCATCAACATTTATTTATATAGCGCCAGCAGATTCCGTAGTGCTTCACAATTGGGAACAAACAGTAATAAAACACAACTGTGTAATACATACAGAGTGGTAAGAGGACCCTGCCCGCTAGCTCACAAAAATAGATCTGAAGGGTAAGCTAGATGGGTAGGAAGGTGCCTTAAAATGCCTGTGTACAATTATTATTGTTGTTAAATATTATTCTCACATCAAACTAGACAAAAAACTAAATAAAAAAGCATATGACATACTACATGATATGGAGATGATGAAAATAAATCTGCAGTAAATGTATTAACACACCAGTAGTAAGACTGTTTAAAAACACTTCAATATGAGAAGAGACTGCCCAATAGTACTAAACTGGAAATTGGAAGACAACAGATAATAATTGCTGTCAGAGGTCAATAGTGATATGAGCTAACAGACTAATATAATATACAAAAGTGTAGCAAGAAATTATACAAGTAAAGACCTACTAACCAGAGTTTATTAGTAAAGTGTACGGCTCTATAAAATAGTAAAAACAAGTAATTAAGGTATACAAGTACAGACCTAACAATGAGAGTTCAATTAGAGCACAGTGATAACAAATAAGCACACGTGGCAGGGAATTCAATTCCCCCCAGAATAACGCCACACTAAGTGTATTACCGTTAATACGGTAATTTTAACAAATATTAAAAAAACGGCGCTGAAATTACCGTATTAACAGTAATTATGCGCACTATTACCGTAATAACGGCAAAAGTGCACAAGCCGTGTTATATTTTACAGTAATGCATCCAATTGAATTACCACCCCCCCAACCAAAAAGTGTTTGTCTAATCACCTGAAAGGAATAACACTACCTGCAGCATGTCCTGGCATTCTACGCCGCGGCTAAAGCAGTTTGAAGCTGTCACAAATGGAATGCCGGAACATGGTAAGTTCCAGTTCTATCAGGCTATTATGCGGGTATTGCTAATCAGTGGTGATAGTGGGCTGGTATATGTTTGTATGCCATAACCACACTTCACCTACTGCTTTGATTGCAAAACTATCAAATTCCATTTACTTATATTCCCATTACATTTTCCATACCACAATTTCTAAATTTCCACCTCAATCACGGATACTTACCACAACATTTTTTTATTCGCGACAGGTTCAATGCGATGAAGAGGAGCTAGATACAGGGTTGTGGGATTTAACTAGTTTTTATTTGCCTAAATAGCTGCCCATATTGTTTATGGATATATGTAACAAAGATTACATTTCAGGATTAATTTATAGTTCATCACATGTGCAGTCATGCTCAAAAGTTTTGAGAATGACACAAGTATTGGTTTTCACACAGTTTGCTGCTTCAATGTTTTTAGTCCTTTTTGTCAGATGTTGCTATGGTATACTGAAGTAAGATTACAAGCATTTCATAAGTGTCAAAGAGTTTTATTGACAATTACATTTAGTTTATGCAAAGAGTCAATATTTGCAGTGTTGACCCTTCTTTTTGAAGACCTCTGCAATTCGCCCTGGAATGCTGTCAATCAACTTCTGGGCCACATACTGACTGATGGCCGCCCAGTCTTGTCTAAATAAATGCTTGGAGTTTGTCAGAATTTGTGGGTTTTTGTTTGTCCACCAGTCTCTTGATGATTCACCACAAGTTCTCAATGGGATTAAAGTTCTGGGGAGTTTACTGGCCATGGACCCAAAATTTAGATGTTTTGATCCCAGAGCCACTTAGTTATCACTTTTGCCTTGTGGCCAGGTGCTCCATCATGCTGAAAAGGGCATTGTTCGTAACCAAACTGTTCTTGGATGGTTGGGAAAAGTTGCTCTTGGAGGATGTTTTGTTACCATTCTTTATTCATGGCTGTGTTCTTAGGCAAAATTGTGAGTGATAAACACAAACAAGCAAAAGATAAGGGTAGCGCTGCTGAATGGGTACAAGGATTGATGATTAGACCAAATGGAGATCTCTTGAAAAATCCACTGGACAATTAATGAAACCTTTTAACATAACCTTTTAACATAAATATAAAATATATCCAACACAGACCTGGCATGAGCCAGAAACCTGATACACAGTATAAAAACAATGTGAACAATCACTCTATCATATAAATGTAATATGAGGATATAAGATCCAACGCTTAAACAGCATATAAATAGCCGCGGCTGTAAATAAAATAAAAATCAATAGAACATATGGTTGCGCAATCAGAAGAAGTGTGGCCAACACTTAATAAAACCAGTCAGTGAATAAAAAGACACCTCCGAGGTGAAACAATAATGATGCCGCCCCAATCAGATGTAGGAACGTATATATAGATGGTAACACATTTGTTTCAATATATATTCCTCTTTATATAGAGTATTAAGTCACCTGAATCCTAGACGCCCGTATGGTGTATCTCGCACAGCCTGAGTCTGGATATTCACTCGTAGGCTTATCTAGCCAGCTCCTCCTTGAGTTGGTAGTGGGTGAATATTACCAGTGACCCGTGATTTGCAGTCCCGTTTGCAGCGTGAGTCACGCCCCAATGGTATCCTGATCTTGCCCGGTGACTATCAAGTATAGTATCCGTGCCGGCAGTGGATATTGGAGCAAGCTGATAATAGCCGTATCCAGCGTGAATCACTCACCGATATTAGACGGGGCTTGCCAGATGACTCTCTGGTATAGTATCCATACCTGCTGTAGATTTCGGAGCGGGCCAAGACCGGTAATGGGAATAAATCAGTATAATATCCCCTTGACGAGCAAAAGTATAAAAAGGTTCAGGTAACGAGGCAATCACATATGCAGATCCAATTCACAAGAAACCCCAGCTGACGCGTTTCGTGCCTGTGCAAGGCACTTTTTCAAAGCTCAGTGGTTTACTCAAAATTGTGAGTGAGCCCAGTCCCTTGGCTAAGAAGCAACCCCACACATGAATGGTCTCAGGATGCTTTACTGTTGGCATGACACAGGACTGATGGTAGCGCTTACCTTTTCTTTCTCCAGACAAGCGTTTTCCAGATGCCCCAAACAATCTGAAAGGGGATTCATCAGAGAAAATGACTTTACCTCAGTCCTCAGCAGTCCCTGTACCTTTTGCAGAATATCAGTCTGTCCCTGATGGTTTTCCAGGAGAGAAGTGGCTTCTTTGCTGGCCTTCTGGACACCAGGCCATTCTCCAAAAGTCTTTGCCTCACTGTGCGTGCAGATGCACTCCCATCTCCCTGCTGCAATTCCTGAGCAAGATCTGCACTGGTGGTGCCCCGATCCCGAAGCTGAATCAACTATAGGAGACGGTCCTGGCACGGATGTTCTTGGGTGCCTTGAAGCCTTCTTCACAATTATTGAACCTCTCTCCTTGAAGTTCTTGATGATCTGATAAATGGTTGACTTACGTGCAATCTTACTAGCAGCAATATCCTTGCCTGTGAAGCCCTTTTGTGCAAAGCAATGATGACTGCACGTATTTCATTGCAGCTAACCATGGTTAACAGAGGAAGAACAAGGATTTCAAGCACCACCCTCCTTTTAAAGCTTCCAGTTTGTTATTCTAACTCAATCAGCATGACAGAGTTATCTCCAGCCTTGTCCTCATCAACACTCTCACCTGTGTTAATGAGAGAATCACTGACCTAATGTGGCAAGGCTGAAATGCAGTGGAAATGTTGTTTTTGTGTCATTCTCAAAACTTTTGGCCATGAATGTAAAGAGCAAATGCACCTGTGATGTAACTTGAATGAAACAAACAAAAACTGATGGCAGTAAACAGAATGTTGTACTCATATCAATTGATAATCCAAATTAATTTTAGGGCTGGAGATAGTAAACACATGGCAAAATTAAATACTCAGTGCAAGTGCAGAATTAATCATTTAAAATATATATATAAATAATATAAAATGATTCTTAATGCTAACTACACCTGTAATTTAATATACTGACAAAACCGTAAGTGAAGCTCCTGTTTCTGTATCATAATTAACACGTTTGTTGAAAGATTGGAAGCATTTTGTCGCAGGGGACGAAACCAAAATGATGCGTTTCGCACTGGCACAAATGCACCTGCTGGTACGTGTAGTCCCACAAGAGCGTCCACTATATTTAGAGATTGTTATACTGGTACCCACCGGCCAGGGATACCAGAAGGGTCCAGTGCTACTCGGCACGGAGCTAGTACTGTCTACGTAGTGGGCTGAACCACGTGCGGATTAGGAGATTACAAACCACAACACTTCCGACGCTGTTTGAGTTTTCGGTCTGCAAACCACAGTAGAGTTTTGATCTGTAATCCGCATTCAAGGTGTGTCGTTTTGCAAAACGCATACAATGCCACATTTTACCCCCAAAGCCTCATATATCCAACGTCTTCATTCAACTAGGCAGTTGCTGGTGTCTGACTTTATAACAGACAACAGCAACTGCCTGGTCATAAATCTAAAGACAGGTATTGTTTAATTATAGGCGCTAACAGCAAACTATAATGTCAATTCTTTTTTATTTGTAATATTAAAACCATGACCAATATAACAACAAAAAATATATTATTTTGTTGTAATAAGTATATTGTTAGTTTTCTGGTTTTGTCTTAATTTAAAGATAATTTCACTTTCAGAACTACTTACATTGCTGATGCACTTAGTGACGCTATTTCCATTCTACTAAGTTGAGAGGCTGCATTCTTACAAAGATTGATTCATTGATTCATAGAATGTCTGCCTCCAATGTATGGTGTGCACTTCAAGCAGTGGAAATGCATTTAAAGCATGTTTGTTTTTTACTTTGTATTGATTTCACGGTTTAAAGAGAAAAAAATGCAAAATAAATAGGATAGTAATATTTATATAGTAAAATGTCACTATACTTTTGAATAAATGTTTATGGTGCTCCTCCCTTAATAGGACCTCAATTTATTTGCTAATATCACAGTTGCTGTAACTGGTCATGGAATGGTTTACTTTATAATTAAAGTTTTTCTGTAGACAACAAACTTAAGATTTATATCTTCATAAAGAGTAGCAACTATTGTTATGTAATAGTTGTGCCATAATGACACATTCTAAAAGTGTCGACTACATTTACTGTTACATGACATGTAAACAAGATGGGTAATAAAGGCATATTTCCTTTACACAGATGTGTATTATTGTAAAGCCAAGCATCTTACCTCCGCTGAAGCTGTACCATTCAGCACCATTTATTATTCCTCCTTTGCTAACAAAATTTCCACCACATCTTTCTGTTGATTGGTCTGACATTTTGGGATGTGAGGCTACAAAGGTTTTTGCCAGCATCTTAAATACCTGAAAAGAGATAGCAAATATTGATATCTATGAATATTTATATGGCAAAAGCCATGGCTTAGAACATTATCTTTAATAAAGTATTACTTACTAAACTGAAAACAACAATGCACCCACTCAACATGACCTGACCAATGTACATGATCATAATACAATTCTACTACAGTCTACATGACATAGGACACTACACCACCAACATGACCTGACCACTGGACATGATCATAATGCAATTCTATTACCTTCTATACAGACATAGAACACTACACCTCCAACATGACCTGACCACTGAACATGATCATAATACAATTCTATTACCCTTTACACATACATAGGACACTACACCCCCAACATGACCTGACCACTGGACATGATCATAACACAATTCTATTACACTCTATACAGATATAGGACACTCCACCCCCAACATGACATGATCACTGGACAAGATCATAATACAATTCTATTACACCCCCAACATGACCTGACCACTGGACATGATCATAACACAATTCTATTACACTCTATACAGATATAGGACACTACACCCCCAACATGACATGATCACTGGACAAGATCATAATACAATTCTATTACACCCCCAACATGACCTGATCACTGGACATGATCATAATACAATTCTATTACCCTTTACACAGACATAGGACACTACACCCCCAACATGACCTGACCACTGGACATGATCATAACACAATTCTATAACACTCTATACAGACATAGGACACTACATCACCAACATGACCTGACCACTGGACATGATCATAATACAATTCTATAACACTCTATACAGACATAGGACACTACACCCCCAACATGACCTGACCACTGGACATGATCATAATACAATTCTATTACACTCTATACAGACATAGGACACTACACCTCCAACATGACCTGATCACTGGACATGTACATAATACAATTCTATTACACTTTACACAGACATAGGACACTACACCCCCAACATGATCTGACCACTGGACATGATCATAATACAATTCTATAACACTATATACAGACATAGGACACTATACCTCCAACATGACCTGACCACTGGACATGATTATAATACAATTCTATTACCCTTTACACAGACATAGGACACTACACCCCCAACATGACCTGACCACTGGACATGATCATAACACAATTCTATAACACTATATACAGACATAGGACACTACACCCCCAACATGACCTGACCACTGGACATGATCATTATACAATTCTATTACACTGTATACAGACATAGGACACTACACCTCCAACATGACCTGACCACTGGACATGATCATAATACAATTCTATAACACTCTATACAGACATAGGACACTACACCTCCAACATGACCTGACCACTGGACATGATCATAATACAATTCTATAACACTCTATACAGACATAGGACACTACACCCCCAACATGACCTGATCACTGGACATGTACATAATACAATTCTATTACACTCTATACAGACATAGGACACTACACCTCCAACATGACCTGACCACTGGACATGATCATAATACAATTCTATAACACTCTATACAGACATAGGACACTATACCTCCAACATGACCTGACCACTGGACATGATTATAATACAATTCTATAACACTCTATACAGACATAGGACACTACACCCCCAACATGACCTGACCACTGGACATGATCATAATACAATTCTATAACACTCTATACAGACATAGGACACTACACCCCCAACATGACCTGATCACTGGACATGTACATAATACAATTCTATTACACTCTATACAGACATAGGACACTACACCTCCAACATGACCTGACCACTGGACATGATCATAATACAATTCTATAACACTCTATACAGACATAGGACACTATACCTCCAACATGACCTGACCACTGGACATGATTATAATACAATTCTATAACACTCTATACAGACATAGGACACTACACCCCCAACATGACCTGACCACTGGACATGATCATAATACAATTCTATAACACTCTATACAGACATAGGACACTATACCTCCAACATGACCTGACCACTGGACATGATCATAATACAATTCTACTACACTGTATACAGACATAGGACACTACATCCCCAACATGACCTGACCACTGGACATGATCATAATACAATTCTATAACACTCTATACAGACATAGGACACTATACCTCCAACATGACCTGACCACTGGACATGATCATAATACAATTCTATAACACTCTATACAGACATAGGACACTATACCTCCAACATGACCTGACCACTGGACATGATCATAATACAATTCTATAACACTCTATACAGACATAGGACACTACACCCCCAACATGACCTGACCACCAGACCTGAATATAATACAATTCTAACACACTATACACAGGTATATCACACTACACAGACCTGACTAGAAGGCATTAGCATAGCACAATTCTAATGCTACATAGATATAGGACACCAGCCAAATTCCATTATGACATCAAATTACAATTTTATGAAACTGTTTATAGACAGAGGACACTGCATTTACCGAACATGACCTGGCCACAGCACATAATTATTATAAAACATATTTCCATTTTAAATATTCTTTTTTAATTTCTTATACATCAAAAGAGTAAGAAAGCACAGTGTGAATTGTACCCAACAAATCAAAACAAGTGAAGATGTAATGAACATTGGTCAAAACTAAAAACAAGTGACATTGTCAGTGACAAAAAATTTCCAACCCCAAATATTCAAAACCTGGGACTGCCCCTGGATATAGTCCCAGCTGGCAGCTAGGGGAAATTGTTTAAGGAACTAGTTTGTTTTTTCAGTATATCTGCCTCATAAAACACATGAGTAATATGTGTCTGTCCATATACAGCCAGCTAAACGTCGAGAGCCACTTGTAGAAATAGTGGCCTTGGAACTAGAGATACTAGATATTTTAAATGACTGTTTGGGAGGCCTTGCATTATTTTTGTATGTTTATTACAGATTTAGAGTGCCTTATGGATTTTGTTTACATATATTTTGGGGTTTTTTAACATTAGGGGGAGATTCATTTGCCAGCGATGTGGCACGTGGACATCGCCGTGATGTCCGGCTGCGGACATTGTCGGCAATTATGGTAGGAATCTCTGCTTTTTTATCATCGCACCTCTCTGGAATGTGAAGATAAATTAGTGTAGACTTTAGCTACAACATCGGCGCGAGGTGTCTCTGTGGACATTCCGGGGACACCTCGCGCAGAATGGAATCTCCTCCTAGATGTGGGGGGAGAGCTATTTTATTACTCTTACTGATTAGATAAAATAAGGTAAACTGCTATGAGGACCTATCCCCATTAATCCTTTTGATTAAAAGTTTGGTGGGACAAATAGGATCCCCATCCACAGGAAACAACGCATTTCACCCATTTCCATTACTCTGTGTAAAATGGAAATAATAGGAGCAATTTAGTGATATGGGGTCTGAGTCATTAAGGATCTTAACTTGAGAAACTTCCTATTTCAGTCTCCTGGACAAAACCATGTTACAATGCAAGGGGTGCAAATTAGTATTCTGTTTTGCACATAAATTAAATACTGACAGTTTTTTCCTGTAGCACACAAATACTTGATAGCTTATTTGTAGACTGACATTTAAATTTGATATTTGTGTGCTACATGAAAAAACTGTCAGTATTTAACTTATGTGCAAAACAGAATACTAATTTGCACCCCTTGCATTGCAACATGGTTTTGCCCAGGAGACTAAAATAAGAAGTTTCTCAAGTTAAGATCCATAATGAATCAGGTCCATGATTTTCAGATCCTACAGCACCACTTCAAATATCTCACATTAAGTAGCAGAAAGCACTGCTGATAAATATACTCAGTGTAATTATTACATTGCAAGGAGAATATGCTTGCTTTATTCAGTTTTCTAAAAAATTATGTTGCCTCTTAAAAATGATCAGTGTGCTAAAGTCTTTAATCTCCATATGACTAACGTGGTACTGAGTGTTGTCTTCTTACCTTGTCGTCTGGTGTGGGAGAATTCATTTTCTCTTCCAAGGGGTGTTTTGAGAAGTCATACGGATAACTAACAACTAAATCGCCACCATGAAGACTACCGGACAAAACAAATGGGATGTTTCTCATCCACTTCATGACAGCTTTTGTCTCTGGAGCTATCTAAAAGAGACATAGAACACAAACATTAAAGAAACACTTGGTAAGATTACCCTCTCTTTGATTTATAAGGGCTGATTTGCTGGCTTTGTATTTAGGTTAAAATTTTTCACTGAACCACAGCAACCAATCAGCTGGCTAGTGCAAAGTAGACATCTCTGCGATTGGTTGGTGTGGTCCAGTGCATATTTTTACCAATTGCAATGGTAGCAAATTAGCATTATAAGCAGAACAAGACTAGAGATATAAACAAGTGTGAAGCTCTAACAGGAACGGTGAACAAGAATGGCAAAACTCAGACACGAATGGCAGACTACAAACGTTGAACCTCAAAATTGTATTGCCATAACATCAAGACTGTACCACGAACATGTATGAGATACTTGAAACAGTGAAAATAGATTTAATTTCAAATCTATTCAAACTTTTGAATCATCTCTAAATAAGACTGAGGGAGTGCAAGGTTGATGCAGTCAATGGCATAAGTTATTATTATCATATATATATCAGAGGGCTGTATAATTCTGAAGCCATTTGAACGCCAAGGTGGTGTTAGGATTCCTGGCTGTGGGTGGATAAGGGTTAAATAAGCAATTAAAGTTGTGCTGCTGGGTTGATTACATGTAAGGAGCAATGGATGCAAAGGGGATAGGGTTTAAGGGAGTAGAAGGTTATTTATTGGAGTGAGTCTGTGATCTCACATCTCGTCTTATGTTTATGATAGATTATATGCTTAGGTGTTGTGCGCTAACATCCTTCTTTACAGATGGGGAGCAGAGGGGCAGTAAAGCACAGCAACCATGGTTGGCACAAGGGGAGGTCATGGAGCTCTCCTCTTCAAGGAGCTGCTGTGGATGTGACAGTAATAGAGTTTGCAAAAGTAATACTACTACTGCAAGTACTAGTACTGAGATGTTACTGATCTGTAGACTGATCCATGATTGACAGGAGTAACAATACTTGACGATAGAGCTACTTGTAGCTATCATGACGCCAGGTGAAAGTCCAATGACATAGGGAAAGAAGGGAACATTTACTTGCAATTTAGACACAGCTCCACAATATCATTCAAATTAATACAATTGGTTTAGTAAAAAAAAGAAGCTCTCAGCACCGTGCTTTTACTGTGCACTACTTACTAGTGCAGATGTGATACTGTCCTCACACAATTGCCTTCACATTCAAACACTTGGATTTTAAACTAAAGAAATACTTAGGTTTTTGGGGGGAATGCTTCTCACAGTCAAACAAAGCAGGTTTGGCTGGTTGCTAGTACAGATATGATACTGCCCCTCAGACAATTGCCTTCACAGTCCAACACTTGGATTTTAGCATAAATAAAATAGCATAAAACACATTTCCCTATCTAGCATCATAAACTACAAACTAATAAAATGCACAAAAGTGAATACAATTAACGGAGCAAGAATACAATTAGTACAATGTCATGTATGAGCCAGATAATTATTTTTGGAGAACTGTAAATAGAAATCTATAAAGATTCCAATAAGTGAATTAACAAAAGTTGACAGAGCAAGGGAATTTATTTTTCCAAAAGGTCTTAAAGCACCTGAAAGAATTATTTGCTCATGATAATTTATTTTTACACAGCATGGCAATATTGACACATAGTAGAAAATTTGCAGCATCATTTTAGATTAATTAATAACTATTTTTAGATATCTAGAGCTATTGATACTATTGTTTTGTTCTTAGTTAACATCAATAGACGTCTATCTATCATCATCGCCGTTGTCCTGTTCACCGTGAGGGCATTTAAAGTTTGAGGATTGTGAATGTTTTATTATAAGGTTTGAAGTTTATTGCTCTCTTTCAAGTAGAACACGGTCACCATAAGAGATATGTATATTGCAGTTTTATGATTAAATAAGGAATTTGATAGAAAACTTTCTTGTGGTATAAGAATAACGTGTATATTCCAATCATCTGTAACCACACCTACTGTGTTTTTATTTCAGACAAATAACAGGTACTTTTCATGAGACAAGGCATTTTTTAATTCCTCAAGGATAAAGTGTATTCCAATAATCTGTAACCACACCTACTGCTGTAGTTAGTGCTGATAAAAAGCAATTAATTAAAAGTGTTAGTGAGCAGAAAGGCAGATCGAAACTACAAAAAATCCTTCCAAAATTTGCAATGTAACTACACCTAAAACTGTATTCACTGCAATATATTTATTTAATACAGATAGTTGTAATTGAGTGTATCAAGGAAAGAGTTTAATACGCAGACATGAATCAAGATTCACATAAGGAACACTGATAAAATTTGATCCTTTCATACAATTAGGGAGGAATGAGTGTAGAACTGGCTACATGCTACTTTTATAGAGTTATGGTCAAAGGGGTTGTTGCTTTGTGATTGGCTCCTTTGCATTTGCTTGACAGTGATTGGTCTATTGCTAATTGGGTTTTTCCTTCACTGAATCTTATTTGTAATCGCTCCTACCATACACACACACACACACACACACACACACAGTATAAAAATAACAGTGACGCTAAGAGAAGACAACTCTATTTATTACAATTATACTGATGTTGAAGTCATTTAACAGTTTCAATATATATAATACTTGATCTAAATCAATGAAATAATGATTTAAAAAATGTTCCTTAAAATGACCCACGACAAGATGCTTGAGGATCCTAGAACTGTCCCTAGCGAGGAAATGTTCAGCTTCTAAATGTAGCCCACAAATTCTGCTGCTTATGTGGGCTGCTCTAGACTGTCTTATCACAGAGATGACCTAATCATGATCCTATCACTGTTAAGATCACAATAATGTTGGAAATTAAGGGGTGAATAGACCACATTTAATTTATAACAATATTTTATTGAAAGCAGCAGCTTCCCAGGGAGAAGAGCAACAGAGAGCAGCTGTGTTGGATGTCAGGATACTCTTGCAAAGAGCGACATCTTGTGATCAGACATTTCATTCTCTTTTAAAGATCAATAGTGACATCTTGTGGGAAAATGCCATATTGCACCGGTGCACTGTTGAGTTTAAGTAGAATTAACCCACAATATGAAGTATGTTTTGTCAAAAAACAAACTAAAATTGATGGATTTAATGCTCACTGCATCGGATAAGCAAATTATTCTGTATATCTACATTTGGCTCACTATATATCCAGAATTGCTGGTTTATTAGCATAGCTGCAGCCAGATATGTGACTAGACAAACAAGTGTTCTGCCCACTGTCTGAATTGTTCTTGTTCAGTCAATTGAACTGAATCCTTTTCATGTTGGAAAAGAGAAAATTATGCACATGTATTGTCTTTATTAGGGATCAGTGATCCGTTGATAAGCTTACACTAAATGACAAAAAAGACAAAAAAACATTTGATAATGGCACCCAAGCAATAAAACATTTTTTTAATACTATGGGGCATATTCAATTGTTAGCGGTAACGCTGATAAACGAACGCTCAAAAAATCTCACCGTTAATACGGTATTTACTCGCGGAATTTCAGCTCGCAGCCCCCTGAGCGGCGAGCTGAAATTTTGCGAATAAACTACCGTATTAGCGCTTTTCGCACGCAATATTACCATATAAACGGTAATATTTTTAAGCGCTCGTTTATCAGCGTTACCGCTAACAATTGAATACGCCCCTATAAATATTAAATAAATAGAAAATATGTATACATACAGATCCAACTTCAAGCAGCTTTAAAAGTAGGCTGCAATCCTCCGCAATTGAGAGCAACATAACATATATTTAATTACAGCACTAAAGACCAATGTAGAATAATTTATTTAGTTATACTAAAGAATTTGTAATTATGGAACCTCTCATGGATCCATGAGTTTTCATAAATACAGATTCTTTAGTAATATTCAAATGTATTATTCTACATTGGTTTTTAACACTGTAATTAAATATATTATCTACTGCATAAATGGATTAAATTATTACCCATAGTAAAGTCACATATTTTAATATTAGAATATTTTGTTTTTTACTGTTGTGTTTTATTGGCATACAATAAAAGTAGTGTTTTATTTATATGTATGTGTTTTTGTTTACTGTCCAAGATGATAATACACATAATTTACCTAATGGGAAGTTGGACTTACCGAGAATTTACAAAACATTAGATTTATACCCCTATAGGCAGGAGTGACTTACACACATAATATTTCCTTTTCTCTTTTCTAGTATCTTAAGTATTCATGCATACTGTTGAGGGAGCACCCAGTACAATTAAATTCAATAGAGTGCAAGGCCGGATTAACCCGAGGTCTAACTGGGCTATAGCCCAGGGGCCTCGGACATCCAGGGGGCCCTTCAAAGTCCTCAGCAGCATTATTGATCGGTCCGGGGGCGGGGGTGCCCCCAGTCCGATCAATGCTGCTGAGCACTGTCAGAACAGTCCTCCTTCCCCGGCGCCGCTCAGTAATCTGCTTACTGAGGAGATCTCCTCAGTAAGGAGCTTACTGAGCGGCGCCGGGGAAGGAGGACTGTACTTACAGGTAAGTGCTAGGGGGGGGGGGGGGGGGGGCGGCTCACATTGGGGGCCTCACGGGGGAATGGAGGCCCCCTTAGCCCAGGGGCCTCCATTCCCTTAATCTGACCCTGATAGAGTGAGATTATCTAATAAGATAAATAAGATAATAGATATGCAAAATACATGATCCATATCTCAAAGGGGACATATTTTAGGTATTACTAATAATTAGTGCAGAAGGTCTTTGAGTATACAGAGGACTAAGGTACTGTAACCTATAGCAAACAATCGGATTG
This sequence comes from Mixophyes australis, assembly GCA_036250195.1. Classification (NCBI taxonomy): domain Eukaryota; kingdom Metazoa; phylum Chordata; class Amphibia; order Anura; family Limnodynastidae; genus Mixophyes; species Mixophyes australis. The sequence goes on along the minus strand of JAVHZZ010000001.1, from coordinate 465,366,332 downwards.
GGGGGTCACTTTAGTGCAGCTTTTTAAAGCAAATTCCTACACACCAGTTTTCATGTCACAGTTTGATTATTGTCATCTTCTGATTAGATCTAGCAAGACTGAAACAGCTACCATTGGATATGTGGTCCTAGACATCTGTCCAAATCTATATTAAACCTCTGACTGAGTGCACATTAAACTAAAAATGACACAAAGGACTGATTCCTCTGCACTTGCATTTCACTTAGAAGAGGCTTAAACTCCTCATTTGTTTTGTGAGTCAATGTTATTTCGTAATAGTCACGTGATAGGGTTTATATAAACACTTTTAATATAGTATTTTTTTTTTTTACTGTGGATGGATCCTTGTAGTCAACCCTCACTCCTAATGGTCCCTGGCACATTTAAGCTGGGTGTCCAGTTGCCAAGAAACCCCTCCTGTGCTCAATCGCAAACTCCTGATGCCAGCCTCCAGGAGAGTTTATTTTATTGTTTAAAACAATGAAGGTGGGCAGCCCCTTTAATCCTTCAACTGTATAACACTGTAGGGGCCGTACAGCATATTACTGCAGTGCAGTGCGTTCTAACAGCTCCCGGCCTCCATGTGACATGCTCTGTCTACTGACAAAGAGAAAGCAGCGTGCGGCCGCTTAAGTTTACAAAGCGAGGATCCCATATCTCTTTGAGCGAGGGCAGGGGCGTAGGAACGATGATATCCATGGGTGGGCAAAAAGCCACGGAGGTATATTTACTAAACTACGGGTTTGATAAAGTGGAGATGTTGCCTATAGCAACCAATCAGATTCTAGCTGTCATTTTGTAGAATGTATTAAATAAATGACAGCTAGAATCTGATTGGTTGCTATAGGCAACATCTCCACTTTTTCAAATCCACAGTTTAGTAAATATACCCCAAGTACTAACAATAGGGCTTGGAGCACCTTTTTCTCGCGTTTGGTATCTCGTTTTACGACAGTTCTAACAGTGACTGTAGATATACAAAGACTCCCAATCATATGTTAATACAAATTTATACTATAAAAATGTATTTATACATTAAATAATTATTATTAATATTCACTACCAATTAGTACAATAGCTGTTAGAAAGATAGATAAATTCAATTGTACGGTGGCTAAGTGGTTAGCACTTCTGCCTTACAGCACTGGGGTCATGAGTTCAATTCCCGACCATGGCCTTATCTGTGAGGAATTTGTATGTTCTCATCGTGTTTGTGTGGGTTTCCTCCGGGTACTCTGGTTCCTCCCACACTCCAAAAACATACTGTTAGGTTAATTGGCTGCTAACAAATTGACCCTAGTCTCTACCTGTCTGTGTGTATATTAGGGAATTTAGACTGTAAGCCCCAATGGGGCAGGGACTGATGTGAGTTCTCTGTACAGCGCTGCGAAATTAGTGGTGCTATATAAATAAATGGTGATGATGATGAATTGTTTGTCTTAAATTTTTCATAGTCATTAGGCTAGTTTTTATTCAGATTTCTTTAACAGCCTAATCTCATTTGATTGGGAGCATTTTTAAATCTTTAGTCGCTGCCTCCCTCATTGGTTATGGTATGTGCTATAAATTTGAATTGCTATATCTCATGTTTGTTACTGGACGCAGAGCACGAAATTCTGGGTAACAGTAAAGTGAATAGTTGTTAAACAGAAATACAGGTTATTTATTTATTTAATGTTTATGAACATTAAAAGAGTTTTAAGAGTTATTTAAATAAACAAATCAATAAATCTGTATTAAATCTACACTAATGCAATCTATATTAAAGAACATTTGGTAGTTATAATAAAACAATCTATCATTTAAAAAAGTTTCACAAGTTTAGAACAGATAATATGACTTCAGAAAGTAGCATCAGGGCCGTCTTTCCCATAGGGCACAATGGGCAGGTGCCCGGGGGCCCTGCAACAAAGGGGGGCCCGTCGGAGGAAGGCCAAAAAAGCACGGTAAGTATTTTCTTCCTTTCTTTTTCCAGGTTTTTTTTTTTTTGCTTCCTCCGACGGGCCCATATATATAATCATTTTTTTTATTATTTTGTATCTATAGGGGCCCCGGTGCACTGCTGTGCCTGGGGGCCCAAGATGGTCTTAAGAGGGCCCTGAGTAGCATGAAGGCTTTTATGTAGAAGTTCATGGAGAAAGGGGGGCACTGTCTTTGCCCACACAACAGAAACTGCCCCCTCTACCTCCCTGGTTCCTACACCCATGGACGAAGGACACTTGAGTGCTTCTTCTCCTTCCAAAAGATGTAGGTTTGTTGTATATATGTACCTCTCTCCCTTTGTCGTCCCATATATGCCTCTTACCCCCTTGTGTGGAGTTGTGTATATCTCTCCCTTTTTTGTGTCATCGTCCTTATCTCATTTTGCCTTTGTGTGTCTGCCCCCCTCTCTCTCTCCCCCTCTGCCTCCCCTGTTTGTTTTGCTCTCACACTTCCTAATCATTATCAACATTTATATAGCGCCAGCAGATTCCATAGTGCCTTACAATTGGGAACACACAGTAATAAAACAATACTGGGTAATACAGATATACAGAGAGTTAAGAGGGCCCTGCTCACAAGCTTACAATCTATGGGACAATGGTTTGATACACAAGGGTAAGTGCTACATCATATTGAATATTTGTTGAGCTGGAATGCAAAGGTTACAAAGTATTTAGTGGACTGTATGCTCAGTCACACAACTATTCTGGTCAGAGGGTTGTTGTCTTGTGTTAGCTGTATAGAGGGTGGTAATAGGGTAACCTAGGGAGTTTAAGATGCTTGTTGAGGAATATTACAAGCTTGTCTGAAGAGGTGGGTTTTCAGAGAACGCTTGAAGGTTGGAAGACTAGAGGAAAGTCTTGTAGTGCGAGGGAGTGAATTCCATAAAATGGGTGCAGCCCATTCTCGGTTACAGTCTCCTGTAACCTTGAAGGAAGTGATGACAGTGGAAGAGAGATGCAGATCTTGTGCAGAACGGAGGTGTCGACTTGGGAGATATTTTGAGACAAGTGAGGAGATTTTGCTGATGGCCTTGTATGTTAGTAGAATAATTTTATATTGGATTCTTTGAGAAACAGGCAACCAATGTAGAGACTACACACTTGTATTTGTCTCTCTGTATTATGGGTGTATGTCTCTTTCATTCTCCCCTTTGTGTGTATATCGGTTTCTTTATGTCCTCTCAAATGTGCCCCAGGCACACATTTCATCATCGTCATCAGCTATTTATATAGCGCCACTAATTCTGCAGCGCTGTACAGAGAACTCACTCACATCAGTCCCTGGCCCATTGGAGCTTACAGTCTAACTTTCCTAACATACACACACAGAATAGGGTCAATTTGATAGCAGCCAATTAATCTATAAGTATGTTTTTGGAGTGTGGAAGGAAGTCGGACCAGCCAGAGGAAACCCACGCAAACACAGGGAGAACATACAAAAATTTGGGGGGTGTCACATATTGTACCAGCTAACCTGCATTTTGGTCACTGTTGTTATCAGAGCCAGACTGGGAGAAAAAATCAGCCCTGGTATTTAAAGTACACAGGCCCACCTTAGTTTCAGCAGGAAAGAAACTGTGCACCAATTAAATAATTATCCCCACCTAAACTCCAGCATTAAATTAATAGCCTACCTCCCACATTATATTAACACTCTCCCCCTTTCCTCATGCCTGAGTACGTGCCCCAATTGATATTAAGCCACCATAGAGCACACAAATCATATTAGGCCAGTTCTCTTCTACTTTTTATGTAAAAGTTGAATCTATTAACAGGTAAATGTAGGTAAAACATGTCTTGAGTAGCATTAAAAAAAAAAAAAGGCTCTTATTCTGAGGGAAAAATGTTGGTCTACTGTGAAAATGCCTGCACCTCACATTTGTTACAATTTGCCTATGCCAGATCCTGTCTGAAAGGGGTTAAGATCTCATCCTAATAACCTGTCTCTGACTGTTAAAAGACTGCCTTTTCCAACAGACTGGTGCAAGTTCTATTGTTTGTTGCTCCTGGTCTCTCTCAGAACTCCTGTGATCTGGTCCGGATATGTTTCCTGGAATCTGTGTCCTGTTTGTCACATGTATTGCACCTTTTCCAGTAACCCTGACCTTGTCTTCTTTTGACTTCACTTCTGTCTATTCCCTGGTACTGTTGTGGATCTCTCAGATTCTGAGCCTGGCTTGCCTGACCTTCCCCCTGTCTGAATCTTCTGTGGTATCCAGTAACTCCAGCTCCTCAGCTAAACCTAGAGATTACAGTATCCTGTACCTGCAGCAATCCTATTATACCTGGTCTCCAGCAACTCATGTTTCACAGCTAAACCTGGAGATCCTGGAATCCTGTACCTTCAGTTCTCTAACCATGTCTGAAAACCAGTAACTCCAGCTTATCAGCTAAACCTGGTAATATTGGTATCCTGTACATGCAGTTCTCTAATCGTGCCAACCATCACTAAAGTTGCTGACAATCGGTTAAAAAAATGTTACATATTTACCCAACAATAAGAAAACATAGAAATCAGGAAAAGATCTGACAACTTCTCATAGTGCTAAATTTCACATAGTATTCACTACAATAATCTTTTTTGGTCTGAATTGGGTTCTAAGCCCCCTATTCTCACCCCTGCACTCCTTATCCTCTAGATGCTAGTGTGTATCTGTTTCATACATTTTAGAATCATATAAATAATGTGTCAATAAAAAATGGTTTTACATCAGAAATGAATAGTGTTTAGGATTGACTGATAGTGGGATAAGATATAAATGAGCTTTAGGGGATGAAGAATGTGCAGTTTGGAGGGTCGTCCTTGATGAAGCGCAAACCAACTGGACTTTTATACATTAACAGTGGTGGCTGTAACTGTACCTGTACTTCCAATGTTTTTCACCAGCAAAATTGTAGATGCAAATCTAGAAATAAATTATTTTAAAAATAAAACAAATTTGAACCTAAAATTATAACATCTCTGATCACTAATGACTTATTTAAGACGTAAAGGACGTCCAAACAAACAAAATGTTTGGAGAAAAATGTAAAAGTTGAAATAATATAAGGTGGTCCCAAAGTTTGGACCTTGAAGTAAAGTTTATTGAGTCTAACTGGTTTATTTATTGACCCAAGTCAGTAATTGAATGATAGCATGCGGTAAGCATTCTCAAAATGATTTTCTGAATAAACAGATGTATTATGACATTTGGGTAAAGGTTAATATCTGAGTTCCCACTTCTCTACATTATTAAAAATAAATAGATGGTGATTAAAAAAAAATATACAAGTTATGCAGTAGCAGGACAAATAATTCTTCCAGTGCTTATTTTTTAGCACCTGTATCACATCTCCTAACTGTTCTAACTTAAGCAAGACAGTCAATTTGAGAGGATTGCCCCACTTTCCCGATAGTTGGAACATTTGTCCCAACTCCCCGGATGTTGGGAGGTATGTCATCACCATGTTGAGTAAGAGCCACCTGCCTTTGGTGTAATTCAAGGGGGTTTTAAGGGAGGGAGGAGGAGAGGAAACGGAACACCCACACACCTCACTGCCCTGATTCCCAGGAGACTAAGTCTGGGAGGTATGGTATAGTGAATTGTAGACTACTTTAGAGGAAATATGAATATATATATATATATATATATATATATATATAGAAACAATTGGCCTGATGTCATTTAGGAGAGCAAATCATAATAAAGGAATAACTTTGCACCTGGGCAAAACAATGTTGCATTGGAGGGGGAGATAAAATTAAAATGTGGGATAGGGCATGTCCTAGATCAACTTTATATTTCAGTGCAAAAATAAATCTAATATTTGTGTGCTACATGAAAAAACAGCCAGTATTTAACTTATGTGCAAAATAATAAACTAATTTGTACCTCTTGCATTGTAACATGGTTTGTCCCGGTTCAAACTTGCTCCTTTTTTTGCTTTGCTCTCCTTAATGACTCAGGCCCAATTGTTTCAATGTTGAAGCTTTACGGTAGTTCTGGCTCTGTCACGGAATATATTGCCTGTTGGATTGGTGTAACCAGCAGGTAAGTTTCGCTCTCAATTTGTAATTATGTAGCTAAACCAATTGGTATTTACATTGATTTGAGTTTGGACACTTTGATATAGGGGGATGTCTTCACAAATATACTTGCAACTAAGACCTTTACTTTTTAATATTTTCTTAACTGCAGGTTAATTATTTTTATTTTTTCAGATGAAAGAAGATAAAATCTGTCAACTTTACACCTGTATGTGTTCAGGGGCAGGCTGGGCTGGGGGGCATTTGCCCCCTGGGCCAGTCCCATAGTGGGCTAGCTTGGGCTGGGTCACTGGGTCATGTCCATTTTTTGACCTTAAAATTTTTCCTAATAGGCTGCTGAGTCAAGTCTTTCCCCTAAAATTTGCCAGCCCTCCCCTGTATGTTCTTATAGTACATGTATCCGTTTCACAGGCAGACACACAGGGGGTGCAGGGATTGCAGGGAGTGCGGTCGCTATGTTGACCAGAAGTAATGCCGGGTTGCCCCCACATCCGAAATCCCTGCTTTCCCCAAGGAGATCGCTCTGCACTCAAAATAGTAGAGCGGAAGCCTCTTCCTAGCCTGCATATTTGCAGTGGGTACATGCCCTGAATGTTCAGGAGAACTTTTTTCGTGTAGGACATGCATTGTGCACCTTTGGGTGTTTTATACTGCGGAAGCAAGATTAACAGTGTATGTGTCTGTGGGGGCAATTACTGTCAGCATCCCATAGGGATGCAATCATAGGACAACACTTTTACTGGTTTTTCTGCTTAGCTGTTGTTCAACAAAAGTGTCATACATCACAATGTATTTGAAATGCACTTCCACCACCTACGCTCATTGATTACACCTACTCCTTGTCACATTGGCCAGAAGGGAGATGGGGAAGGTAGGTGTTTTCCAGTATTTAGCGCAACTGAACTAAGAGGCGCAGAGTCTAACACGTCCATGGGGACCCCACAAGGGAGTATGGGCTTCGCTGTGTCAGACGTGCAGGTTGCGTTTCTCAAGGACAGTCACTGGTGAAACAGGTAGGTGAATATAACGAGTCCAGACAGTACGAGGTCAATAGTCAGACCGGAACGTGGTACCAGAGCAGAATGTGAAGAGAAGTCAGGAAAGCCAAGGGTCAAAGCCAAACAGGTATTTGCAGGCAAAAATTAGGTTCCAAAAGGAAGTCAGAAGTCAAGCTGAAGTCACATCTAGTCAAATAGGAGTCAGAAGAGGGAAACTGGACACTGGAACAGGTAAGTATCCAATAAGTATACATTTCTGGTTCTGTGAGGACCCAATACTCTAGTACCCTAATAGTGTCAGAGTCTTCTTTATATGGGGCTTAATTAGGCTGCCAGTGACCGCCACCTCACACAAAAGAATTGCATCCCGTTGCTTAGTGTCGGGACCCGCATGCGCAGAAGCACCAGGACGTACCTGGCTGGGAGGAAGGGGTGTCCGTCCCTGCACAGTGGGTAAGGTGCAGGGACGGCGCCTGACACTCCTAATGCTTTTCCAAATGCTTCTTGTTGCCTCATTCCCCATAATAACTAGACACAAAGACACAACACATCACTAGCATAGTTCATTGCAGATCCTTACTGAGTCCAGTCCAGTATGGTTTTCTTGTCTGATTGGAACTTGGTAGTTATTCAATGCCACTTGAAGCACTTTACAGCTGTACATTATACAACACTGTAACCAGACCATTTTTGCTTTTGTGGTCAATAAATTCCTCGTCCGTCTTGCCAATTAACAGCCACTCCGGGCACTTTAACACTGTAACCTTGAACACTAACCCACTGACCCGACCATAGTGCATGTCCCTGATCCCATTATAGAGCTCCAGCTCACCCACTCACCAGTGTTCCTTGTGTTAGCAGTCCAGGGAGTAAATGTATTAAGGTTCGATTTCTGCAAATTGCCGATAATCTGTGACTTTGCAGGCAAAACTTAAAACGGCAATGTGTTTGAAGGCAAGTTTTTGCAAGCTTCTTACCCACAGAAGCTTAATAGTAGCGTTTTGGCACAACGCTGCCTTCCAGACCCCCAATACTCCAGAAGTAGAGCTCCAGCATCAACAGAGGAGTCATCGCTTGATCCCATGTTATGTGTACTGTGATCGACAAAGCAGCTTCTTGAGAAGCTGGGGAGAGCAGCACACCCAAACTACTGCGCATTATTGATACCCACCAGTCTCACAATATACCATCTCCGATGAGCCTTTGAAATACATGTCATCTTTGAGGTCTTTTATTACTGAATATCCTGACCTTTTCTTATTAATAAACCAACATATATTATTTACCATAACTAAAAGCATGTCCATCTTAAATGATGTTACTGCTTGTACTTCCAGTATATAGTAATCATAATGGATACTTAGCAATTTTGGTAGTTTGTTAAATTAAAATACTTTGATATATATTGCGCAGAAGTAATGGTCCTGGCTGAGTTATTTGTAATAGAATATTAATGTATGAATAAACTTAACTAATACGTTTAGCATAAATGTGGCTCATACAACAATCCGTTAATAGGTTTTGCTGCTCACAAAAGGAAGCAATATAACACAGAATATTCTATTACTAAAATGACAGCAAGCAATGCATTCAAAATTACTTCAATTTTATAAGATATGAATACTATTGAGAAAAAAACGTAGATGACATATTAGTGATGAGCGGCCACAGTAATTGTTTCCACTTCTTTGAATAATCTCCATAATTGCTTTTAATGATCACTTGCCAAGGCTTATTAAGGCTAAAACTCATTACACACAAATGTGAACTTATTATAAGTTCCCTATAATTTGAGATGAAGTTTAATGAGATCAAGAACATGAGTGCGATGCTCAGTCTTACAGCCAACGTCGGTGTCTGAATACAAATAAAAGCACTCTATCAAACACACTAGTGTAATACATTATAAAACTCATAACACTAATCACACCGACGCATGTTACATAAAACTGTGTGTGAGCACATTACACAAATGCATATGTGGTGCCCCAAAGCCCTATTGGACAGCACAGAGGAAGTGCATGGACGCTTTTGAAATGCAGGGCTACAAGGGGTTAATAGAGGCTGAGAAAGACACAGTGGGAATGACAGTTGACAGTTGAACTGAAGAGGGTGCCCAGGATGATGTGCAGGAAGGAGGAGTTTGTGTCATAGCAACAAGTCCACTGAGTTTGGTAATAACTGTGAACTTCCAGAAGGCAGTGGGGAGAGGAAAGTTCTAGACTTCTGAGGGAGAGAGATGAGGTGTATGACTGACAAGAAGACAGACCGAGAGATAAGAAATCTGAGTTGAATCTTTCCATGTAGCTGCTCACTACCTCAGGAATAGGCTGAGAGAGATAAGAGGTATTACTGCTGGAAGTCGATCATATGAAGGAACTCTGGTTGAAAGTACAGTAGGTCTGCAAATCACCTTTGTCATAGATTCCTCCACTTGCTTTCCTCCATGCTGACAGATTTAATGTACTACAAAATTCCTGTGCACAGGTCAGCCCAGGACTGAGTGTAAAATATGGTAACGTTACCAGGGATAATATTGGTGCACCAAATGTTTTAGTTGAATGTTAATGTTAAGTGATTTACCTAAAATTGATTTATTGTTATTGAAGATTTTATCGCAATTGTGCCTTATACTCACCAGTTTTATATTATATGTTAAATGCTATTGTGCTCTATGTTGATCAAATGAATATTTTGTTATTACCATTGAGTTGAAGGGGTCAGAGGCGCGGTGGCTTACCAAAATTATCTTTACCGGTTTATTAATAAACCCAAGTTATTTGACCAATTCTTGTCCCTTTCATTGAAGAATTTATCTCCTGACCACCGGATATCCGACCAAAAAAGAACCTGACTCGTGTCTGGAGGACAAGGTAAGGGAAGGAAATCCCATCGGTACTCGACCACCACACATATACAGGTATAGTATATGCTAACCACTGTGAGGCAGAGGTGCTAACCACTGTCCTACCGCTGGGAGGCAGAGGTGCTAACCACCGTGCTACCGCTAGGAGGCAGAGGTGCTAACCACCGTGCTACCGCTGGGAGGCAGAGGTGCTAACCACCGTGCTACCACTGAGAGGCAGAGGTGCTAACCACTGTCCTACCGCTGGGAGGCAGAGGTGCTAACCACCGTGCTACCGCTAGGAGGCAGAGGTGCTAACCACCGTGCTACCGCTGGGAGGCAGAGGTGCTAACCACCGTGCTACCGCTAGGAGGCAGAGGTGCTAACCACCGTGCTACCGCTGGGAGGCAGAGGTACTAACCACTGTGGTACCGCTGGGAGGCAGAGGTACTAACCACTGTGGTACCGCTGGGAGGCAGAGGTACTAACCACTGTGCTACCGCTGAGAGGCAGAGGTACTAACCACTGTGCTACCGCTGGGAGATAGAGGTACTAACCACTGTCTTACCTCTGGGAGGCAGAGGTACTAACCACTGTGCGACCATGCTGTGTCTTTAAGAAATACCAAGAATATTTGTATGCATATGTACGTTAAGTGCTTCAATAAGTCAATTATAATTATGTAGCACTATATAAATAACTGCATTTTCCAAATTTGTGTTTTTTATAATCCCCCCACACTAGCATATGGGTGGGTCGTCCGTCCTTTGCAGTTAGATCCTGTACTATTAGTGGGGACTATGTCTACAAAGCTTCAGTAGTGATGATGGAAAGAAGGATTTGACGCATGGGTAGAAATTTCAACCAGCTATTGACTGGTTGGATGCGGTACTTGTCCAATCAGGAGGAGGTTTGGGCCTTTCTAGCATGACCTCCAGCAACTAATGTCACAGTTATATTTGACTAGGTTAACTATACAATGCTGCAATGTAGTTGTATACGTGTTAATTAAATATATATTACATAATCATATGGCTTTCACTCTTAGTGATTGTGATGACTTAAAACCTGCCCCTACACCTTGCGATGTGATTGTCTGGCACATACACCAAATAACCAGCAATATGGCAAAACTGATGTATTTATGAATACACCACAATGAGCAACTGGATCAGTTCACAGCATAATGTCCTGCACTTCTGGGTCAGACGATAACCCCAAACATGGGGATAATCATTTGCCACAATTTCCGGTTAAACTTGTTCAAACTTGGCACACCTTGGCCTGGAATGGATCAGGAACGATCCGCCCACACATGGTACAATGGTTGTCTAATTTTAATTAACTGATATCACCAACCAAAACCATCATTACCATCTGTCAAAAATGCAGAACAAATAAAAATAACAAGTTCTTTCCTCATCCTGATTAAAAAAAAACTCCACACCACCAATAATATTATTTTATTTATCATTCATATTAAAGTGTACTTGTTAATAATGTATTCAGTGGGAGAATCTGCATATGTTGTCTAGTCAATTTGTCTTTTATGATTTCTGAACCTTAAATGAAAGATAAAAACTCTTCATACCTTACCGTCCCAATACGATTCAGGGATGGACATATGATCCACGCGCGCCGAGCGCATTCTCATAATTTTATGAACTTCGGAAGTCAAATCAGGAAAATTCCTATTGAGATCAATGTTCTGAGCGGTCATTCGCCCATTTGTCCATCCATTATAGCCAGCACCCTGTAAGAGAAACACGTCGAGAGGAGTCAGTTTCATTAATAGGCAACTATTATATATTTACGTTTCTGTCATTAATCTGTAAATGTTCTCTTGATTACTAAAATAAGATGAGCGACGGATTATGAGTGAAATCCTATATAAAATATTAACTCCATCATCTATAAAAATATACCATGGTACCATTTATTTTACCACCAGTTTACCAGGTTCTTCCTCTAAACTTGCAGTATGTAGTATAAAGTGGTTATATTGTATTGATAACACATGGGGCTAGATTTACTAAACTGCAGGTTTGAAAAGTGGAGATGTTGCCTATAGCAACCAATCAGATTGTATGTATCATTTTGTAGAAGGTACTAAATAAATGACAGCTAGAAAGCTGATTGGTTGCCATAGGCAACATCTCCATTTTTTCAAACCCGCAGTTTAGTAAATATACCCCCTGGAGTTAATTTACCATCATTTAAAGAAAACTTTCTTCACATTTGTGAGCGTCCCCACATGACTTTCACTTATCGAACAGACATCTAATGGTGATAAATTTTGTAGTATCACAGAATATAAAACAGTTGACTAAGGAAAGCACATTGTTCCAGTAAAGAATGACACAGTATACATTTGCCAACTGGTAAGTTAGGACATGATATTATAGTAATGTTATTTTACACAACTAGCTAACACAACACAACACAACATAATCAATGGCTGATTACACAGGGGTCAGCTGGAGATTTTGTCCAGAATACAGAGGTGTAGACATTTGCTCTGCAAAATTCTTACTGTCCAGCAATTCGTATTCTTGTACACTGATATTACCAATGTCAGCAGATCGCTGGAGCATTCCTGAATCCTTTCTACGTATTCCTGAGAGGATGGGTAACATTTCTTCCACCTGCTGCCCTCCCATTGCCAGTCAGTATAAAGGAAAGTATATTGAAGCCCAGCACTTCTTGGTTTATGTGCCATAGTATCCCCATAGTCTATTGACCTCATCTGTTCCTCGATCCGTTCTGAATGCCTGTACACTGTTCCTGTCCCCATTTCTGTACGGAAGTATCCCCATGCTTTGTTTCTTACTTTAGTGACCTGATTGAAGTCCTGTTCCTCAACCCACTTTGTATTCCGGAACACTATTCCTGTCCCCCTTTTCTGTTCCCATGTACCTGCTTGTACCTACACTAACATTTGCCTATGACTATGACTTGCGATCGCCTTAACTTTGTGATGTGCCCGCCAATTGTGTGTAAGATACTAATGCGATACGTCAAACCTTGTCCTAGTCCTTCTTGCTGTCTCCTTAAATGCCTGTCTGGCAGACTTGCTTGCCATGTTTGAGTTCCAGGGACATAGTATAATAAGAACCGGTAGCAGTCATTTAGCGCTTATGCTAAAGGGAAAGGAGCCTCTTACAGGCAATGGAGCACATGAGACATCAGACAATAGTTTGCATTTCCAGTAATATAAATTTAGATTTAAGGATTTTGCTATTTATTCTAATAAACATATTGGGGATTGCCACGCAAGACTGCACCTTAGTGGTAGTAAATAATAAACCAGTGTTTGTGATTGTATTTTCTTAACATAACCAATTAACATTTATAATGTGTATGAATACATAAAAAAGATTGTGAAGACAGAGGTTATTACAAAATTAAAATTACGTGGTGGTAAAATGTATAAGGTGGTAAGTGATAGCACACCAAGGACACGGTTGCTTTGAAGCTCTGCTGGAATAACATCTCAGATCAGTTGCTGGACCCAGCGAGTCCAACAATCACAGCTGTTACCAGCTCTGATCCTACATTGGAGGTCTATGTCACCTCCTTGGTGACAGCAGCTGAAAACACAACTTCTGTGTCCTGACTCTGTGTCCAGCAGAAAGCATGATGTAAAAAAGAAAAAAAAAGAAAAAAAAACAAACAGCCACACAGCTGATCCAAGGTGAAGAATGACCACAAAAATGACCCAAGTGGCACAAGAGTACAATCCTTTTCTAGAACCAGAAAATTAAGCTGGCTGTCCTGACATTTTTACAGTGAATACTTCATCTTTCACCTTCCACTGTCTTCATTCCAACCGTACCACACCACTGATAGCTGTACATAAATGGCATATATAATATATATAATATTAGAGGCGGATAATGCTTCTGCTAAACAGCCACTGAAGAAAGACAGAGACACTGATTGCAATGGTAACTTTTCTATGTATTATTAGGGGCAGGGCCATATTAACCCAATAGGCTTTCTGGGCTACAGCCCAGGGGCCTCGGGCAGCTGGGGGGCCCTAACAAGGATTTTTATGAGTTCTGTCACTCTTTTTTCTTCTTTTAATTATGCCGGCTTCTTCATCGGGTCGGGGGTGGCCCTGCCCCCGACTGTCACTCTATGCAACTATTTCCATTAGCTGCCCTGCTGTCACTAGTGCGGGTGTGGTGCGCTTCTTAGTGAGGAGGACTTGTGAGAGTGAGACCATGACATCTCTATGTCATAGTCTCACGAGATCTCCTCACCAAGCAGCGCACCGCGCACTGTGCCAGCACTAGTGACAGCAGGGCAAGGAGAATAAAGGTGTCGTCTGCAGCGAAGAGGGGAGAGAGAGGGACCAGAAGACGTAATTCGTAGGTAGGTGCTCGGGAACAGGTGGGGGGGGGGGGGGGGTTCTGGTGCATGTACATGTTAATCAACACAAACTTCACATTATCAATTGATATTACTCATAAATGTATTACAGGTTTTTCATTGACTTCCCATTATAAGTTTAGCCAGTTTTATAGATGGTATTAAATTGATTTTCAAATGATTTGCTCTGGTAGAAATATAGCTAGCTTGTCTTGGAAGAATAGGTAAAAGGATGGTGTCAAGATTAAGTAACTTTCATTTTTTGTATAAATACATATTATTCTTCCACGACCCTGATGATATTCAGATACAAAATTTAATTTTATAGTAGGTTCACAAATATCTGGAATATGGACAGACTGGCTATTTTATTGGATGCTGCCCACCAATTTTATCCACCAGTAACTTGATAGCCTTAAGAAAATTGCGACTGTATCCTTTCTCTAAAAAAACAAACGGCTCGTCTATTGTAATTGTCTGAATTAGTACATGTAAGCATTAACAGATTTGAAGTGCATATAAATAAATACTTTATGGTTGTCTATATTAAATCCAATATTAAGATCTAGGAATATTTTCTTTCTGTATAGCTGATGAATTGCCTTTCCATAAATCAAAACATCATTGTTGTATCTACACCATACATCTAATTAGAGAAGGGATTGATGCCCTAAATTAATTTTTCAAATCTACCAATAAAGGATAGATCCATATTTAAAATACTCCTTCTCTAAAATAAATTGAGAACATAGAATAATAAACAGTATTTGATTATCTAGCACATAGGTGTTGGTAAGGAACCATAGTACAGTTTGTATACACTAATCATGACGTAAAACATTGTAGATGTAAATGGGGGCCTCACAGTAGCCCTAGCCCAGGGGCCTACAATGTCTTGGTGGTTGCCGGGGGTGACAGTGGGGAGTGGTTGGTGGTTGCCAGGGGTGACAGAGTGAGAGGAGTGTGATACTCAGGACCGCTGAGAGAGATCCCTGTGTCTGGATAGACATCTGGATAGATGTGGCGATGAAAATGAAGGATGAGGTGATGGAGAAGAATGATGAGGTGGTGACATGTGGACAAAACCACGTTAAAAAAGGGCGCTTACGTCAGGAAGTAACGCTCTTCCCCTGAGGAGGCCTGGACTATGGCCCAAATGCATGACAAGAACCTTTTTAACACCTTAAGTAGCTTGATTTGACTAGAATGCATGAGTATCATGCACGGGTTAACTTGTATAATATAATTTTCTATCTGACTCAGTTTAGACTCACATTCTACAAACAATAATGGCATAATCACAAAGTAATTACCTCTTCTGATGCAAGATCATAGCCATCTGGGTTCATTGAAGGCAGAAGGTGAATCCTGGTAGTATTGATCAGTGCCTGGATCCTGGGATTTCCCAGAAGGTATTCTGAGCACAAATACTGTGCAAGATAGATCAGCAATTCTCGTCCAACAACTTCATTCCCGTGCATGTTGGCGATGTACCTGAATTCAGGTTTAACTAGATAAAGAAGAAATAAAAAGACAGTTGTCAGCGCTTATCCTTTACACTGCATATATGTGTGTGTCTAGCAAAATGAAAACATGAGGTATTAGATCATATTTTGATCAAAACATTTAAGCCTGCATCCCAACATCAAGGGCACCTCATTATAAGCAGGTCCTACACTGACCTATATGCTTTAAACACCATTAAAATACAGTTAAAATCAGATGCACTCACCTCCCAGGTATAGGGGTTTACATCTAGCAAGGGCTGGCTTGTGAGCCACACCCAAATGTGCCTTAAATAGGCTTAATGGACAGCTGCTATGACAATAAGGCAATATTTTGAAACAAAAGCGCTGACAACTGTCTTTTTGTTTTGTATACATATATGGGCATTTATATTGCCACGCAGCTGGTACCACATACAATATGGGATATACCGAGCGCTGGCTTATTTTTTCTCTGGTTAATGAGATAAAGAGACAATTTAAAGCTACAAAGACTCATTTAGAGTTGGACGTACATCAATATTTTTTGCACAATATAAGTGTTTCCGTAACGAATCTTCACCTACATACGTCCATATATACAGAGTGATTCAAAAGTCGCAGTACACCCTTTTATTTCAAAAAACTCTACAGGAATTGGGCCAATTGGCCGATTTCAAGATGGCGCCCATGTTTGGTACATACTGTAAAAGATAGACCACGTCACCCATACCTTACTGGAGTATTCAGGTTTGCCAATTTCCTGTAGAGTTTTTGAAATAAAAGGGTGTACTGCGACTTTTGAATCACCCTGTAGTTTTATGCTTATCATTGACATGCATCTCTTTATACCGGTGAAAGAGGAACGGGGCCGAGTGAGTACAGTAAGGGCACGTTCACGTAACTGCAGCACAATCAGACGTGGACAGATCAGCAATTACACCTTTAAGGAGGGTACCTTTTTGCGGATGCTAAAGGGTTGGTGCAATGACCCACGATTCTTACGTGTGTCTTTTCCTATGTACGTTCGTATAATTAAAAACTGTAGTGACTATGAGGAAGGGAGCGAGCGGATAATTTTTAATGGTGGTTATGCTTTAATTTAGACTTACGGTCTGATAAATCTGCATGGGGGTGCTTGAATCTTGCACTCTTCCAACTAGAAAAGCGCAGTGTTCACAGGAGTTCAACAGGTCGAAGTGAAAGGAGAATACTTCTCGCCATAATGTGAGAGCGATTTAACTTCTAAGGAAACATTTTATAATGCGTCTTCAGAACTTAATCGCTCTCATCTAAAGTGGCGGCACGTATCCCCCTTCACTTCAATTTGTCACCTGAGCTCTTATCAACAGTGAGTTTTTCTAGCTGAACAAAGAGCATTCGATTGTTCCATTGTCACAACACTCTTACACCGTGAGTGTGAAGTGATTAGCGGATGGCAGCAAGATCAGAGTACATGTATGAGTTAGCCATTGTCTTTATTAAAGAAAATAATCCTTTCCGGGACCATCCTCATAAGACCACTTACACCCTTCAAGATTGGAGGAGTTGTAGGATTGCATCTTGGTACCAAAAAAAGTTTTCCTTTTTGCAGTGTTGGGTCTAATAACATTAATTTTATATTGGTTTATTTTTCAGTTAACTCCACTTTTTAGGCACATTTGAGGAGAAGTCTACATGCAACACAGGTGTAACACACTGCATCGTCTGCACCTGCAGTGGATATATGACTATACTTTTGTGAAAACACCCGTTTTTATCAGTACTCAGATATGTGGGCCAAGGTGTCAAATGTAACCTCTATCGATGTGCAGATAGGAGGCGTTCATTGAGAAGTGCAAACTAGACACATGAAAGCCCCTTGTATTACCCCACATACAGACAATTCATAAGAGGGACGAGATCTTAAATGCAATTAAATTGCTAGAAGACGTGCATTAGGTGGGGGCAGGAGGCACAGAGCATTTTTGCTTTTTACACGTCTTCAGAGATGATAAAAATCAGGCATTGCGGCTCCCTCGCACTAAACGTCCTCGGTCCACTCTTATTCACCCAATTGTATCGCATTCGCTCTCTCTCTGGGACCGGGCAAACACTAAGTTTAATCTTGCCCCGGCTCCTAGTCCAATTGTTCCTCTTTTTGATAACCCAGATTTTCTACCAGGTCAAATAGTCTCGTCCTTTGAATTTTGGAAAAGGAACGATGTTTACTATCTTAATAATATCACTACAGGCGCTTCTTTTCCGTCATTCGAAGACATAAAAACCAAATTCAATATTCCCAACACTTTTTTTTTTCAATACCTACAACTAAGAAACTTTCATTCCACCACTAAATCATCTTTAAGAATCAGGCCGTTGACCTCGTTCGAGTCACTTTTCCTCCGGCGATCTTCTACCAATGGCCTTATATCTCGGTTATATGGAGGGCTGAGAGTCCCTGACTCAGACACCCAAGATTCCCATGAGCGAGCCTGGGATGAGGATCTGGGAGGTCCCTTGGATGGGGAAGATTGGGATGAAATAAAAGCCAACACGGCCTCTAGTTCAATCTGTGTGAAGCTGAAAGAAAATGCCTATAAGCTTCTTTATCGATAGTATTTGGTCCCGACCAGATTACAAAAAATCTTTCCGGACTCATCCAGCTCATGTTGGAGAGGATGCTCGTCAGAAGGGTCCTTCCTCCATATTTGGTGGCAGTGCCCCAAGATTGCCCCATTCTGGTCAGAACTACGGAACTTCGCATCTCAGATTCTGCAGATTGACATCCCATTCTCTCCCAGATTTTTCCTTCTCCCACTTGGAATTCCATCCGCAGCTAAACACCAAACAAAAATGTTCCGCCACATAGTTTCTGCAGCACTATGTCAAATTGCCACTAATTGGAAACAACCCACCGCGCCCACTATGCAGACAATTATTAATAGAGTTTGGCACTCATACAAAATGGAGTTTATGACATGCTTATTGCACAACACCTCTAAATCATTCAATAAGGTCTGGGAACCTTGGATGTCATTTTTTCAAATCCAAATTCCTTTTGCCCTATGACTCCTCTAAAACACTCCACTTGATATCCCTCCTCAACCCGCTACCTTTCCCCCCCCTCCCCCCACTTCTCTATTTCTTGCTCTGCTTTCTTTCTCTTCTCTTCTATTGGCGGTCTGCCACACCGCCTCCTAATCTATTTTGCCCACTTTTCTCTGACTGGCCTCCTTTCTGTTTCTTTCTTCTTCTATCCCTATAGCTAAAATTTGGTCAATCTTAATATTCTCATTATGATACACAATGTTTGTATTAGTCCCTGAATGTGTATAACCTGATTGTAACAGATTTTGTCTTGGACTGATGTTCATTATTGACCTTCTCAAAAATAAAACTTTTAAAAAAAAAAAAAAAATCAGGCATTGCAGTATATTCATAATTGCCAACTTTTTACAGTGTCAGTCTGCGAGTTCCCGGAGGGGGATGGGTGGAGGGAGCGGGGCTTAGAAAAATTGCGTCATTTGCAGCCCCTTTAGTCCCTAAGAATCGTATCATTGCGGCACTAATTCTGCCCACTTGCGGGAGGTTGCCCTACTCTCCCGGGAGATCTACCTGGAATTCAGGAGTCTCCGGAGAGTTGGTAAGTATGCCTATACTTTCAATGGGACCTAATTCCTAGATTATTTTCAACCAGTGTAATAGAAACCTTAAAACACATAAAATAACACACAATAAAGGAAGTAGAGATGCTCACTGACCCCCGTGTACTGGTTTTGGTTTGGGCAAAACCGCCCTTGTGTGTTTTGGTTTTGTATTTTTTAGAAAAAAATCCTAAAATATGGTAAAATCACATAATTTTGCTCTTTTTTTGATCCTAAATTATTATTAACCTCAATAACACTAATTTCAAGTCATTTGTAGTCAATTTTGACCACCTCACAGGTCACAATACTATTTTCATACACTTTCGGACAAGTACTGCAGCAACCTGGCTGTATGCTAAGCGGAGCAATGACACAAACACACGGCAGTTCCTAGCACATCACGTCACAATGACGTTTTGCCTCGTTTTCAATTCCGAGGGAGCGCGACAGTACCGGGCCAACTCAGCTCGGTACACGGATCCCTATGCCTGAGCATCTCTAAAAAGAAAGTAACATATCTTAACAAAATAAACGAGGATAAACCGATCAGTGATTTAGGGGAAAAGGTTAGATTAAGGAAGAGGATGGTCCTAAATGATAGTTGTGTGGACTTTGATTTCATTTTCACTCTGCGCGTTTGCAGTCTGACTCAAAATGTGTAAGCGGTTGCTGCAGATTGTCGATTGTTTCTATAGGACATGGGCAACCATTAAGGTGACTTTTAGTGACATGAGATTTAGTGACATGATGTGTGACTGGGAATAGACGCATGCAGGCACCAAGGCTTATTTTAACAGGAGGTGGGGATCATTATGAGAGACAGATTTTCATAACACATTGACTTGATGTACTAAGACTCAGCCCGACTAGAGCTGAACATTCTGAGGATTTGTCATCTTGTTCGACTGTCAGAGCCACCGTTACCTCCCTGAGCGTCACAGCCACAGTTCACCCCCAATAGTCAAAGCCCAGCAACCCCTCTTCCCTTCAAAAGGGAGCTCCCTTCTAGCTCCTGCAAGAAAGGGACGGGAAGATGGAGACACCAAACACAACTCTATAGGAAAAGTTTATATGTCAACTTGTTGTTCCAGTTTTAATTTATTCCACTTTCATAAATGTCCCTCTTTGTAAATAATGAAGACAAACTGAACGTAAGTACAGTTGATACTCACGCTGCTCATGCTGTCCTGGTTTGCTTGAAAACTCAAGAGCAAAAAGATCTTTTCCTTCAAAACTCCTCCCAATGCTGTAGGTCTTAGCGATGTGCGAGCATTTGCCTGCAGTTTTCTTCAATACGCCGACCATCTGTGTGTAGCTGTGGTGACTGAAGTGGATGAAGGTAGATGGCATTGGAGGAAGGTTGTCTTCGGGGGTTATTTCTATGTTGGCTGTAAAATAAAGTAAAAAACATGTCCAGACAGTAGATAACACATCCTCTGTTTTTAAATATTATAAGTAGCCTGGGACATCTATCTCTTGCATAAAATCAGTTATCCTGCTGCCTTTATATGGTCATGGAACTTCTCTTTACGTCTGATTGTAGGTGGTGCACTATCCCATATATTATAAATTATATATTATAAACAGACCTCTCATATGATGTTTGGCCATTGCAAGTGGCAGTCACAGCAATGCTATCACTTAAGTGGACGTGGAGTCTGCAGAATATCACACAGTATTCCCCAACTTTCCGCTTCCACATGTACATAAAACACTTTGCATTAATAATCTAATTATTCACTCCCCCCTCCCCCCGCATTGATGACTTTGACAACCCACCAAATAATCCAGGGGACAGGTAGTAGGGGGTGAGGATGAAATGAGAGAGTGGACTTCCTTGCCGGTGGTGGGGCGGAAGGAGTGGAGGGGAAGGTGGTTGGGGGGGGACGGAAGAGTGGGAGGGGTGGAAGAGAGAGTGGAGGAGGAGATTTCAAGTTGGATGGCCTCGATTTTAGAGAAGAAGGAGGCGAAATCGGAGGCAGTCAGGGAGGAGGGAGGGGAGGGGAGGGGCCAGGAGAGTGCTGAAGGTGGCGAAGAGGCAGCGGGGGTTAGAGGACTAGGAAGAGATGAGGGATTTAAAGAAAGATTGTTTAGCGAGTGAGAGGCAGAGGAAGTCAGCCAGGGAGCAAGATTTTCTCCAGTGACGTTCGGCGGTACGGGAGCTTTTTTGGAGGAAGCGGGTAAATTTGGAGTGCCAGGGTTGGGGTTTGGAGCAGCGGGGGTGGACAGAGTGGGCAGGGGCGACCGCGTCCAGAGCGGAGGTGAGGTGTGATTGTAGAGGGAGACCGCCTGGTTGGGGCAGGCCTGGGAGGAAAGGGGAGAAAGGAGGATATCGAGAGAGGAGGACAGAGAGGCAGGGTCAAGAGCGTTGAGGTTGCGTATGGACAGAGTAGGTTTGGGCAGGGGGAGGGGAGCAGGAGAAGAGGAGAGAGAGAAGGAGAGGAGATGGTGGTCGGATAGAGGAAAGGGAGAGATGGAGAAGTCGGAGAGACTACATAGGTAGGAGAAGACAAGATCAAGGGAGTGACCAAGGCAGTGGGTAGAGGAGGAGGTCCATTGGGTGAGACCAAGGGAGGAAGAGAGGGTGAGCAGTTTGCTGGAAGCAGGGTCGGTGGGGTTGTCGATGGGGATGTTAAAGTAACCGAGAATGATCGAGGGGAGATCGGAGGAGAGGTGGTGAGGAAGCCAGCTAGCAAAGTTGTCAAGGAAGAGGGAGGTGGGGCCAGGGGGGGCGGTAGATGACAGTGACGTGGAGGTGGATGGGGTAGAAGAGGCAACATACAAGAAGATGAACAACAACATGAAAATGTATTTAATCTCACTATGTATTGGACTCTTATGGATATCACAAGATCCACTGATAATTGCCCATGGGGAATCCAGCTAGCAGGAAACAGAAAATAACAATTTTGAGGTACAAAATGTTGACTAACAAGCAGCAGCTGGCAATATATTACTAGACGCACACCCCGTGTGGCCTAATCCTTAGATAGAATGCTGACACAGCTGTATGAACAGTCCTGTGTGAGAGACATGGTACTCTTTACTACAATGCACTTCAGACTAACCTTAACTTTATTTACATTGAGAAGATCTACTATCACTAGAGATATGATCACTGACCCCCGTGTTTTGGTTTTGGTTGTGGATCTGGATTAACTTGGTTTTGGCAAAACTGCCCTCATGTGTTTTGGTTTTGGATCCCTATTTTTTTTTCAAAAATCCCTATTTTATGCTAAATCACATAATTTTGCTCTTTTTTTATTCCTACATTATTATTAACCTCAATAACATAAATTTCCAGTCAATTTTTGTCAAGTGACAAGAACACTGCTACCCCTCCTGTTTCTGTATGAGCAATGGCACTGAGCAATGTCACTGGAGACTGGAGAGTGACAAGAACACTGCTACCCCTGTTTCTGTGTGAGCAATGACACTGGACACTGGAGAGTGACAAGAACACTGCTACTCCTCCGGTTTCTGTATGAGCAAGGGCACTGAGCAATATTACTGGAGAATGGAGAGTGACAAGAACACTGCTACTCCTGTTTCTGTGTGAGCAATGGCACTGAGCAATGTCACTGGAGACTGGAGATTGACAAGAACACTGCTACCCCTGTTTCTGTGTGAGCAATGGCACTGAGCAATGTCACTAGAGACTGGAGAGTGACAAGAACACTGCTACCCCTGTTTCTGTGTGAGCAATGGCACTGAGCAATGTCACTAGAGACTGGAGAGTGACAAGAACACTGCTACCCCTGTTTCTGTGTGAGCAATGGTGCTGGATCTCCTGGGGAGGGAGGTACTTATAGAATCCAAAACTCGCGAGATCCGACAACGCAACAATGACGTTTTGCCTCGATTCATATCCATGGACGCGCGAAAGCACTGAGCCTACTCGGATCCCCTTAGTTCGGGTGGGCTCAGTTTTCAGAAAACCGAGCCAGAGCATCTCTAATTATCACCTTTACTAACTAAACAGACTGAGGGTACATTCACATATGCAGTTGTACAAGAGACTGGGGTTTTTGCCCTGTGCTGCATTGAACAGAAGGTTAATCATGCATGATCCTTAAAATATTAATCGACTGATTGCTATGAGGACCAAACTGTAAATACTTAAAGTACTGACTACAAATGCTGAACCAACAGAACAAAATGCAGCATTCTGCATCCAGAGTGCAGTACTGGGAGAACTGGTAATGAGGTCCTGTGAGTACAAGCCGTAATAAATACCGTTAGGTACCACAGCTGTGATTTTATTAGGGAGCGGAATAACTACAGCTCTTATAGGCAATATAGGTCTGTCCAGGAAACAGATCAAAAACAACACTTGTTTACACTTTAAAGTTGTGCAACATTAGAATGTCACGAGAATCCCTAGAACACAACAATAAAGATTCCATAATAAACTCTCTTTATGCAGCTGTCTAGACACTGCTGTATATACACTGGGTGCAGTCCAAAAAAAAGGGTGTAATAAGCTGTTTCACAGAAACATTTCCCCGTTTTCACTCTGGCCGATACATTAAACTGTCCAGGAAAAAAATATGTTAACATGGAAATTCTTGGGGGGAGCAGAAAAATCAACATATGCTGAAGTATTTTATGCTCTTTTTTCACTACTTCCCTAAAGATGCAGGGAATAAGTCTTCATTGCTCAGTTTTATACAGTTTGCCATAAAGACTGTGTTTATTTTGATGTTGTGCATGTTTGCACAGCCAAGGTGCTGAATTAAACTGTTTCCTGAAAGTCCTGTTTCATAACCATCGTCATGTACTTCTAATGCAACATACAACATTGAAGTTTATTATTTATATTCACTGCACACTTCCCTTCTCTTCAAGGAGGATCACAAATTTCAGGGAGTCTTCACAGCCAATTAGGCCAACCTCCAGAATCTTGCCCAATCTTCTTGCAAAGTGGGGCGTGGCCATGTTGACGCAATTTGCTGCAAATCCCGTCATCATGGTCAACATCCCTGACAGTGCAACGACTGAGAAAAAACTGGAGCAACCAAACGAAAACCCATGAAAACACGGGGAGAAGAAACAAACTCCACAGAGAGGGACTTGGCTGGAATCGAACCCATGACCCCAGCGCTGTGAGGCAGCAATGCTGACCACTGCGCCCAGTGTTGCTTTAAACATTTTTCCAGCATATAAACTGAATCTGTTCATTTGTCGCAGCACCTGTACAACTCACGAACATTTCAATAGGAGCGCAATTTAAACGCCATGCTTCCACCTGAGTTTGGCTTAACAAATCTATGTTATGTCCCACATGCTTGTTGAAAAAAAGAGCGATTGAACACAATTGTGAACGCATGTGAAACCTATATTATGCGTAAGCAAATTAGTTTATATGCATGTTAAGGGACGTGAAAATATCCGTTGGAAATTCCAGTTGGGATGTACAGTCAGGGTTTACAGATTTGCAGAGAGACATAAAGTCAGAAATAAATATATTTGGCCAGATTGATATTTTTTACTGTGAAGGAATGGAGAAACTACTAATTTTGACACCAACTCGAGATATGTCAGCTGACATCCCCAACTCACAAGTAGCTATGTTAGAAACATATATGCTTATAACATATATGCTTAATTTCCACCAGATGGCAGCAGAAAAGACAATTGCAGATTTTGTTACCATGAATTGGTAGATAGTTTTTGGGAGGAGCTCCCTTGTAAACTATAAATATATAGATGAGTGTATATTTTACCTCTTAGTTTCTCCAAGGGATCGTGGCAGCCTTCTTCTTCTCCGACGAAGAATCGGTCACAGTCCAAAAAATAAGGCCACGCCATGTCAATGGCATCAAAGGCAGGAAGACAAGTTTTCTTTAACGTTTCACACACCTTTCGGCACGGTTTTACAATCTTGTTTTTCTCACACCGTGGGGCGAGGATCGAGCATCCCACAAGCCTCAGATCAGGATTGCATTCTCCTTGGAGCAAGTTGTCAATGACGCTCAAGAGAATGTACTCAGCACTAAACTCCGTGTCCCCTCTGGATTGATGGTTTAATACATTTGGAAACAATATTTTGCTGTAGGGTAAATCATCACAATATCCCAGGAAATTATCAGTACAGGTTCCTTAGAAAAAGAAACATAGACAAACTGTTGGAATATTTTTTTGAATCTACATAAAACAGATTTGAAAATGTTATTGAGCTTAAATAAAAGTACAACGTCTACTTGCAGCTGTCGTCAGAATATAACATTTTATAAATTGGTTCGGCATGGGTAAATACTGTCTGTAAATAAATACAAGTAAATGCCAATATTTTATTGTTTTCTTGCAGTTTTTGTCCAACTTTGTAGCAGAATTCATTTTTGTCTTTCTTATTCTGTTTGTTAAAGACATACTTGCCAACTTTTCCTCCTCCCGGGTGAGGTGGGCGTGCAGGGGCGGGGCTTGACGAATCACATCATTTTGGCCCTGCCCCTAAACGATTGTCACAATTTTGGCCAATTACAGCAGGGGCGTGGCTAAGATGACACGATATTTACGTCATTGAGCCCTGCCACTTATCTATTGTGGGGGCGAGAACCGGGAGGTTGCCCTGCTCTTCCGGAAGAGTAGGCAATTATGTGTTAAAGAAAAACAGCTAATGAATCTCTAGAGACTGAAGTGTCTTTTACATTTCTGTCTCCATTACTGAAGTCATGTTGTCTTACCCGTCAATCTTTGATTACATTTTGGTCTACATGAAAATGGCCACCTGCATAGGCATCAATACATGGACATAGGACACAATTTCTGAACTGTGTCATTATGCCACAGATGGCGAAGCCAACCACGTCTTGTACTGGCTCAGCATCAGGGAGAATGCCAGACTCTTCAGGGAGTGAGGGAGCTCACCCTATTTCATGGAGTCTCCCTGACATTCAGGTAGAGTTGGCAAGTATGATTAAAGATGGTAGAAAATCTGGAACCAGTTCGAAATAATATTGAATTTCAATGGTCCGATGGCCACAGACATATATGTGACACGGTCACCAATTGACCCAGATTCAAATTTGTGGTTAAAAATTTGCGACTTGCATTCACAGCTTCCGTCCATCTTCATCGTTCATGTTGAAAGAAGTGTTTTAAAATATTTTTATTTTCAAACACTAACAATAATAAAAAAGTATTTTGACATTTTTTAAATTCGAACTGCTTTCGCAATTTTCGTTTCCCAATTGAAAACGATTAACGTGCATCAATTTAACCTCAATCATATGTGAACCAGCTCATACATGGTAATGCCTATTTGAGATTTTCGAATGTAGCTCGATTTTAATCAATCAAAAAAATCGAGAAACCTGACCAATTCTTTGGCAAATATCTAACTAACCGTAAAGAACACTCAAATTCATCCATTGCCATAAGCTAAAATTTGCACTTCTGGAAAAAATAAACTTACGCTACTGGAAACAATACATATTGGCATAAAAACAAAAAACAATGTAAACATCGCTATGGCTTCTGCAGGCACTGTGCCATCCATTCATCCATGATTTCAGATATTCCTTTAATTGTGCCACTGTTGATCCCAGAATTAACAGACAAAAATGTCACTGAAGTTGGACACAGAAAGAAGGAAAAAAAACAACTTTGCAGGTCTAAAATTGCAATCAGAGCTCTCTCTGGATCCACTTTTAAAACCCGCGGTGACATGACACCCCCAGTCTCTAAAATACAAGTACATGCTGCATTGTTGTGTGGTCCATTGGGAGGAATCGGACATACTCAGTTTACAGCTTAACAGTCACTAATTGTGAGATTTTAACAAAATGAAACAGACTGCCCTGTGTGTGTGTGTTGCTGTGAAAGCACCAGCAGTAATTGTATCCCTGTAACTGTAAAAGTGTTTCAGTCCTTCACAATACAGTAAAGAGATACAACAGTAGCTCTATGCAACTGTCTGTTTTGCAATTTTTTCTGCTGGATAGAAACATGTGCTTACTGAGATAAACCAATGTGAGTTACCATGGAAACACGTCAACTTCTGCCAGGAACTAAAATGTATATATATCTATATATATATAA
Source organism: Mixophyes australis (assembly GCA_036250195.1). Lineage (NCBI taxonomy): Eukaryota > Metazoa > Chordata > Amphibia > Anura > Limnodynastidae > Mixophyes > Mixophyes australis. Next base: position 465,338,947 of record JAVHZZ010000001.1, on the reverse strand, counting down.
GGAATAAGCACATGGCTAAAATTGGACACGGCTAACGATGCAGTAGATGGTATTTGGCTGGAAACAGTAAAATTCAGTTTGTCAACGTATTGTATTCTTACCACGTATACTGTAATTAGATACAGAAAGCAAATAATGTACGTAACGCTAATTGAAAATAAGCGTGGATGTGCAGAATTATATTTATGGCTGCAGCAAAAAAACATTGCTCCATCCGATGTCTCGGTGTAGTGGTATCATTACATGTGCCGCTTTGAATGTTTTTTACTTATCTGTACTACCCTGATGCTACTATTGCTACAGTCAAGCTTGGTCCCTTACAGATAAGTGCAAAACAGAGTAGAATAATTTTTACACGTTTCACCATCAGACTTTGGCCCTGTTTCTCAGCCCTACCCCAACTACACCACAGAGCAGAGTGATTTAACCACTGAAAGAGTGAATAAAGGTTGCACAGATCTGTTACATTAGGATGATATAGACTACCAGGCCTGGATATGTTGAAAGGCCACATACTGATAAGTTATAGTGGGACCACGGGAAATGGAGTAAGGACATGGGCTGGCAAGAAATAAGTGGCTGACTGATGGAAACAATTTAAATAGGGATACGTGGACTATATGGACTCTGCAGAATGTTGCTATAATTATATTTATTTAACATATCTTCCTCTCCTCTTTTGAACATGAATTCCTGTTTCTATGGTCTGCCAGATGTAAATTGAACTTGTAAACATTGCAAATGCTACACTTCTATTTTGCTTAGTCGTAGCTATGCCTGGTATGTAACATACTGATAAGCTGGTAGTACCCCATCATACTGATAACCCTCTCCACATTCCCTGGCTCAGATATTGGATTATAATATGTGTACAAACAATAAATCTGTAGTTCAGAGTATACAAAGATGTTCAGGAAGGGCAGTTTGTGAGCTCGTTCTAGGGCAGCAGTCTGATGTTATTTAATCTTTCTGGTGGGAAGTGGGGACAGCGAATCTCTACGTTCGCTTTAGAAAAGGAGTCATGGTGACATCATGCTGGTTTTGTGGTTTAATTTTATTGGTTATTCCAATTACCCCTAGGTCGTACCGAGGGTCACCCTTTAACCCCCATAGACAGGCTCACCTAAATCAGTAAAATTGGGAGGTATGACTTTCCATACACGCATAGAATGGGCGTAACGTGTGCCAATCTATCATATTGACTGACTTCAAGCTGCATTATTTTGGGTACTTTTTACTGGCCTGCCTGTATGGGCAAGTGACACTGAGGGTAGTTATGTTGTGGTAAATCTCTCATGTGTTCTAGTTTTTCCAGGGCAATCCTATTTATTCCCCAGATTTAAGATTTTTGATGCACCCAGATTAATATAGTTAGAGGAAAAAAAGGTTCGATCTAACCGAGCAAAATGTGGCCAAAATATGCATTTTATTCAAATGTGCAAATGCATGTAATCAAACTTGCTGGAAAAGCACTAGTGTTCAAAGTGGCCGTGTGTCACTTCCCTATGACACTACTACAACTGGGATCCTCCTTAGACACACGAGTCCTGTAAATGATATAGACCTTGCCTGCGTGGATGTGTGGTGATCACATCTGGGAGTATATTTACTAAACTGCGGGTTTGAAAAAGTGGAGATGTTGCCTATAGCAACCAAGCAGATTCTAGCCTTCATTTATTTATTGCATTCTACAGAATGACAGCTAGAATCTGATTGGTTGCTATAGGCAACATCTCCACTTTTTCAAACCTGCAGTTTAGTAAATATACCCCCTGGTCTGTGTAGGTGCAGTTTGGAGCCAATGCATGTGTATATGTCCAAGACTTCTGGTCTGTGATAAGCAGTGGCGGATCCAGGGGGGGGGGGGGGTGGGGGGCGGGGGCGATCGGGGCAATCGCCCCCCCTAGCAGGGGCTTGCTGCCGGCGGCTGCACAATATTGTGCAGGTCCGCTCGGCAGTGACAGTGTGCTGCCCGGCTGCTCTGATTGTGTTTAAAACACAATAACAGCAGCCAGGCAGCACATTGTCACTGCCGAGCGGACCTGCACATATTGTGCTGCCGCCGGCAGCCTTGAAGGCAAAAAGGGGGCGGGGCCTAAATCGCCCCCCCTAAATCGCCCGGGGTAGGATACTTTTCTAGATCCGCCCCTGGTGATAAGTTCTGTTCTGTTGTTACAGTATGTGAGTTACAACGTCACTGATCATTTACATCCCAACTATCCTGGTTGACAACTTCCAGTTTTAGACATTTGAAGCCTCACTTAGTGTTAGGAGCAATGCAAAGAAAAGGAGCAATCTTGCACCATGGCAAAAAAACATGTTGCATCGCTGGAGGGGTGGGGGGGGAGGCAAATTTAAAATATGTAGACCGATTTAAAGTTGGAGGTGGCGTGTTTTCTCTAAGTTCAACTCTAAATTTCAGGGTAAAAATAAAGCTGTCCAGTATTTGTGTGCTACATACAGAAGAAGACAGTATTTTCCCTGCATGAACAAAAAAACAAAAACATTTGCACCCCTTGCGTCTAACATGGTTTGTCCAGGAGAAAATGTTCTCTTTTTTTTTGCTTAGCTCTTAACTTTATGAGGCCTTTGGTTTGCACCTCACTTTCCCAATTGCCACATACTGGTAAGGCTAGGTACACATTACAGGTTTTTCAGCCAATTATCTGGCCAATCACCCGTTAAACAACCATTCGGATAGATATCGCATTAGTGTGTATACTTAAGCTGGGTACACACTACAGAATTTTCCACCAACTTTTTATGCCGATCGATTTTACATGCGATCGATGGTCCAATCGCTCGGTCCATGGACTGCATACACACTAGCCTTGTTTAGGACGATAAAGGGAAGAGCAGACGTCCCTTTAGGGACTTTTTACAGCCATGTTGTCGTGAGCAATGATTGCAATTTCGAAAGTATATGAGGAAGTATTGGAGGATTGTCGTGGATCGGTAGGAAGTTTATACACACTACACAACGGAAACGAGATTGGAACGAAAATATTTAAAGGTACGACCAACCAAATGAGGCGACAATCGTCCATTTGGGCAGACTTTCGACCATCGTGTCACTACACGCACTGACCCGACTTTTGAACGAGCGGTCGTATGTCGGCTGGTTGAGCCGATTATTGGACATAAACCCTGTTGTGTGTACCTAGCTTAACACGATGAATGAGAGTCGTTTCACAGTACTGATCACCGTTTCTTTTGAATGCACGTCATGCTTAAAAATCTCGTTCCAACCTCCTTCCAATCCTGTAGTGTGCATGTACTCACGCTCATGATCTCCATAGAGTTTACAGAGTTGTGCTCTTTTCAGCCGATGCCGGCAATGAACATGTCCCGGTGAATAAATGTAGACAGTGCCTTATGTGTAATAATTTGTCCGTTCGCTCTGAGACTGAATATTTTGTTTCAGAGTCACGAAAACTAAAAGAAGCTAACAAAATTTATAATGACATTGTGGATAGCTATAACAAGGCGATTAATCAGTGTGACAGGAATGAATGAGTGAGTGAATATTGTGCTGCCATTCTCTAAACGACTACAGGACCAGATGAAAAGCACAGATCTGAAGGTAAATCGTGTATAGTGTGTACGCATGAATCGTCAGACTGATTGGAACTTCAGTCGTTTGTAAAATAGTTAGCGATAACAAACTGGTAGTAAGTTTTTGTAGTGTGCACCTAGCCTCAGCCTGCTTGCTTTCTGGACATACTGTAAATATAAGTACTTTACTTTCTTATCAGACATTTGTTAAGAGCTATGGAGGAAGGAACAAAGTGGAAGGGGATCAGGTTTTAGGGACCTCTGAGGACCACTCATGGATGCCAACTGTGTGTAAACAAACTTAAGGTTAGTGTCCCTTTAATAAATAAAAGACTTACCTTTCATTGTTGCTGGATCCACGCATTTTCCTGCAAGCATAAAAAAGAAAAAGGGTTACTTGACATGCATTTGCCTAAACCATAGACCATATTTAGTACATTTCTAATAATCAAGACTGACTTTATTAATTACATTAATAGATTATAATTATACAAGCTATCAGATGTTATCTTTGTCAGTACAAAAGCTGTTAGGGCCTGAGTCATTAAGGGGAGCAAAGCATTAATAAAGGAGTAACTTTGCACCTGGGCAAAACCATGTTGCGTTGGAGGGGGAGGTAAATTTAAAATCTGGGGACAGATTTATATTTGGGGTAGGGCATGTCCTAGCTCAACTTTAAATTTCAGTGTAAAAATAAAGCTATCAAACATTTGTGTACTACATGAAAAAACAGCCAGTATTTAACTTATGTGCAAAACAATAAACTAATTTGTACCCCTTGCAGTGTAACATGGTTTGTCCAGGAGCAAACTTACTCCTTTTTTTTTTTGCTTTGCTCTGCTTTATGACTCAGGCCCATAAGTCAGTAGCTTCATGTCTTCCATGGCTGAGCATCCACACACACTCAGATCATCATGCACAATGCCAAACATACACTGGAGTGGAGTAAAGCACCTCACCATTGATCTCTAGAGCTGTGAAAACACGTTGTCTGGAGTGACAAATCGCACTTCACGATCTGGTAGTCTGATGAGAAATCTGGTTTGGTGGATGCCAGGAGAATGCTTCCTAACCAAATGCTTATTGCCATCTGTAAACTTTGGTGTTGGAGGAATAATGGTCTTGGGCAGCTTTCCATGGCTTGGCCTATGCCCCTCAGTTCCAGTGAAGAGAAATGTTCATGCTACAGCATACAATGACATTCTAGAGAATTGTGTGTTTCCAACTTGTGGAAAAATTATGGGGAAGGCCCTTTTCTGTGTCAGCTTGACAATGGCCCTGTGCACAAGTGAGGTCCACCAAAAAATGGTTTCCAAAGTTTGGTGTGGAAGAACTTCACTGACCTGTACAAAGCCCTGACCTCAACCCCATTGAATATCTTTGGAACGAATTTGAACGCCAATTGCAAGCCAAGCCTTAGCGTCCAATATCAGTATCTGACCTCACTAATGCTCTTGTGACAGAATGGATGCGAATCTCCACAAACATGTTCAAAAATCTAGTGGAAATACTTCCTAGAAGAGAGGTGGCTGTTATAGCAGAAAAGGGGGAATTAACTCTATATTAATGTCCATGGCTTTGAAATGAGATGTTCAATAAGCACATATGGATGTGATGTTCAGGTCTCCACATACTTTTAGCCATGTAATGTATCTCCCGAAACATGCCCATTAGTACACTGCTTATGAAAATGACTAACCCATACATTGGTACGGCCTCATCTAGAATACTGTGTTAAGTTCTGGAGGCCATATCTCCAGTAGGATATAAATACATTAGAGACTGTACAAAGAAGGACATCTAAAACGGTACATGGCCTACAGCACAAAACTTACCCAGAAAGACTAAAAGATCTTAATATGTATAGTTTGGAGCAGAGAAGGAAAAGGCGGGACGAGATAGAAATGTTTAAATATATCAAGGGTTTAAACAAGGTACAGGATGGAAACATTCTTCAAAGAAAGAGAAGTATTAGAACACGAGGACATGCACTGACACTGGAGGGAAGTAGGTTCAGAGAAAACTTGAGGAAAAACTACTTCACAGAGAGGGTAGTGGATAAGTGGAATAGCCTCCCATCAGAGGTGGTGGAGGCTAATACAGTAGAGCAATACTAACATGCTTGGGATAGACATAAGGATATCCCTACAAAGAATAAAGAATCAAATAGGGTTTGAGGTTACCGTAGGTTAATAAAAAAAAATTGGTAGACTAGATGGGCCAAGCGGTTCTTATCTGCCATCAAATTCTATGTTTCTATGTTTCTATTTACGAACACACATTTCCTGAGACATGTCCACTTACCCATAGCACCTGAGACATGCTCACTAGCATATACTTCTTAAGACATGACCACTAAGATATACTTTCTAAATCATTTTCACTAATATGTAACCAGATCAGCCGAAAGCAACCTTAGGGCCCCCAGTGCAGTGGCACACGCAGGGGGATTTCTGGGCCTCCAGAACCCCCCCCCTCCCGCTAACTAAGTGCCCACAATAGCGGCACTGTACTATACAGCAGCCGCGGCGCTGTCAAAGACGCGTCCGCGGCTGCTGTATAGTACAGTGCTGCCGAAACGGAGCTGCTGCGCATGCTCTGTCGCGTGTGGTTTTTGGTTTTTTTTGGGGTCAGGGGGGGACAATAATGACAATCCTGCATGCGCCCCTGCAGAGCATCTTGGTGTCTTACAGGCTATGCGTGCAACTTCGTCAAAAGCCAATGCTTCACAAGTAGCCTAGGAAGGGTGTAGCCACGTGGGCCACAAGGAAGTTTCTGTTATGCACAGTCACTTACCCCACCCACAATTTGACTTTGATGGGTGGATGGGGTTGGTACCCCATCTGCCCCCAACAATCATCGCAGGGCCCCCACATAGGTCCTGGTACTTTGTACGACCCCTTCTCCCTCTCGGCATATCTTATTTAACCTCAAAACCGTTTACCAAGGTTATAAGGCTACACCTAGTGGGTAAGGCCAGCATAGTCCTACACAATTAATTTGACCTCTGTAGAGCAAAAAAAGTCATCATCTCACTTAGTGCACCTTCATTTATGAGTCTTCAATAATGGTTATTATTATATTACAAATTTTAATGCTAGTTTTTCCCCCAAATTAGTCACCTGAAGGAGTTAAAAAAAAACTGAATTGAAGGTTATTGATTCCTAAAACATTCTCTCTCATTAAAACAGTTGACTCATCCTGAAGGACAACAACAGAGTTGCAGCACAACAGAGAATTGAGCAATAATTGGGGGGAAAAGATCCAGAGAAACGTTAATAAACAAAATAACTTGTCAAAACAGTTTAATAAATGACTTCCCTAAAGTCTTCAGACTGAACGGTGCTTTAATGGAGAAAAGGAGAAATTAGGTCACAGCAATGGAGCTTATCTACACAGTCGTGGACTGTGCCTTTCGCACCACAGGACACAGGACACAGGACACATATCAGTTTGTTTTGGAAGACAACTTGAACATGACTTATAGTGCAGTCAAATGTAGGACTGCAAATCTACAAAACATAACTATTCTTTCTCTATCAATCTCATTCTTCACATGAGTATTGACCAATATTGTATTTCACCAGCGTTATCCATGCAGTGTCCTGAACCACTCAAACTATCATCATCATCATCACCATTTATTTATATAGCGCCACTTATTCCGTAGCGCTGTACAGAGAACTCACTCACTTCAGTCCCTACCCCATTGGGGCTTACAGTCTAAATTCCCTAACACACACACACACACACAGACTAGGGTCAATTTGTTAGCAGCCAATTAACCTACCAGCATGTCTTTGGAGTGTGGGAGGAAACCGGAGCACCCGGAGGAAACCCACGCAAACACGGGGAGAACATACAAACTCCACACAGATAAGGCCATGGTCGGGAATTGAACTCATGACCCCAGTGCTGTAAGGCAGAAGTTCTAACCACTTAGCCACCGTATGGCAGCAAACTGTACTACCATGCTCCAGGATCTTTACAGAGCACACTCCTATTTAGACACAGGGCTAAGATGTATTATTTGTTATAAACCCAAACTTCATTTTTGTTATATTACCAAATCAACCCTCCCCCTCGCCCCATTAATGCAGAGCTCCATAGCAACAGATGTACGAAATGATCAGAACCGATTGACAGAAAACTCACCACAAAATCTGCCAGACATTTCACTGGCAGTATTTGGCCTTGTACTTCCAGTCCTACCCCATCCATACCATACAGCAAAAATAATTGACCATCATTATGCCAGCGCAAATTTACAATTATAGGGCAGAGTTGCATTCGGCTAAAAAAAATGCAAATATCACTTTTTTTCTTTCTTGTTTTCAGAACTTCTTAGATTATGGGCATACTTGCCAACCGGAGATCTCCAAAGTTGTCCGTGTCTTGGTGGCATGACCAAGCTAATTGAATCATTAGGCTCTTTCCCCTGCTATATAATACCAATTTGGCCTATTATAGCAGGGGGCGGGGCCAGGATGATGCAATTAGCTCCACCCCCCCGCCCACTTCGGCAACGAAGCGGCCAGGATTTAGGAGGTTGCCCTGCTCTCCCTGGAGTCCGGGAGAGCTCCCAAAAATTCGGGAATCTCCCGGACATTCCGGGAGAGTAGGCAAATATGATTATGGGTTTACATAACTGTACCTATAAATGTCTGTTCAAGGCAACTTTATAATCAGTGTGTTGTAATGTCAGAATTCACCAATTATAAACTTATTTTGCACTTGAACATCTTCACACCTGACACATCTAAACCCCACCCAGATGCACCCAGTCACAATCACATTCGCATGAAACCAACCTATGCTATGTTAAACAGACCACACCCATTTCAGGGTCTAAGAACCAGGGCTATTTGGAGGTGTATAAATAAATAAAAAAATTATCATAATTTGATTTGTTTACATTGTTATCTTTGTAGGGTCAGCTATTTGTCTATTTCTGATCTAGCAGGTGGTGTTTTGTTTGTTTTACTTGTCATTAGACACTAGGGGGTAAATGTATGAATGTCCGGATTCTTCAACTCCGTCGTGTTCAGCCTCTTCGGCGATTAAATTTAAAGCGGCGCTGCATTGTAAAGGGAAGTTTCCCTTTACAATGCAGTGCCGCTTAAAATTTAATCGCCAAAGACGCTGAACACGCCGGAGTTGAAGAAACCGGACATTAATACATTTACCCCTAGCGGGCAGATCTTTGCCTTTATGCCATTCAAAAATGATGTTGCCTAAAAAAAATCAATATGTTGGGTACCACAACTTCCTGATACTTGCGATACTTGGGATACTTAACACAGGACATTTTCCCCAAATCATCATTGATATCATGGTGGCTGCCCTGTGGAAGCATTGTGTATCTCTGACGTTCCTTAGCATCATCTGTTCCCATGGAAACAAGAGTTCAGTGTTTACAAATGCTGGTAAGGTGCGTCAGACAACATGTCTGCCGATGGCAGCAACATCCATGTCTGAGTCTCCACATGCCAATTGTGGGCAGAAATCCTATGTCAAGTGCTTTTAATTAGACAAAAGTTTTTGTTGGCATCTATGACTGCAGTTACCCTTTTAACTACTGTGGATGCTTAAACAATCATTTCTCACATTTCATCTTCAGAATTATTTTTAAATAACTTTAACACCATAACTATACTTGTGCAGACCATTAACTTTTGCTAAAAGTTTTGTTTCAGACAATGGGGCGATTCAATAAGTCACAAAATTCCGTAATAACCTTGCAGCTATGTTTCTGTGCACAAAACGCCAATTACCATAATCAAAACATTGGTTATTTTTGCTCACATTACCACGAGTGGCAAGCAATAACTGAGCGAAGATCATTACCTACAACATCACGCAGTAATATAGCGGAAAGTTACTATGGAACCTCGCACCTAATTGAATTGGCCCCAATGCATCAGGTACTGTTTAGATTACAAAGGAATCAGATCTCACCTCAAAGTTCCATAACCTGTATATTATCATATGACTCCTTGGTGACTTCCAATATCCTTGCAATCTACAGTAGAGAATATGTTGCTTCCTATATAAAAGTTCTCTTTACCTCTAAGGGGGGGAAATTCAATCACGAACAACGCGGCCCGTGCACTACTACCATTAGTACGGTAATATGACGTATTTTTGCTCGCAAAAATCAGCGTTGAAATTACCGTACTAACTGTAATAATGCGCACTGTTACTGTAGTAACTGTAATAGAGCACGAGACGCGTTGTTCTCACAGACAAGGTGAATTGAATTCCCCCTTAAATGTCTTTTCAATTACTTTTTATTTTTTAACAGAAAAAAATTAATTGTGATTTAACTAAAGAAAATCTATTATACATAGCGGTCAACTTTCCACTGTTGCCCTCTGGGAGATCCCGGAGGGTGGAAGGGGGCGGGGCGCGGCGAATCGCATCATTGTGGTTCTGCCCCGTTACAAATCTTGACATTTTGCTGCAGGGGTGGGGCTAAAATGACGCAATTCACCGCACATTGCGCTATTTAAGAGCCCTATGGGCAGGTTGCGGGAGAATTGTCTGCTCTCCAGGGTGTCCGGGAGACATTCCCAGAATTTCGGGAGAGTGGGCATGTATGCTATTATATTGCAAACAATTCGGCAAACCAAATGTGGGTCATAGGCTGGGTGATTTTCTTGTGTGACAGTAAGTGGGAGATATATCCTCAGTCTTCCCTTGGCCTATCAGGTAATATAACTAAGGACTAGTAATATCACTGTAATAATTCTCCCTCTCTGACAGAGGATTATAATGATTATAGAGATTATAATGTGCACTGTACTCATCACAAGTCAGAGAGTTAGTACATAACTGGGTGGTGGTAATTTCTCTAGTACCCATAGGTTAAGCCGGCGGTTCCCAAAGTGTGCTCCCAGGGGTGGCACGGCGCTGTCACAGGGGTGCCAGCGGCAGAGGGGGACAGCGTGACAGAGAAGGAGGACAGCGTGACAGGAGCAGAGGAGGGGGACACAGCGTGACAGGGGCAGTGGAGAGGGACACAGCGTGACAGGGGCAGTGGAGGGGGACACAGCGTGACAGGGGCAGTGGAGGGGGGACACAGCATGACAGGGGCAGTGGAGGGGGACACAGCGTGACAGGGGCAGTGGAGGGGGACACAGCGTGACAGGGGCAGTGGAGGGGGGGACACAGCGTGACGGGGCAGTGGAGGGGGGACACAACGTGACAGGGGCAGTGGAGGGGGACACAGCGTGACAGGGGCAGTGGAGGGGGACACAGCGTGAGAGGAGGGGGGCAGCGTGACAGAGAAGGAGGACAGCGTGAGAGGGGCAGTGGAGGGGGACACAGCGTGAGAGGGGCAGTGGAGAGGGACACAGCGTGAGAGGGGCAGTGGAGGGGGACACAGCGTGAGAGGGGCAGTGGAGGGGGACACAGCGTGAGAGGGGCAGTGGAGGGGGATACAGCGTGAGAGAGGAGGGGGACAGCGTGAGAGAGGGCAGAGGAGGGGGACAGCATGACAGAGGCTTGTGCTCTGATATTATATTGGATACAAACCTGGACAATTGCATAGTAGCTGCAATCAAAACTTCATGAACTTATTATCTGCTGCAAAGGTTACACGACTCAATTACAACAGTAGAGAAGTGTGTCCCTCAGACTAAACGCAGTTAAAATCATGCGGGTGAGTGACTTACCTAAGAACCTATTAGCTGTGGATTCCTGTAAGTTTCAGCCAATGAGTGCAGGAAGGGGTTGGGACTTATACACAGTTATAAGTCAGTGTGCAGAGGCTTCTGCCCTTCCTGCTTCCGGATTCCGCCCACCCTCCCTACAATTGGTTACATATCTTTGAACAGTAGGACCTTTGGGCCAGTTTTGTATGGTTTATACTGGCGGAGTTTATTGGGGGTGTAGTCTTGCCATTGGACTTGATCTTAGCACCGGCCAATAGATAAGGTATGATCCTGGGTTGGTGGTATTATGGTCTGACCTTTCCACCTTATTGGTTTTGCGTTCCTGACTGCCCTGCTCTCGTCCGCCTTACAGTCCTATTAGTTTAAAAATAAATACCGTCATTCATTCCAACTTTAATTTTGTGTCCGTGTCTTTATTTGGTTTGAAATAAAGGTTTATCCCAGGTGTGTTGTTTGGGAAAAACTTCCTTGCTATGCATTTTAATGTAATCCCACAGTGAAAATGCTCTCTTGGAATGTCAAGTGCAAATGAACCTTATTGTATGCTAAAGTGTGTGGATTTGCTGGCCAATAGGGTGGCTGTGGGGGTGTACCATCTAATATGGCTGTCCAATGGGAGGAGTTTGACAGACTGGGGGTGTTTCTTGCCGAGTACAAATTAGACACATTAGTGCACCTAAAATTGAACCAACATGCAAAGAGAGAATATTTGCAGAGGAGCTCTCTGCTTGGCTGAAGGACCCACAGACCTGCAAAAGGACTTGATTTTTCTGGCACAATCGTTTTATCTTTTACTTTAATGGGACATATTTTTCACCTTTCAGATGCATGTTTGCAGAAAAGCACATTTCTAGGTCATACTTGCCAACTTTTGGCAAGTGTATTCCGGGAGAGGGGCGCGGCAAGCGCGTCACTTTGACCACGTCCCCGCGACGGAAATGTAGTTTTGTCGTGGGGGGTGGAGCCAAAATGACGCGATTCATCGTGAATCGCGTCATTTAGACGAGGCAGTTGCTGGATGCGTGAGACCGACCAGAATTTCGGGAGTCTCCCGGACATTACGGGAGAGTTGGCAAGTATGTTCTAGGTGCACTTAAAGCAACATAATAACAAACTAAAAATACACAAAAGGGTCACGTAATTAAGTCATTAATAAAGCTAAACTGAGCATACATTATAGAAAATAAAACTGACCAGTTTAAATGACTAAAAGAGGGTGGTGCCATATATAATACGCTAGGTTTCCAGGTAGGTGCTCTTGAGCACATACAGAGGTAACTTTGGGTTCACACTTTGTGCTGCTTTTTAATTACTTTCAACTCTCAATATCGCAAATTTTACCTTGCACCCCATAGAGGACCACAGGAAAATCCACAATGTTGGACACTCTAGTGGCCGGAAATGAGCGCAACCGAACATCGAGATGATGTTTGGCAGCACATCGCATTGAAATGTATTGAACGCTTTTGGAATCAAAGACTAATGTGAATCCCATGTAAACCATCATCTTTGCTACCACTAATCAGTTCCTATTAAATTTATAAGCTGTATTCTTATGAACACTTGTTCAGACCCAAAACGACTGCCCCACTGTGTCTAGGAGACAGGTTCCCTTTAACACTAAAGGTATTTATTAACATACTGCACTAATGGCAATATTAACACATTCTCAAGTTAACAGGTGGAGACTAGCGCAGCATAATGCTTAATTGATCTATGCGCCATACTACCCATAAATCAATGGTGGAAGCACAGTGGTCAGCATTGCTGCTCCAGAGCACTGGAACCATCGACTCCACACTATCCAATGTGTAGTTTGTATGGGGCAGCACGGTGGCTAAGTGGTTAGCACTTCTGCCTCACAGCACTGGGGTCATGAGTTCAATTCCCGACCATGGCCTTATCTGTGTGGAGTTTGTATGTTCTACCCGTGTTTGCGTGGGTTTCCTCCAGGTGCTCCAGTTTCCTCCCACACTCCCAAAAAACATATTAGTAGGTTAATTGGCTGCTATCAAAATTGACCCTCTCTCTCTCTGTCTGTGTGTGTGTGTGTGTGTCTGTGTGTGTGTTAGGGAATTTAGACTGTAAGCTCCAATGGGACAGGGACTGATGTGAGTGAGTTCTCTGTACAGCGCTGCAGAATCAATGGCGCTATATAAATAAATGGTGATGATGATGATATGTTCTCCCTATGTTTTGTGCAAGTTTCAAATTGGTCCCATATTGCCAAAAACACAACAATATGTTAATTCCCTGCTGACATGTGCATCTGTGTGGTAGACAATTTAGACTGCAAGCTCCACTGTGTAGGGACTGATATGAATAATTACACATTTCTCTGTAAAGTGCTGAATAAGATAATAATAAAGGATAATAATAATGATATAGGCAGCTTGCCAGACAATGATTTTACATCGTCTTCTCATGGAAACCTCTGACATGCGTATTTTATCCATAAGGACAGTATAAGTATCATGGCACAGAGATCAATGGATCTTTATGCTTCCTTGATTTCCTGGTGGTTTCCTCAAGTTGCCTTTGAAACACAACTGAAGAAACCCCTTGTGTGCACCAGCCCCATGTAAACACCATCCAGACCTATCAATGAACAATTACAATACAACACAGCTTAATATAAATTGGAGAAAACGAAGATACACCTCAAATTGAAACATTGTTCGGCACAGGAAAAAACATTTAAACCACTCTTTCTTTTCCCCCAATAAATATCCTTTAACAAGTTGGAGACATGCTGAGCTGTAATTACTTGAGGTTAAAGATTTCATGGTATAGACAGATCCTTCACATTCCAGGTAACGGACAGTAAAGCAGGTCTGAACCAGTAATCTGCACACTAATAATTAATTAAATTGGTCAACTCCTCTAGCACAATTTAGCATTATCACATGTTGCATATGTCCTGTTCTATTATAGTTGTTTAATGTAGAATTTCTTCACAAGATAATCCTGCACCTGAAGACATTTCACTGTACTCTTTGTTTGAATTTATTTAGTTAGGATAAAAATACCTACTAAGAGGTGAGGATCATTAAACTGTTATACCCCCTCTGGCTATGTTTGGGGGAAAATAATGAGCTCTGGAATAATCAATCCAACACAGAGAAAAGGAAAAATGTATCTCTAGAGAAATCATGAATTTGGGTCAAAAGACACATTTCAAAGTCTTCGGAGTAGCAAGTGTGAAATTTAGTGTTTTTAAAGATATCCGACACAGTTGAAGACACGTGTTGCATTTTGTGTTGACATATGGATTTCAAAAGTGTGTTGTAAATATTTGCAAAAATTGTCTTGAAGTACATTGTTGTGTTTACTGTGATCTGTGTTATTTCATATTTGGTGCAGATGATTTAATATGTGGAAATATGGGCTAAATAAAACATGTCAGAAATATATTTGTGTAACTAGATAGAAAGATAGATAAATAGAGCTATATCCCAAAATCAAGGAGAAAAAACAAACAGTATATTGATTTACAGAAAGTTTCTATGCAGAATACAACAACAGATAACTAAACACGTGTTTATCATGTTCTATTTTCCATACCACACTTCTAACTACAGCTACTTAAATAGTATAAAACAATGACTTAGACAACACATGGATGGAATCCAAGAGTTTATTGAGTTCTTACCCAAGGCTCGGTCTCCAGGGGGGCAGTTTGGGGAGCAGTGCACGACCCCAGCAGCGAGGGCAAGTAAACACCCAATCAGGGGATGTCTGTGTCCTCCTGCCATTGTTAGCATGGAGCAGACTGATGTGGCAGAGGCAGCAGGAGAGAGCTGTGTAATGGCAGGAAGAGCCTGGGCTCTATCAAGACACTTTTTTTTTTTTCTTCCAGGCAGCCAAATTGCTCACGTATCACAATGAATACGTCCCTGGGGTCATGTTACAGATGAGGTTATACCAGCAGACTGCAGATCCTTTGCATTTCCCCCCGGGTAGATGATAATCGTTCTATCTGCACGTAGGGAATTATTAATTCCGGTGATTTGTAGGTATTTAGGAGCTGTTTGCTGAAAGCGCAGGGCTGGCTGGACTGTAAAGAAAGCAGATTTGTTTCCCTTAGTAAAGTTCTGACTTCCAGGGATTGCATATACGTCTCTAAAGTGTTCCCATTCCTAAGGTTACAGCAGTACAGAAATGCTCAGTCTACTCTATAACAACTAACCACACTACCACAAAAATGCTCACAAATTCTTGCTATACTGTTCACTGTAACCCGTGCAGTGTCAGGGTCCATGTGTCTGTGATGTGTTCTGCACAACTCATTCATTATATGGATACTTTGTTGCATAGGCAAAATGTTTAACCCTTTAGCTGGGAGAGTTGAGTGTATTTTTTGCACAGCGTCATTCATAGGAGGAAAACTTTTGATGTGTACTCCAGCCAAGAAAATGTATGGTAACATCCTCTTTTGGTACCATAATAAAATAAATAAATTTATTCCTTTAATGGGCAAAATAGGAAAAAAAAATACTTTAACGTGGCTCTTTCTTTGTTTTTTTGCCGCAATCAATTAAACCCATTAGGTATACCCCAAAATGCATTCTGCTACTTTTAACTGTATAAAGGGGTAACAAATTTGTGTCATTTATTATGGGTTTAGCGGCTGAATTAGAATTTGAGTTTACATACATGTAAAGTACGGGCCATAAAATTGGTCTGGGTAGCAGAGAAGCATCTGCTCCCGGGGCCGGTCCCATCGTGGGCTACCTTGGGCTGGGTCACTGGGCCATCTGCTTTTTTTTTTCCTTTTAAATGTTCCTAATAGGCTGCTGAGTCGAGTCTTGCCCCACGGGCTAAAATTTGCCAGCCCTCCCTTGGCACCCGGTCTGGTTACAGCTAATACTGGGGGACAAATAGCATAGGGCAGTGGATCCCAAACTTTCTCAGTTTGAGGCACCCTGAGGGTCTCCATAATTTTTTCAAGGCACCCCTAAGCCAAAATAACTACCAAGTAGTCCCCTGCCTTGCTTACCCAGCTTACCAACGGCCCTGGCCACGGCACTCCTGTGATATCGCCACGACACCCCAGGAGCACAGTTTGGGAACCACTGGCATAGGATCTTACCACAAAAGACACAACCAGCACTAGGCAATGAGAGACTAGATTGATCCCTCTATAAAATAGAAAACCTCAGCAGTCCCCCTGTCATAGTGGGACTGAATTCCCTAGGTTACTATAAAAAATGTTTGGCTCCTCCCCCTAGGAAAACCTCATCCAAACACCACTGGGTGGGTGGAAATAGCGACTCACCTAATCCCTCATTGTCTTTGATCTTTATTGCTTACCTAATTGCAATGGTATCTTCATCATCCTTCTTCTTTTCCTTCTTTTCTTCATTATTTTCATCTTCTCTTTCCTCTGCTAAAACTGTAGCTAAAAATAAAAACCCTGCTAGATGACCCTCTTCATACTCCCTACAGGTGCTGCAACGCGAATGTCCACAAGTAACCAATCAGAACAGCTTTGCGGTAAAATATCTCCGCTCATTTTGCTGCCCACCTGTATGGGAGGAAAGGAAAAATGAGCAGAGGTTCCATCCTGAACATCGCATCAATGTACCTCCACGTACAAACATAAATGAGGCGCTTAATCTACATGTGTAGGACACTTTACCGGCAATTATGGTAGGAATTCCGCTCAATTTCCTTTCACGGACGTTTCGGAGACACCTCATATCTAACTGAATCTCCCCATTAGCCTGCTTAATTGAATTAAAAAAATCTTCTGTCGTTAAAGCTAGCTAGAGATGTTATGCTGTAACGTAAAAAGGGCTCAAGGG
The DNA here is from genome assembly GCA_036250195.1 of Mixophyes australis. Lineage (NCBI taxonomy): Eukaryota > Metazoa > Chordata > Amphibia > Anura > Limnodynastidae > Mixophyes > Mixophyes australis. Next base: position 465,321,909 of record JAVHZZ010000001.1, on the reverse strand, counting down.
TACCTATTGTGAAAAGAAATAAAAACTAATATTAACTTTATTACAGAAAAATAATTTCAATTTAGCAATTATTTGATATCTCAAATAGGAAAAAAACCATTTGGCTATAAAGTCCTGTAATGGATACAAACCTGTGTTCAGTAGTCAGCAAGTGGTGTCTAATTTTCTAAAATCAGATAACTTCAAGTTGACTATTGGAGATTCTAAATTCAAATATGCTGCATGTTTAGGTGTTTACAGCATAGTCTGATTTTTAGACTATTTTATCCATGTAGGATATAAAATAATTACCACATTCAAAAGTCTTTTAATTTTTGCTATATTTTTCCTTTAGTTGAACAATGTTAATCCCAGTCTATACTACTGTTGTGCTCTCTACTTTTTGTCCCTACAACGTCTGTAGACTTTTTTTTCGGTGACATATTTTTAAGGTGCATCTCACATGATTCAAATGACATTTTTATCAGTTTTCAACTCATACTTGTCAGTGTGCAGAATTGGATTATCCAATCGCCTGACTAGGCTACAGCCTAGGGTGCAAGGCTTTTGGGGTGGGGGGGGGGAATTTTTGGGGTGCAAAATTGTGACAGAAGGAGGTATAAACTGAAATTAATTTTAAAATGTCAGAGGATAGTTTGTTCCCCAAAGTAAAAATCAAACATGAAAGAAAACTGTAGGAAGGTTATAATCATGATGTATTCCCGTGGTAAAGGCTGAAGACAATAAGTCATCCTTGGGCGGGCGCTTGAGGATAAGCGAGTAGGAGAGACAAGGATGGCGACAGGCACATGTGTAACATCCCCCTCACATCTTAACCCTCAGTAGCGCTCGTTCATGCCTCCGCCCTGCTATACAGTTCTTATTTTAATGGGGGCTACATGAAGGACAAAGATTGCCATGACCCATTTAAAAAGCCAGACACAGCTGAGTTTCAAGAATACATGAACTTAAACATTGGTGGGGGGTGGCTAAACAATCCAGATATTAAATTAAGGATGAGTCCAAACATGGGTGACGCTGAGCCGTTAATCCAACACTGTGGGGGGTATTCAATTCACAGCGAGATCCCCGGAAAACGAGCGCTCAAAAAATATTACCGTTAATACGGTAATATGCGCGTAAATACCATTAATACAGTAATTTACTCGCTGGATTTCAGCTCGCAGCTCAGGGAGCTGCGAGCTGAAATTCAGCGAGTGATTAACGTATTAACGGTAATATTTTTCGAGCGCTCGTTTTCTGGGGATCTCGCTGTGAATTGATTACCCCCCTGTGAATGTGAATACAGTTAAACTGTTGCAGGAAGATTGTGGTATCAAACACACCTCTATTAGAAATAGACTTCATACAATTTCCAATAATGTTCTTTCTACCTATATATTGCTGCCCCTTTTCATGTAAATACTTAGCAGCTCTGATCTAGGCCAATTCACAAAGGATGCCCTGAAACTGGAGAGTATGCAGAGGAGGGTAAGTAAATTATTAAGGGGGTTGGGAGATCTCAGTTATGGGGAGTGACTGCGTGGGCTATATTGACTTACACTTAATGGGGGGGGGGGGGCATAAATCACTGTATATAAATATATTGATGACCCCTATGGCCCAACCTGTTCAGTGTAAGATTCCTGCAGAGGACTCAAGGTCGGTCCTTACGTTTGCAAGAATCTAATTTAATCTCCCTCTGCAAAAAGTGTTTTAACAAGAAGTATAATGAAACAATGGAAAGCTCTCTGGATCACCATACTATTGTGCGTTTTGTGTATTTTAATGCCAGTAGACCTGCATGTTCTGTTTTGATAAAATAATGGGCAATACCAATTCTTTTATCAAAACAGATCATGCCGGTCTACTGGCATTAAAAGAAAACACGAAAACCCACAATAGTATAATGATCAAGAGAGTTATAAATTCGCCCCTACAGAGTCAGGGAGGATTTGTTTTATCGAGACAAGTTAGGCTATATTTTTTTTTTTTTTTGTGTGTTGTTATGGGTTGTTTTTTGTTGTTGTATTCTTCTGGGTTAGTTAGGGTGTTTTGGGGGGATGATGGGTTGAACTTAAAGCTGGAAGATGGTAATGCAGACCCCTCACACGATTCTTCACAGGGCTCTACTTGTTCCTTCCGTAAGAAGGAAATTAACATTGTTAACCAACTTAAGATGGTGGAGGAGGTAGAATGATCAAGAGGACCAATCAGAAGCTGCGATCCCTACACTAGCTCCTTTACGTGCGTCTATATATTAAACTACTATGTTACTGTCAAGTTATTTTCTCTTGAGGAACTTTAGCTGAAATGCCAACACCGGATAGATTCCACACAATTCTATTTGGTAAATGTCTCTCTCTCTCTGGGGCAGATTCAATTAGCCAGATGTGCTGCCAGGCATCACCTCTATGTCCGGCTGCACACATTGCCGGCTAATGCGGAACAGAAATCTGCGCTCATAGGATACGAAGGGAAATGAGCAGAGATTTTAGTAAAATTCTGATGCAATGTGTCTCAGAGGACTGTTCCAATTCATTTCCTCCCTAGCCATAAAAAATGGTTTATATATATATATTATTAATGGTATTGCTTGTAATATATATGTAATATGTAACATAAATAAGGAGGTACTACAGCTGGGATCAAGAACCAAAGGAAATGGTTTTTGTAGCCTTATATCAGTCCCATGTGCAAAGATTGTTTTGATGCAGGTGAAGATCACACATTTCTCAACATTAAATATACAAAATCTAGAACTTCAATGTTTCTCTTCTCTTTTATCCCTGGTTTTCTAGGGGAGTAAGAATATACTAACTGGTACAGAGTTTTGGAGAACATTGTCCTATTCCAACCAGCAATGTATGTAAATCATCCTATATTCAGTGGTCAAAGTGGGGTGATATACTGCAGTACATCATACCGTCACTATTAAATTTTCATACTGCCACTTCTAAATTTCAATATCCCCACTTCTAAATTTCCAAACCACCACTTCTAAATTTCCACACCGCCACTTTTAAATTTCAATACCCCCACTTCTAAGTTTCCACACCGCCACTTCTAAATTTCAATATCCCCACTTCTAAATTTCCACACCGCCACTTCTAATTTTCCATACCGTCATTTCCTCTTCGAAGATTGCCTATAGTTATGTAAAAGTCTGTAAACCAGCAGGTTGGCTTATACAGAAAACTTAATGGAGACCTTCACCTTTTTTTTTTTTTATTGAAGTCAACCCCATCCTACCAACTGGTATAACCATGAGGTCTCCATATTTAGGCCCCACAGATCCTGATGAAAGTGCACACGCACAGAAACATGACAAGAATTAAGTTATCTTCAAGCCTGACATCAAAGAGCTTTCCATAAAGCACAACTGTGGACCCAAATTCAAAGATTTTAGGAAAGATTCACATCAAACAAGATTTTTATTGTTTCACCTGGAGATAATTCTAATTGGAGAATAATAAGATGGATGGTGAGGTACACCAAAGCTGGAATACTGGTAATTTGGAGAAATAATATGTTAATTTTGCTCACTTTATAGGAGCGGCCTTCTCACTTTAAGATACTGAAATATACTTGGTGACTGTTCATGCTGTTAAATATTAAAGAGAAGCTGTAATGAGCATTGTCTGCTCCTGATGCAATAAGATGAGATCTTTTGCACACTGTTGAAATCACTTCAATTGCACATTAATTCTGCTCAAATCAAATGTGGAGGTTTTAAACTTGTCCATTTATATGGTAACACCCAGTGGTCGAAGTGGAAATTTAAAAGTTGCAGTATGAAATATGTTATGGGAATACAAGTGAATAGAGTTTTATAGTTTTACAATGACGGTAGTAGGAGAAGTGATGGTATAGCATACCTCTGTATACACCCCACTTCTACCACTGTATATACTGTATATATAATGTAAGTGACTGGAATGTGATAGTGTTACAATGAAGACAGTAGGAGAAGTGACGGTATGACATACCACTGTATACACTCCCACTTCCACCACTGTATATACTGTATATATAATGTAAGTGACTGGAATGTGATAGTGTTACAATGAAGGCAGTAGGAGAAGTGACGGTATGACATACCACCGTATACACCCCCACTTCTACCACTGTATATACTGTATATATAATGTAAGTGACTGGAATGTGATAGTGTTACAATGAAGGCAGTAGGAGAAGTGACGGTATGACATACTACTGTATACACCCCCACTTCTACCACTGTATATACTGTATATATAATGTAAGTGACTGGAATGTGATAGTGTTACAATGAAGGCAGTAGAAGAAGTGGCTGTGTGGCATACCACCGTATACACCCCACTTCCACTTCCACCACTGGTTACAACAGAAGTCTGGATGTACTAATAAAATCTCATTTTCTATAAGATTCCGCGATAGTACTTCATTCATTTTTAGGGTAGGCTAAGGCAAACACCCCCTTTTTTTAAACCCTATCCATAACCTACAAAACATGTGAAGCTCTCTAGAGAAATTTATTCTTGTACCTAATTTCTGACTAGATCTCTTCATTCCCACCAGTTTTACTTAGGTGAAAGATTAAGCCATTAAATATGCTAAGAGACAGTTGGAAACACTATAGGTTAAAGGAAATTGAAATGTCCGGTTTTAAGGAGATTTGAAATAGAATTATGCCTAATATACTCAAATGCACTCAAAGTATATTTTTGTATAAATTATATTCTTCTCCATCAACTTGATTTCGCAAGATACACACATCTGGCACTTAAGCAACTGCATTCTCTCTCAACAAAAGTTTACAGTTAAGATTACCTATAAAAATGTGTTTTCAAGAACTGGATAGTTCTGCTAGTGCTCAAAAATAATGATATAAAACTGAAGTCAGCTTTTACTAATTACAATTACGAGTCATCTGACTAAGGGTGCGATATTTATCATAAGATAATTTTACAGGTACAATGCATTCTTCACTCTTATTTATAGTTTGTCACAGAGAAGACCCTAAATGGGATTGTTTTATTCTATTTTCCATTACCTGAAATTGTATATATTTTCCATATACAATTGCAATAGATGTTTCAGATTCTTATTGAACTGACATTTGTTTTAAAGATGCTATGATCAAACAGATGCTCTAAGCTTGTATACAACTGATATAGCAAACTGATGTAATAATGCTAATAGTTGCAGCTATACATATTAATGGGTAAAATGCACTGGATGTACTGCATGACAAACAGCAGACCATTGTAAAAACTGGTGCACGGAATGAAGGTGCTGTAACCTATAGTGATCACATACTCTACAGTGCTCCAGTGTCTAAGATCTTAACAATTCTACCAAATTTAAAAGGTCTAAGGGGCATATTTAATAAAGCACAATAGTGCTTTTAACGGGTCATTAAGGTGTCCTCATTTATTAAGGGTGCATCGCAGCAGATATCATGGATATCTGCTGCTTTGCATTCCTCTTCGTTTTTGGGAGCAGTCACCATTCAACAGAATGGTGACTGCTCCTGGCCGCAATCTAACAAGTCCCGAAAAAACATTTTTCGGGAACCTGGCGTACATCATCGGAATTGAAGAAATCTAATGCTGTCAGCTCTGCTCCGAAGAGCAGAACTGGACAGCGCATGTGTGGAGGGATCACATGATCCCTCCCTGTCACTCAGCGCGCTCTCTCTGCAACTATCGTTGCAGAGACAGAGAGGGGATCTGTGTGCGCATGTGCAGTTCTTGGAACTGGACATGCGCAATTGAAGAGTGAAGAGAAGACCCGGAGACAGCGCTTCCGAAGAGGGGGGTAAGTATGATTTTTTTTTATCACTGAAACAGCAGTTTTTCGGAACTGCTGTTTCTGTGCAGGGCTGTACATAAATGTGAGAAATAGTTCAATCCTTATCATTGCGATAAGGATTGAAAACTACTTTTCACTTTATGTGAATATTGATAAATGTGCCCCTTAGTACTTAAGAGTTTTCAGGTTAGAGCTCTAGATTCCAATGTTAATGTGTCCTTATATCACCACTGGAAGTTACAGCTGCATTGCTGGTCCCCTATCAGGGCCCAACGATTCAGAGTTGTGCACCAGATACTGAGTCAATAGCTGTACTAATCACATATAGACTATACACTAAACTTAGTTTAGTTCCAGCAGGTTAGCCTGACGGTTCCAGGGCAGATAGTGTACCGTGGGGGAGGGCGTGGTTACCCTGAGTTTCGGCAGTGCTTCTGACGGTTCCAGGTAGAAACCGCCAGACCCAGCGATGCATTGCTGGCAAGTTTAGCCCTGTCACTTAAACTGCTGGGTGGCCCTCACTACTGGTGAGTAGAGAGTTTTGGCGAGAATGTTCGCTGTCCCAAATACTCGCAGCCCCCGTGTCCAGGCGTGTAAAACGGCGTATCGACAGGCGGAATTGAGCAAGTGTCTCTGTTTCTGGTCGTAGCCCCGGACAGCCCCTTCCCCCTCTCCTCTCCCTTGGTGGGCACGTCTCTTGCTTTTGTCCTTGTCTGTAGTAAGAAGGGGAGCGATCAGACCGAAGTACTGTGGTGGGCTTACTGTAGCCGGAGAGAGCAACACCTTCCATAGCAGTACCTCGGGATCAGGTGAGTACCTTCAGTGTAGACCAGGGGGACTGCCCTGGTGGGTACGCGGACTCCAAACCATAGTATAGTAAATCTGATCTGGCAGTTTGCTAACCACATACCTAGGCGCAGTTTAGGAAATCTGCCCAAACAGTCTTTTTTTATTTGCATCAAAGTAAAGTCACTGTTTTACACCTATATTCTACATGGTCTTGTGGCACTACTAGTGCCAGCATGCACATGGCTACCCTGCATATTTGCACATGTTGTGCTACAAGAGCGTGCAGTACAAGTGTTGCCCCCTAATGAAATAAATAATAGAGTCCCTGCTCCTAACTTAAATAAACATTGTGCCCCCATTCCTTTTGAAATAAATTATAGTGCCCCCAGTAGTATTAAAATAATTAGTCCTTAATAAATATTTACCTAAAATGTTCTTGTTTTCTTCTTCGGACATAATCCAATGGGAAATCCTATGTGAAATAACAAAAAAACAAAAAAAAACTAGAGGCGTACCAATTACGAAATCAATTAACCTCCAGTGATCCTGGTTACTTACCAGTCAATCAGGAAGTGGTCTCTTACACCGCTCAGTTAATCACAGATAAGCGTACCATACTCACCCTTCTGCCTCTTACAACTCCCCCATCTCGACACCTGGCAACCTTCCTTCTAACCCAGGCTTCCATCCTATCCCAACTGTCTCCACCTTACCTGGTTCCAAACCAGTCTCATTCCTTCGCCGACACTGTCAATCTCATCCTCATCCCTCCACTTCCTGCCTCTCTCTATTGCTTTTTTGGAATACCAAGTCTGTTTGTATCAAATTGGCTTCCTCCCACAACTTCTTCTTTTCCAACTCACTAAAGTTCCTTGTAATTACTGAAGCATGGCCCTTTTCCTGCCCCACCCTCCACCACCCACCTGGAACCTATCCCTTCCCACCTCCACCTCTACCTCTCTGATAATGCCTGCTCCTTTGTTACCTACCTCTTCAACCTGCCTCTCTCATCAAACAAGTTCCCCTATTCATTCAAGCATGTCCAAGTCTCTCCCAACCTCAAAAAATCCACCGTAGACCCTGACCACCCTATCTCTTCCCTCCTCTTCATCACCAAGCTCGTATACTCCACTCCACCGAAACTGCCCACACCAAGATCACTAATGATTTTCTTGCTGTCAAGCACAAATGACATTTTTCTTTAATCATCCTCCTCAATCTCACCAAAGTCTTTGACATTGTGGATCACCATCTCCTTCTACAAATTCTACACTCCTTTGGTCTGCATGATACTGTGCTCACCTGGCTGTTCACCTATATATTTAACTGCTCCTTCTCTGTCTCCAACCGTGACACAACCTTACCCACTTTTTCTACATGTTGGCATCCCCGAAGACCCACTTCTCTTCCTGTACACTTCGTACCTTGGTTGTATCATCAGCTCTTTTAGCTTCCAATATCATCTCTCTGCTGATGACACCCAGATATACCTCTCCTCCCTGACCTATCCCTCTCTCTCCTTTCACACATCTCCAGCTTCCTCTTGGATGTCCCAGATCTTCCGTAAACTTAATATGTCTAAAGCTGTACTCATCGCTTTCCCACCCTCCCGAAACCCCACTCCTCCCCACATCTATTTATCCATTCATAATATTACCCTTTCATCTGTCGTGCCTAGGAGTTACCCTCGACTCCTCCATCTCTTTCACTCCTCACACTCAATCCCTTACCCAATAATGCTACTTCCACACCTTAACACCTCAATGATCAGACCCTTGACACAACCAAGACCATTATCCAGGGTCTTGTCATCTCTCAAACAGACTACTGCAGCCTCCTTCATTCTGGCCCCTATCCCCCCCACCTCCCACCTGTCCCCACTAAAATCTATTCTTATCATTGCTTAGCATCTGCCTCACCTCTCTGACACTGGCTCCCTTTCCCCAAGAGTACACTTCGAACTCCTCACCCATGATGCCCTCATCCAATCCTCTCTTCCCTGCATCTCCAATATCATCCACACTCCCTCCCACACTCTCCACCAAAGACCATCCGCTCATTATCTCCTCTCACTCCCACCTCTAATACTTCTGTCTTGCTGTCCCCTCTTCTATAACTCCCTCCCTATCGGGCAATCCCCTTTCTCCAATGCTTCAATCAGGCTATCAAAACCCACTTTTCTCACCAAAGGCTACCAGCGGTCACCCCATTTTTCAGCACCTCCCCTCTATATTGTAAGGCCTCAAGGGCAGGGCCCTCTTCCCTTGTTTCCTCATTTCATTAAATATGTTACCAGCACACTTGTGTCTTCTCCCCTTTCCTCAGTTAGTGGCTCTGTTCCTGATTGTTGCACCCATGCTCCTGGGTAGATGCTTAGCTAGCACTGATTTGCTCCATATTCTGCCCCCATTCCCCCAACACTCATATCTCTTTCCTCAAGTTATAGTGAGAGGTTATACCAAGCCTAGCACCTCATTGCTACTGGCTCAACTTCTTGTTGTTGTGTATTGTAATGTTTTGCTTATATTATTATTATTATTCTTTATTTATAGGGTGCAACAAAGGGTCTGCAACACCATACACAGAGCAGAGAACAAAACAGTACATAGCATTACAGGACAATACAGTAAACAAATTGGAGTTCAAATCACAACACACCTATGTATAGCCACACACGGCAATAAGATACAAGAGTATTCTAAAACACTATAAAACTACAAAAGGGAGATAAAAAGGTGGAGAATGAACCAGAGCAAACTGAACCTGTGCCCAGGAGCATGGGTGCAAGTAACAGGATCAGAGCCGGTGACTGAGGTGGGATGACAAGGTAGATTGGAAGACATATGGAATAGAGCCCAGGGAGGGGAGGTGCAAAATAATGCTGGTGTGCAGACGGCAAAGGTAACAAGAGGAAGAGGACATGAGGAAGAAGGACCTGGTTACAATTTAAAGGGAAGGGACAGACAAGCAGGGTGAAACATAGGGGTGAGTAAGTGTAAAGGGAACTATAAATCTGAGAGTAGGGATAGAAACAATAGTGGGTGACACGAAGAGGGGTGGATGAGTGAGAGTGAGTAATACTTTGCGTTTGTTAAACAGCACAGGAAGAGGCAGGATAGGGCCGACACGGGAGTGTTTAAACAGTTGATGTCACTCACCGGGCTGTGAGTGCCATTTCTCCTGTGTTCAGGAACCGTGGCCGTCCGCCATCCTGAGGGTCTGCGCATGTGCAGCCCTTATCAAACCTTCAGTACCTGTTGCTTTTAATTGATTGGATGATCAGGCAACCCTCCCTATTTAAACCACCTGTGATCATTACCTAGTTGCCTGATCTTGAAGTCTCATTCCCCATGAGCCTCTGAAGGTGTTCCTGTGTTCCTCGTGTATTCAGCTCCTGCTGATTCCTGTGTACTTGTCACTCACCGGACTGTGAGTGCTTCTTCCCGGACATTTAGGAACCGTGGCCGTCCTCCATCCTGAGGGTCTGCGCATGCGCAGCCCTTTCTAACCCTTCAGTGTATGTTCCTTTAACTTAATTGGCAGATCAGGCAACACTCCCTATATAAAGCACCTGTGGTCAATACCACGTTGCCTGATCTTGGAGTCTCATTCCCCATGAGTCTCTGAAGGTGTTCCTGTGTTTCCTCGTGTATTCAGCGCTGCTGATTCCTGTGGTTTCCAAACCACTTCTACCTCTGTGGTTTCCAAACCACTTCTACTCCTGTGGTTCCCATACCACTTCTACCCTCCTGTGTATCATCGTGACTGTTAGCTGATTCCTATCCGCTGCCTCCGTGCACTACAGTCTTCAAGCCACTTCAACTCTACCATATATCATTGTGACTGTTAGCTGATTCCTATCCGCTGCCTCCGTGCACTACAGTCTTCAATCTACATCAACTCACCTGTGCATCATCGTGACTGTTAGCTGATTCCTATCCGCTGCCTCCGTGCACTACAGTCTTCAACCTGCAACTCGTCTGTGTTTCATCGTGACTGTTTGGCTGATTCCTATCCGCTGCCTCTGTGCGCTTCAGTCTTCAGCTCATCTCAACTCTCCCGTGTTTCCTCGAGACTGCTACTACTATTGCTATCCGCTACTCTCCGTGATCATCTGTTCCAGCTCAGCTCTGCTCTCCCGTGTGCCATCGTTACTGCACCTGCCGGTTGCTATTGGTTACCTCCATGTGTCCGCTGAGTCCTGCTGCTGCTACTCCTCAGCTCTACTCGTCCTTCAACCGCTGATCCGCTCTCCATGCTCTCCTGTGTTCCCGCTGGTCTCAACCCGCCTGTCAGCATCGGATCTGCGCCTCACTACTTACCTCTCAACTAGACCATCGCTACTCTTCAGGGTCCTCCAGGAGTCCAGTTCCACACTCTACTGCTTCCTGAGTATTTGTTCCCCTGCTGGTCTACCTACCTGTGCGCTGCACCTACTTGACTACCGCTTCACCCATCCAGGGACTTCGCATCCTGCCGGCCTCCAGCCGTTCAGGTATCTCTGCACTCCTGTCTGACAGCCTGCTTCTGAACCACGGTATGCATACTTCTCATTGACTGTGCTGGTGTATTGCATATCTTGCTGGACTGTGTTGGTTCTCCTCTGGAGTTTGCTATCCGCTGAGTCTATTGCCATCATTGACTGTGTTATCTTGTGCCGGATTACCTCAAGTGACGTTTCTATTATTGCAGTGCTGTTCAGTCATTTATATATTGTGCATATTATTGTGGATCAAGTTTAAGGTGCCCGTGTATCTCCTGTATTGCAGTCTCTCCCCGTGCTCCTCCTCACATATATATTCAGTGGTACAACTTGCTAGAGGCAGACCACTGATCCCTGTTTCCTGTGTCACCTGTTCCAGTATCCTCTCACATAGCAGTGGTACAACTTGCTATCGCAGACCACTGACTCCCCGGATACCTCCACTTGGATTCCATTCCTTCACTCAGACAGCGGTACAACTTGCTATCCGCAGACCGCTGACTCTCATCACCTCCTCGCTTCTGTTGGACATTCCTCCTCACTATAGCAGTGGTACAACTTGCTACCGCAGACCACTGACTACCTTCACGTGTCCTTTGTCCATACAGTTCCTCGTGTATTATTACCTCCATATTACCAGTGCTGCTAGTCATAGACTTTCCTGAGCATCTCATCATCTGCTATTTCCTGTTCCGTGATCACCCTGCTACCAGAGTACCATATTACCACCTATACTGCTCTGGTAAGCCTATCACCTGGTGATCCCTGGGTAAAGACTCCTAGTGCCCGTGACAGTAAGATCAGGCCATGACAGACCCAGATACGGAACCTACCGCCAAAGAGATGTTGCAGCATCTGGTCACCCGTGTGGAGCAACAGGATGCTCGCCAACAGCTGTTACTTCAATGTTACCAATCGTTAACCCTCCAAGGAACATCTGGACAGACTGTTACAGCTAATATTGAAGCTCCTGTGCTTTCCTCCGTTTCCCCAGTGCCATCCCAGGTGTCTGCAGCTCCCACGCTTCACCTGCCTACTCCGTCAAAGTACGATGGAGACCCCAAAACTTGTAGGGGTTTCCTTAACCAATGCTCAGTTCATTTTGAGCTCCAACCTCAAAATTTTTCTACCCATCGTTCCAGAGTGGCCTATCTTATCTCATTGTTTTCTGGACAAGCTCTGGCTTGGGCCTCCCCTCTGTGGGAGAGAAACGATCCTATACTACAAGATAGTGCCAAATTCATTTCTACGTTCCGAAGTGTGTTCGATGAACCAGGTCGTGTGACCTCCGCTGCTTCCAGCATTCTTCGTTTACGACAAGGTTCTCATACTGTAGGCCAGTACGTCATTCAATTTAGGATCTTAGCCTCTGAACTTCAGTGGAACACTGAAGCATTAATTGCCGCCTTCTGGCAGGGGCTCTCCGATAAAATTAAAGATGCACTGACTACCCAAGAGCTTCCTTCGTCACTAGAAGATTTGATCTCTCTTTGCCATCGTGTAGACATGAGATTTCGTGAAAGAGAATCTGAGAAAACAACTTCTGTTAAAGCACCTCTTCGTTCAACCCCTCAATTTCGTCCAGCTTCACCTTCTGTGATTCCCATGGAGATAGGACGTTCCAAATTATCTTTCGAGGAGAGGAAACGAAGAGTAAAGAATAGACTCTGTATCTATTGTGCTGATTCCACACATATGCTCAGTTCTTGCCCTAAGAAATCGGGAAATGCCAGGCCCTAACTAGTTCTGGAGAGGTGAAGTTAGGGTCCCTGGAGTCCTCTCCATCTTCTATGAAATTAAAAGTCTGCGCTTTTGATGTTACGATTTCCTTTGCTACCAAATCCTTTGAGTCACAGGCATTGATTGATTCTGGAGCAGCAGGAAATTTCATTTCTAAATCCCTAGTGAATCAATGGTCTCTACCAGTGATTACTTTAAAAACACTGATTACTGTGACTGCTATAGATGGATCACGTCTCATCAATGGTCTCATCACCCAGAGTACGTCTCCAGTAACACTTCAGATTGGTGTGCTGCACCATGAAGAAATTTCGTTTTTAATTCTTCCAGTTACGACAAGTCCGATTGTCTTAGGCCTTCCATGGCTTCAGTGTCACTCTCCCCAGATTGACTGGCGCACTTCTCAAGTTACGTCTTGGGGAGCTGAATGTCATCATCGTTGCCTTTCCCAAGTCATTCCTCTTAAAGTACAGCAATCTTCCATCTCATCTTCCTCACCGGGACTCCCTCCTCAGTATGCTTCATTTGCCGATGTGTTTGATAAAGCTCAGTCTGAACGTCTTCCTCCTCATCGTTCTTGGGATTGTCCGATTGACCTTCTACCTGGCAAGACTCCTCCCAGGGGTCGGGTCTATCCACTTTCGTTACCTGAAACTCAAGCCACATCTGAGTACATACAGGAGAATCTCCAGCGAGGGTTTATTCGACCTTTCACCTCTCCCGCTGGAGCCGGGTTCTTCTTCGTTAAAAAGAAGGATGGATCACTACGCCCCTGTATTGATTTTCGTGGACTCAACGCCATTACTATCAAGAATCGGTATCCCATTCCGCTGATCACTGAGTTATTTGATCGCATCAAGGGAGCTCGGATCTTTACCAAGTTGGATCTTCGTGGTGCCTACAATTTAATTAGAATCCGTTCCGGTGACGAATGGAAGACAGCGTTCAACACCAGAGATGGGCATTATGAATATCTAGTAATGCCCTTCGGGTTGTGCAATGCCCCCGCTGTTTTCCAAGGCTTCATCAATGAGATCTTTCGGGACTTATTATATGTATGTGTCGTTGTCTACCTGGACGACATATTGATCTTTTCACAGGACCTGCCTTCTCATCACCAACATGTGGCAGAGGTCCTCTCCAGACTCCGGAAAAATTCATTGTTCTGTAAATTAGAAAAATGTTCATTCGAGTTGCCCCAGATTCCATTCTTGGGGTATATAGTTTCCGGAGTTGGCCTGAAGATGGATCCAGACAAGGTGAATGCTGTATTACATTGGCCCCAGCCAACCACTCTTCGTGCTATCCAGCGTTTTTTAGGTTTTGCCAATTACTATAGACGCTTCATTCAATACTTTTCATCCATTGCATCTCCTATTGTGGCCCTGACTCGTAAAGGGGCTAATACTAAGCAATGGTCATCTGAGGCTCTCCAAGCCTTTCAAATTCTCAAAGAGTCCTTCTCCTCTGCTCCCATTCTTCGACAGCCTGATGTGACACTTCCCTTCTTCCTAGAAGTAGATGCCTCTAATGTGGGCTTAGGAGCCATTCTCTCCCAACGCTCGGAGCGACAAAAATTCCATCCTTGTGCCTTCTACTCTCGGGGTCTCCTGCCTGCAGAGAGAAATTATACAATCGGGGACAAGGAGTTGCTGGCTATCAAAGCTGCATTAGAGGAGTGGAGATACTTATTGGAAGGAGCTCGCCATCCGGTGACGATTTTCACGGATCATAAGAACCTGTCATATCTACAATCTGCTCAATGCTTGAATCCTCGTCAAGCAAGATGGTCTCTTTTCTTTTCCCGTTTTGAATTAATTATAACCTTCAAACCAGCTGCTAAGAACAAAAAAGCTGACGCTCTATCTCGAGCTTTTGTGACGTCCTCTGACGTTGAAGAGGTTCCCAACCATGCTATTCTAGACCCCAAATGTATCTCGCTGGCTGCTTCATCCACCAAAATGCTACCATTTGGGAAGACCCTCGTGCCTCCTACTCTGAGGAGGAAAATCCTTTCGTGGTTCCATGCCTCTCGTTTTTCTGGACACGCCGGTGAACGCAAGACCCTTGAGATTCTCTCTCGAAGTTACTGGTGGCCTTCGATGAGGAGAGACGTCAAAGAGTTTATTGCTTCCTGTGATTTATGTTCTCAGTTCAAATCCTCCCGCAGAACTCCAGCAGGGTTGCTGCGACCACTACCCATTCCGTCCAAGCCTTGGACCCATATTAGTATGGATTTCGTTACTGATTTGCCACCTAGTAAGAATTATAATACTATTTGGGTAGTGGTAGACAGATTTTCGAAGATGGCTCATTTTGTCCCTTTGTCTGGTTTGCCTTCCTCGTCTACTCTGGCTGAACATTTCATTAAAGAAATCTTTCGTATCCATGGATGTCCGTCTGAGATTGTGTCTGATAGAGGAGTACAATTCGTTTCCAGATTCTGGCGGGCCCTTTGTAAAACCTTGGGCATACGTTTAGCACTCTCATCTTCTTACCATCCGCAATCCAACGGACAAACTGAACGGGTCAATCAAGATCTCGAGACCTTTATAAGGATGTTCTCATCAGCCAATCAAGACAACTGGGTGGAATTGCTTCCTTGGGCTGAATTCGCCCATAACAACATGTACCATGAGTCATCATCCAAAACTCCATTCTTTGTGGTCTACGGTCACCATCCGTCTTTTCCGGAATTTCCTGCCCTCCCTCCCACCCAAGTTCCTGCTGTGGAGACTGCTTGTCAGACCTTCAAAAATATCTGGTCTCAGGTCAAAACCTGTTTAAAGAAGACATCTAACAAATATAAGTCTTTCGCAGATAAGAAGAGGCGGGCTATTCCACCACTAAAAATTGGAGATCGTGTCTGGTTATCTACCAAAAATATTCGTTTGAAGGTCCCATCTATGAAATTCGCTCCTCGTTTTATTGGTCCATATAGGATCATTCAAGTAATCAATCCAGTGTGTGTTAAACTTCTTCTTCCTAAGAATCTTCGGATTTCCAATGCCTTCCATGTGTCCTTGCTCAAACCTCTCATCATCAACCGTTTCTCGACTCCTCCCTCAGCACCTCAGCCAGTTCAAGTTCATCAGGAGGAAGATTTCGAGATTACTGAGGTATTGGATGCAAAAATTTCGCGAGGAGTTCTCCGTTTCCTCGTTCATTGGAAGGGCTTTGGTCCTGAAGAGCGTTCATGGATCAAAGCTGAAGATCTTAATGCTCCAGCTCTTCTGAAGAAGTTTTATTCCAAAAATCCGGACAAGCCCGGTTCCAGGCGTTATGTGCCCACCTTTAAAAGGGGGGGTACTGTCACTCACCGGACTGTGAGTGCTTCTTCCCGGACATTTAGGAACCGTGGCCGTCCTCCATCCTGAGAGTCTGCGCATGCGCAGCCCTTTCTAACCCTTCAGTGTATGTTCCTTTAACTTAATTGGCAGATCAGGCAACACTCCCTATATTAAGCACCTGTGGTCAATACCACGTTGCCTGATCTTGGAGTCTCATTCCCCATGAGTCTCTGAAGGTGTTCCTGTGTTTCCTCGTGTATTCAGCGCTGCTGATTCCTGTGGTTTCCAAACCACTTCTACCTCTGTGGTTTCCAAACCACTTCTACTCCTGTGGTTCCCATACCACTTCTACCCTCCTGTGTATCATCGTGACTGTTAGCTGATTCCTATCCGCTGCCTCCGTGCACTACAGTCTTCAAGCCACTTCAACTCTACCATATATCATTGTGACTGTTAGCTGATTCCTATCCGCTGCCTCCGTGCACTACAGTCTTCAATCTACATCAACTCACCTGTGCATCATCGTGACTGTTAGCTGATTCCTATCCGCTGCCTCCGTGCACTACAGTCTTCAACCTGCAACTCGTCTGTGTTTCATCGTGACTGTTTGGCTGATTCCTATCCGCTGCCTCTGTGCGCTTCAGTCTTCAGCTCATCTCAACTCTCCCGTGTTTCCTCGAGACTGCTACTACTATTGCTATCCGCTACTCTCCGTGATCATCTGTTCCAGCTCAGCTCTGCTCTCCCGTGTGCCATCGTTACTGCACCTGCCGGTTGCTATTGGTTACCTCCGTGTGTCCGCAGAGTCCTGCTGCTGCTACTCCTCAGCTCTACTCGTCCTTCAACCGCTGATCCGCTCTCCATGCTCTCCTGTGTTCCCGCTGGTCTCAACCCGCCTGTCAGCATCGGATCTGCGCCTCACTACTTACCTCTCAACTAGACCATCGCTACTCTTCAGGGTCCTCCAGGAGTCCAGTTCCACACTCTACTGCTTCCTGAGTATTTGTTCCCCTGCTGGTCTACCTACCTGTGCGCTGCACCTACTTGACTACCGCTTCACCCATCCAGGGACTTCGCATCCTGCCGGCCTCCAGCCGTTCAGGTATCTCTGCACTCCTGTCTGACAGCCTGCTTCTGAACCACGGTATGCATACTTCTCATTGACTGTGCTGGTGTATTGCATATCTTGCTGGACTGTGTTGGTTCTCCTCTGGAGTTTGCTATCCGCTGAGTCTATTGCCATCATTGACTGTGTTATCTTGTGCCGGATTACCTCAAGTGACTTTTCTATTATTGCAGTGCTGTTCAGTCATTTATATATTGTGCATATTATTGTGGATCAAGTTTAAGGTGCCCGTGTATCTCCTGTATTGCAGTCTCTCCCCGTGCTCCTCCTCACATATATATTCAGTGGTACAACTTGCTAGAGGCAGACCACTGATCCCTGTTTCCTGTGTCACCTGTTCCAGTATCCTCTCACATAGCAGTGGTACAACTTGCTATCGCAGACCACTGACTCCCCGGATACCTCCACTTGGATTCCATTCCTTCACTCAGACAGCGGTACAACTTGCTATCCGCAGACCGCTGACTCTCATCACCTCCTCGCTTCTGTTGGACATTCCTCCTCACTATAGCAGTGGTACAACTTGCTACCGCAGACCACTGACTACCTTCACGTGTCCTTTGTCCATACAGTTCCTCGTGTATTATTACCTCCATATTACCAGTGCTGCTAGTCATAGACTTTCCTGAGCATCTCATCATCTGCTATTTCCTGTTCCGTGATCACCCTGCTACCAGAGTACCATATTACCACCTATACTGCTCTGGTAAGCCTATCACCTGGTGATCCCTGGGTAAAGACTCCTAGTGCCCGTGACAGTACTGCTATTGTGGTTTCCAGACCACTTCAACTCTCCTGTGTTCATCGTGCCTGCACTCAGCTGATTCCTATCTGCTATTACTACCGGACTCCTGTTCGTTTCAACTCTCCTGTGTTCATCGTGCCTGCACTCAGCTGATTCCTATCCGCTGCCTCCGTTACTACTACAGAGTTCCTGATCGTCTCAACGCTCCTGTGTTTATCGTGTCAGCTCTCCGCTGCCTCCACCACTACTACTGGATACCAGACAGCCTCAACTCTCCCGTGTTCTTTATGTTTCCAGTTCCACTTACTACTGCTTCCTGAGTATTGCTTCGTTGATTCTGGATTACCTGCCGTGCGCTGCACCAACCTGATTACCGCTTCCACCCTCCAGTGGTCTCTCCTCCTGCCGGCCTTCAGCCGTTCAGGTATCCCTGCACGTCTCTCTGACAGCCTGCTCTCCTGAACCGCGGTATGCATACTTTCCATTGACTTTGCTTGTGTATTGCATATCCATCTGGACTGAATTGTGTTCTCCTCCGGAGCCTCCTATCCACTGAAGCTATTGTTACCATTGACTTTGTTTCCTATAGCCTGGATAGCTACTGTGACTTTGTATACTTCAAGCAGTGCTTGTCAGTTATCGTTGTATTGTGGATATCATCATGGGATCAAGTTCTGTGTGCCCCGTGTATACTCTGCTTTACATTCATCTCCTCGTGCCCCTCCTCACATATATATAGCAGTGGTACAACTTGCTGACGCAGACCACTGACTCCTGTTCCCTGTGACACCAGTTTCAAGTATCCTCTCACATAAGCAGTGGTACAACTTGCTATACGCAGACCACTGACTTCCCCCTTACCTACTTTCACCTGGATTCCATTCCTTCACTATAGACAGCGGTACAACTTGCTATACGCAGACCGCTGACTCTCACTACCTCCTCGCTACTCCTGGACATTCCTCCTCATTATAGCAGTGGTACAACTTGCTATACGCAGACCACTGACTTTCCTCATGTTTCCTTGTCCATCTGGTTCCTCGTGTACATTCATCTACTCATTACCAGTTGCTGCTAGTCATAGACTTTCCTCGAGCATTCTCTCACCATCTGCTGTTTCTCCTGTTCCGTTGTCACCCTGCTACCAGAGAACCATAGTACCAACTATATTACTCTGGTAAGTCCATCATCTGGTGATATCCTGGGCAAAGACTCCTAGTGCCCGTGATTGTAAGATCAGGCCATGACAGACCCAGGTGCAGAACCTACAGCTAAAGAGATGCTGCAGCATCTGGTTACCCGTATTGAACAACAGGATGTTCGCCAACGACATTTGCTGCGATGTTACCGGGCGTTAGCCTCCCAGGGAACGTCTGTGCAGAATATCACAGCTACTGTTGATGCTCCTGTGCCTTCCTCCGTTTCCCCAGTGCCATCCCAGGTGTCTACTGCTTCCACGCTTCACCTGCCTACTCCTTCAAAATATGATGGAGACCCCAAAACTTGCAGGGGTTTTCTAAATCAATGCTCAGTTCATTTTGAGCTTCAACCTCACAATTTCTCTACTCATCGTTCCAGAGTGGCCTATCTCATTTCCTTGTTTTCCGGACAAGCTCTCGCATGGGCTTCCCCTCTGTGGGAAAGAAATGATCCATTATTACAAGATAGTGCCAAATTTATTTCCACGTTTCGAAGTGTATTTGATGAACCTGGTCGTGTTATTTCCGCTGCATCCAGCATCCTCCGTCTACGTCAGGGTTCTCGTACGGTAGGCCAGTACGTCATTCAATTTCGGATATTAGCCTCTGAACTTCAGTGGAACACTGAAGCGTTAATTGCCGCCTTCTGGCAGGGGCTTTCTGATAAAATTAAAGATGCACTGACTACTCAAGAATTACCTACTTCTCTAAAAGATTTGATTTCTCTTTGCCACCGTGTAGACATGAGATTTCGTGAAAGAGAGTCTGAAAAAAACAACTTCATTTAAAGCACCTCTTCGCTCAAGCCCTCAAGTTCGCCAAGTTTTATCCCCGGTGATACCCATGGAGATAGGTCGCTCCAAATTAACTTCAGAGGAGAGGGACAGAAGAGTAAAAAATAGACTTTGTATCTATTGTGCTGATTCTACTCATATGCTCAATTCATGCCCTAAAAAATCGGGAAATGCCAGGCCCTAACCAGTTCTGGAGAGGTGAAGTTAGGGTCCCTGGAGTCCTCTCCATGTTCTACGAAATTAAAAGTTTGCGCTTTTGATGTTACGGTTTCCTTTGCTACCAAATCGTTTAAGTCCCAAGCACTTATTGACTCTGGAGCTGCAGGAAATGTTATTTCTAAATCCCTCGTGAATCAATGGTCTCTACCAGTGATTACTTTGAAAATACCTATTACTGTGACTGCTATCGATGGATCACGCATTATTAATGGTCTCATCACCCAGAGTACGTCTCCAGTAACCCTTCAAATTGGTGTATTACACCAGGAAGAAATTTCATTTTTAATTCTACCTGTTACTACCAGTCCGATTGTATTAGCCTTCCATGGCTTCAACGTCACTCTCCCCAGATTGACTGGCACACTCCTCAAGTTACGTCTTTGGGGCCTGAATGTCATCATCGTTGCCTCTCTCAAGTCGTTCCTCTCAAAATACAGCAATCCTCCATTTCACCTTGTTCACTGGGACTTCCTCCTCAGTATGCTTCTTTTGCCGATGTATTTGATAAAATTCAGTCTGAACGTCTTCCTCCTCATCGTTCGTGGGACTGTCCGATTGATCTTCAACCTGGCAAGACTCCTCCCAGGGGACGTGTGTATCCACTTTCGTTACCTGAAACTCAAGCTACATCTGAGTACATCAAAGAGAATCTCCAGTGAGGATTTATTCGACCTTCTACCTCTCCCGCTGGAGCAGGGTTTTTCTTCGTAAAAAAGAAGGATGGGTCATTACGTCCCTGCATAGATTTCCGTGGACTTAACGCCATAACTATCAAAAATCGGTATCCCATTCCATTAATTACTGAGTTATTTGATCGTATCAAGGGAGCCCGGATCTTTACCAAGTTGGATCTCCGTGGTGCCTACAATTTAATTCGAATCAGGTCCGGTGACGAATGGAAGACAGCTTTCAACACCAGAGACGGGCATTATGAATATTTAGTAATGCCCTTCGGGTTATGTAACACCCCCGCTGTTTTCCAGGGTTTCATTAATGAGATCTTCCGGGACTTGTTATATGTTTGTGTCGTCGTCTATCTGGACGACATATTGATCTTTTCGCAGGACCTGCTTTCTCATCATCAACATGTGGCAGAGGTTCTTTCCAGACTTCGGAAAAATTCATTATTCTGCAAGTTAGAAAAATGTTCATTCGAGTTGCCCCAGATTCCATTTCTGGGATATATTGTCTCCGGAGTTGGTCTTCAGATGGATCCAGAAAAGGTGAATGCTGTGTTACATTGGCCTCAGCCAAGTACTCTTCGTGCAATTCAGCGTTTTTTAGGTTTTGCCAATTACTATAGACGCTTCATTCAAGATTTTTCCTTGATTGCATCTCCTATTGTGGCCCTAACTCGTAAAGGGGCCAATACTAAACAATGGTCCTCTGAGGCTCTTCAAGCCTTCCAGTTTCTCAAAGAGTCCTTCTCCTCTGCTCCTGTTCTTCGACAGCCTGATGTGAAGCTTCCCTTCTTCCTAGAGGTAGATGCCTCTAATGTTGGTTTAGGAGCCATTCTCTCCCAAAGATCGGAGCAACAAAAATTCCATCCTTGTGCCTTTTACTCTCGGGGTCTTCTGCCTGCGGAGAAGAATTATACCATCGGGGACAAGGAGTTGCTGGCTATAAAAGTAGCATTGGAGGAATGGAGATATTTGTTGGAGGGAGCTCGTCAACCTGTGACAATTTTTACTGATCATAAAAATTTGTCATATTTACAGTCTGCTCGATGTTTGAATCCTCGTCAAGCAAGATGGTCTCTTTTCTTTTCTAATTTTGAACTAATCATAACCTTCAAACCAGCTGCAAAAAATAAAAAAGCAGACGCCCTATCTCGAGCTTTTGTGACGTCCTCAGACGTTGAAGATGGCCCCAACCACTCTATATTAGACCCCAAATGTGTTTCTCTGGCTGCTTCTTCCACTAAGGTGCTACCATTTGGGAGAACCCTCGTGCCTCCTGCTCTTAGGAAGAAAATCCTTTCGTGGTTTCACTCTTCTCGTTTTTCTGGACACTCTGGTGAATGCAAGACCTTTGAAATTCTTTCTTGAAGCTACTGGTGGCCTTCTATGAGGGAAGATGTCAAAGATTTTGTGGCTGCGTGTGAATTGTGTTCTCAGTTTAAGACCCCCCGCAGAACTCCAGCGGGTTTGCTTCAACCACTACCCATTCCTTCCAAGCCATGGACCCATATTAGTATGGACTTTGTTACTGATCTTCCTCCTAGTAAAAACTGCAATACTATTTGGGTAGTGGTGGACAGATTTTCGAAGATGGCACATTTCGTTCCTTTGACCGGTTTACCTTCTTCATCTACTCTGGCTGATTATTTCATCAAAGAAATCTTCCGTATTCATGGATGTCCTTCCGAGATTGTTTCAGATAGAGGAGTACAATTCGTTTCTAGATTCTGGCGGGCCCTCTGTAAGACCTTGGGTATCCGATTATCACTCGCATCATCCTACCATCCTCAATCTAACGGACAAACCGAAAGGGTCAATCAAGATCTTGAGACTTTTATAAGGATGTTCTCTTCAGCCAACCAAGACAACTGGGTAGATTTGCTTCCATGGGCTGAATTCGCTCATAACAACATGTATCATGAATCATCTGCTAAAACTCCATTCTTTGTGGTTTACGGTCACCATCCGTCTTTTCCGGAATTTCCTGCCCTCCCTCCCACCCAAGTTCCTGCTGTAGAGACTGTTTGTCAGACCTTCAAAAATATTTGGTCTCAGGTCAAAACCTGTTTAAAAAAGACATCTGCCAGATATAAGTCTTTTGCAGATAAAAAGAGACGGACTATTCCACCACTGAAAATCGGAGATCGTGTTTGGTTATCAACCAAAAATATTCGTTAGAAGGTCCCATCTATGAAGTTCGCTCCTCGTTTTATTGGTCCGTATAGGATCATTCAAGTGATAAATCCAGTTTGTTTCAAACTTCTACTACCTAAGAACCTTCGTATTTCCAATGCCTTCCATGTGTCTTTGCTCAAACCTCTTATCATCAACCGTTTTCTCGGTCCCTCCTTCAGCACCTCGGCCAGTTCAAATTCATCAAGAGGAGGACTTTGAGATTACTCACATATTGGATGCAAAAATTTCGCGAGGAGTTCTTCGTTTCCTTGTTCATTGGAAAGGCTTTGGTCCTAAAGAGCGGTCATGGATTAAAGCAGAAGATCTCAACGCTCCAGCTCTTCTTAAGAAGTTTTATTCCAAGTTTCCAGACAAACCCGGTTCCAGGTGTTCTATGCCCACCTTTAAAAGGGGGGGGTACTGTCACTCACCGGACTGTGAGTGCCATTTCTCCTGTGTTCAGGAACCGTGGCCGTCCGCCATCCTGAGGGTCTGCGCATGTGCAGCCCTTATCAAACCTTCAGTACCTGTTGCTTTTAATTGATTGGATGATCAGGCAACCCTCCCTATTTAAACCACCTGTGATCATTACCTAGTTGCCTGATCTTGGAGTCTCATTACCCATGAGCCTCTGAAGGTGTTCCTGTGTTCCTCGTGTATTCAGCTCCTGCTGATTCCTGTGTACTGCTATTGTGGTTTCCAGACCACTTCAACTCTCCTGTGTTCATCGTGCCTGCACTCAGCTGATTCCTATCTGCTATTACTACCGGACTCCTGTTCGTTTCAACTCTCCTGTGTTCATCGTGCCTGCACTCAGCTGATTCCTATCCGCTGCCTCCGTTACTACTACAGAGTTCCTGATCGTCTCAACGCTCCTGTGTTTATCGTGTCAGCTCTCCGCTGCCTCCACCACTACTACTGGATACCAGACAGCCTCAACTCTCCCGTGTTCTTCATGTTTCCAGTTCCACTTACTACTGCTTCCTGAGTATTGCTTCGTTGATTCTGGATTACCTGCCGTGCGCTGCACCAACCTGATTACCGCTTCCACCCTCCAGTGGTCTCTCCTCCTGCCGGCCTTCAGCCGTTCAGGTATCCCTGCACGTCTCTCTGACAGCCTGCTCTCCTGAACCACGGTATGCATACTTTCCATTGACTTTGCTTGTGTATTGCAAATCCATCTGGACTGAGTTGTGTTCTCCTCCGGAGCCTCCTATCCACTGAAGCTATTGTTACCATTGACTTTGTTTCCTATTGCCTGGATAGCTATTGTGACTTTGTATACTTCAAGCAGTGCTTGTCAGTTATCGTTGTATTGTGGATATCATCGTGGGATCAAGTTCTGTGTGCCCCGTGTATACTCTGCTTTACATTCATCTCCTCGTGCCCCTCCTCACATATATATAGCAGTGGTACAACTTGCTGACGCAGACCACTGACTCCTGTTCCCTGTGACACCAGTTTCAAGTATCCTCTCACATAAGCAGTGGTACAACTTGCTATACGCAGACCACTGACTTCCCCGTTACCTACTTTCACCTGGATTCCATTCCTTCACTATAGACAGCGGTACAACTTGCTATACGCAGACCGCTGACTCTCACTACCTGCTCGCTACTCCTGGACATTCCTCCTCACTATAGCAGTGGTACAACTTGCTATACGCAGACCACTGACTTTCCTCATGTTTCCTTGTCCATCTGGTTCCTCGTGTACATTCATCTACTCATTACCAGCTGCTGCTAGTCATAGACTTTCCTCGAGCATTCTCTCACCATCTGCTGTTTCTCCTGTTCCGTTGTCACCCTGCTACCAGAGAACCATAGTACCAACTATATTACTCTGGTAAGTCCATCATCTGGTGATATCCTGGGCAAAGACTCCTAGTGCCCGTGACAGTTGAATGGTTGGCTTTATTGAACAGGTGGGTTTTAAGGGGCTGTTTGAACCTTTGCAGACTAGGAAATAGCCTGATACAATGAGGGAGATCGCTCCAGAAAAGGGGTGCAGCACGGGGAAATTCTTGGATGCAGGAGTGAGACGTGGTTAACAGAGAGGAGGGGAGACGAACATTGTTGGCCAATCAGAGAGGGAGAGAGGAATTCTTTATGGAGATGAGGTTGGAGATGTAAGAAGCATAGTTGGAGAGGGTTTTTTAGGTGAGGAGTTTGAAGAGAATTATGTGGGGAAAGGGAGCCAGTGTAAGGCTGTCAGAGAGGGAAGGCAGAGGTTGTCCACAAGTGTTTAGACACGCCGGGCCAGTTGCCAAGTAACAGCAGCTGGCATCCTTATTCTGTTAGGCAGCAGTAGGCGGCGCATTGATTTAAACTGTTTGCCATGTAAACTGCAACCTGCATCCTCTCTTATATACTTTTTCCTGTTTTACACCAATGCTGGTGATAGTTCCTGCTTGACCTAGTGTGTTTTTGTATCCTGACCTGATTCTGTCTTCTTGTTTTTGACTTGGATTGTTATTGTAATTTCTGTCTTCTCCTGCTCCTGACCTTGGCTTGTTAAAAGGATCTGCTCTTATCTCTGCCTGTCCTGACTATGGCCCATGTAAATGGAATTGCATTAACCCCTGTCTGTCCTGATCTCAGTTTGTTTTGGACTATTCTGATACAATCACGTTTGCTCACTACCTCCTTCTGTGTTCTGTCCACACCTGTCAATATTATGATCAACAGCTATTACTACTACGAGCCTGTGGGCAACCAAGTACTGTGGAACACATCAAGTTTCTTGGAAAGGGGGATGTTATAGGTGAACACCTCACACAGCTGTCCTGGTATTTGAGGATGACATGCCATACTGTCATTAATAGAGAGAAAGGTTAGTCTTGCCTCAGCGTTTATTACAGATTGAAGAGTAGCGAGACAGGTGCTGGGGAGGACAGTCAGGAAAATTAATTAAGCAGAATATATTCAGAAAATGGATGCAAGTTTTGGTGGCATTATGGGAGAAGAAGGGTCCTATACGAGCAATGTTGCGAAGATGTAAGCGTGAAGATTTGGGGGATGAAGGAAATGGAGGAGTCAAAGATGACACCTGGGCATTGAACTTGTGAAAGAGAGGAGATGATGGTATTTTCAATAGTGATAGAGAGGTGGGGAGGTGAGGAGACTCTAGAGGGAGGGAAAATAATAAGTTTAGTTTTTCTCCATGTTGTGTTTTA
The DNA here is from genome assembly GCA_036250195.1 of Mixophyes australis. Taxonomy (NCBI): domain Eukaryota; kingdom Metazoa; phylum Chordata; class Amphibia; order Anura; family Limnodynastidae; genus Mixophyes; species Mixophyes australis. Next base: position 465,295,719 of record JAVHZZ010000001.1, on the reverse strand, counting down.
GATAATGTGACATCCAGGAGGAGTTGACAGAGAGAGAGGTAGCAGGACACCTGAGACATAAGGGAAGGGAAGAGGTCAGGAGATGATAGGTAGTATTGGCTATTGTCGACATAGAGGTGATACTGGAGGCCGAAGGAACTCATAAGTACCCTCATGGAAGAGGTGTACAAAGAGAAGAGCAGAGGGCTAAGGACAGAGCCCTGGGGGACTCCTAAGGAAAGTGGCATAGGGGGAAGAGGAGCTAGAAGTAGGGTGCACAGCAGGAGAGGGTAATCTACTGTGTCAAAGGCCGCAGAGAGGTCCAGGAGGTTATACAGGGAGAAATGGCCTTTGGATTTGGCAGCTAGAAAATCGGTTGAAGCTTTGGTCAGGGCAGTTTATGTGGAATGGAGGGGGCAGAAGCCAGATTGGAGAGTATTGAGGGGGGAGTGTGAGAGAGGTAGCTGATGAGGCAGTTGTAGACAAGCCGTTCCAGTATTTTTGAGGCAAAGGGGAGGAGAGAGGTGGGGCAGTAGTTTGTGTATTGTCCTGGTAGGTCATGTACAAGACAATAATAACTATAAAGTACGGGTCAGATTCCTCAAAGTGTTACATTATATTATTTTGTTAAGATAGTCAAGAATAATTGATGTAAAAGAGATTAAGTTTAACGTGGGTTATTTTATATACAGCTTACTTTATGCCTCTTTTTTATTTAACATACCTTATTACATTTATTTAAACTGTACTTTTCTATTTTTATTATTATTGCAGGGTTTTTTGAGGTTTTTTTTCTGCTTTCTTTTCCTGAAACCAAATACATCGAAATACCACTCTAGAAATCCCGTGTTTGCCCCTGTGAGCAGAACAACTGCTTGAACCACTGCTCCTGTTGGTACAGCAGGATGATATGTCTAGTCTCAAAACTGCCAAAAAGCCTGCTGTAGTATCTCCCTTTTACAAATATGTTATAGTTTAACTGCATGTTTCACTGTCACATTTGCTTTCTCAGCAGATTGGAAACTTGGCAACTGTATAATTATCCAAGGGTGGAGCACCAGTAAATTGTCCACATGTTGTAATAAGCCTAAAAACAATAGTTTTAGCATCATTTCTGTGGACTTTGATGAAATGTAACAGTATGTAGTTAGCACTTAACCAAATTCTAAAAACAATACACATGTTTTGCTACTTTTTTTTTATGGTTGAGCCCTTATTCCACATACCGTATTTATCGGCGTATAACACGTACAGGCGTATAACACGCATCTTCATTTTAAGAGGGAAATTTCAGGAAAAAAATTTAAATTTCTAAATAGAAACTTTGAAGCAAAATAGGGGTAGTTCAGAACCTTTTTTTTTATTAATATTATTACCACTTATAAGGTAAATAATGTAAAAGGACAGTAAAAGCAACTGTTTTAACAAAAGAAACTTGGATATTTTGTTTTTGCAAAAGTTTACTCAGAAATCACTATCTGGGAAACCAAGAAACTCTTCATCTTCACTGCTATCTTCAAAATCGCAATGAACACTGCTGCTTTCACTGCTACTATCTTCATAAATCAGCTCATCTTCTTCACCATCGTTGTTGCGCCGTACACAAAACCCCACTTTACTTCACTACTTTACTTGTACCTGACGGGTACAAGTTCTCCTACCTCAGACAGCGAACTCTCGCAGTGCAGAGCGTTGCCGTGGTTACGCTCCGATGGCCGCGAGAATTAGACGTGAGGAAGGCGCGGCTTGCCGTTGCCTACTGATTGCCTCACACTCCACACGCTGCTACTGATCCACGCTGCTGTGCGGTATGTACGGAATATTACCGGTATATCAGCGGTGTATATGGTAAAAACATGGCTTCTTAACATTATATCGGCGTATAACACGCATACATCATTTGCTCCCTATTTTCAGGGGGAAAAAAGTGCGTGTTATACGCCGATAAATACGGTAGTTTAGAATTTTTATATAAAAGGTTTTTATTCCTGCAAACCCCCATTCATAATGATATATTCATAGATTATAGGATATTATTACCTGAAATCTATTTCTAAATTTCCCTTTACGGTTTCTTAAAAATGTAATAATCATAATTTAATAACCATTTTTATTAATTTCATTATGTTTATTACTATTTATTTTTTAGCTACATCATTTATTTATATATCGCCACTAATTCTCCTGCGCTGTACAGAGAATATTTGTCATTCACATCAGTCCCTGCCCCATTGCAAACTCCACACAGATCAAGCCACGGGCAGGAATCAAACACATGACCCCAGTGTTTTGAGGCAGAAGTGCTAATCACTAATACCCCATTCATACTGCACCAAAATCCCGGGTTTTTGCCGGGGCGAGCTCAAACGACCCGGGTATTGGTGCAATATGAATGGTACAAGTCAAAAATCCTGGGTCTAAAAACCCGGGTCTTCAACCCCGGATTTATCGAGGGGTAATTCCCGGGTCGGACGCGGGTTGCCTGCACCATGAATGGTGCAACCCGGGTTTTTCAGCCCGGGTGTCACAGAAAACAAGCTGATTGGCTGTCTGCCTGTCTCTGGAGGATGATGTCTTTTGCATCATCTTTATGCGTCAAAAAAACAGTCACCTTTCAATGACATCACCATTTTTCAGCCAATGAAAACTGCTCTGGTGATGACTCCCACAAATTGCCAGGGCACAGACTTGTGCAGTATGAATGGGGTCAACCCGGGAAATTACCGGGTCCGAGGTGCAGTATGAATGGTGTTTCTGAGCTGGGACGCTCCGAGCCCCGGCAAAAACCCGGCTTGAAAAACCCGGGATATTGCCGGGGCGGCAGTATGAAAGCGGTATAAGTCAGTGTGCTGTACATTACAGTTGGGGGGGAGGGGGTACACATATAGCATAATATTTACCAACTGGTTTTATAGGCAAAAAACCCAATGATCATGGTCTGAACAATCAGATTGGAATGCCAAATTGCATAGAGCTAATTGTTCCAGCATTGGACAAACAAATATGAATTGATGCAAATCTCCCTCAGCTAGCGACCACAGAAACTGACTATTTTCCACCCCGATGAATAAAGGAATGGATTTATACCAGGTATAGAGGAGAGGAAACTTCACAACCAGCAAAGGAAGGGGTTCTTTACAGTAAGGGCAGTCAAGATATGGAATTCACTGCCAGGGAAGGTTGTAATGGCAGATTCAATAGATATGTTTAAGAAAGGGTTAGACAAATTTTTTGCGGAACAGTATATCCAGGGATACGACCGTTAATTAAAATGAAGGATAGTAGTGGATATAGGGTAAAAATAGGACTGCAATATTGGGTCTGGGGGAATTTTCACAATTAAAACGGATTGGTGGTTGCATACTCTGGATCAATTTCAAATATAAGTTCAGGATCAGAGGAGATCCAAAATAGATTGAACTTGATGGACTGGTGTCTTCTTTCAACCTCATCAACTATGTTTCTATGTTACTATGACATGGACACACACTGAGCTGCAATTATCAAACTGGACAACCAAATCTTCATGGGAGTGTCCGCAGTACTCACAGTTTTTTACAATATAAAAGTGTATGTAACATAATAATTTGATCATGCATGGTATGCTGGGGTCATTCAGAGAGCAGGCCACACACATGGATCAGTTGATGACACTCAGGGACCGATTCAATTAGTGGCGAATTTCCGTATTGGCATCACATTTCATGTTTCTGTGTCATGTTTGGGTAATGATCTTCTCTCTTTTTAAGTGATGTTATCATTACCGTAATTGCCATTTTGGTGTGTTTAAACTTAACATGCGAGGCTGCTAAGGAACCTCACAGCTGATTGACCTTCACCAATGTGTTTTTGCAGAAATAATAAAACTATAATTTAAGTATATTTAAGTCAGTCTTGGATCACATGCTATTTTTACAATAGGTGGAGTTAATACACAAAAGAGTAGTGTGAGTATAATGTGTAGTGATGGGGAGATAGGCAAATGTGAAATGTGAATGTGAAATGTTTCCATGAAGAGGTGTATTTATTGTCATAGCTCAAAACTTAGGGGACAGTGTGAAAGTATAATTGAGTCTATTCTACAGTTCAGAGCAGTGTGGGAGACGTCTTACAGGCCAATAGGCAAGATGGTGATAAGGGATGGTGAATAGTGTACAACTGACAAAACAAAAAGCACAGATAGGTTAGGATAAGGACAGAAGAATGGAAAGTTGGACACTGCAGCATTGTTAGATGCTTTGAAGACAAGGAACAGAATTTAAAATTGAACCCTGACAGAGAAAAGACAACCAGTGCATTGGCTCACAGTGGATTGCAGCATTGGTAAAATAGTGAGGAAAGTTAATCTAGAGAATATACAGTAGGGGCGTGGCAAACGCAAGCAGCCATGTCCTAATCCAGTTCTGTGCTTCTGAAAGTTACTTGGTTTTCTGCCGTATCTCCTGCTCCAGCTACAGGGCTAGTCTAAATCCTAATCAGTAGTGATGACAGTTTCGTATGCATAACATGTATGCTATAACATGTGTTTGCAATCACATTCCTTACTTTTGAGAATGTATCATACAAGCTTATAATATTCCTCAGCCACCCCCTCTTAACCTCGCTACCTTTAGCCTGTTACACAATTTCACACAAGACAACTACCCCCTGACCAACATTGTTGTGTGACAGGATCATTTAGCTTATGAGTCACTTTTACCTTTGCAGTCTGGCTGGGCCAAAATGCAAAATGTAGACTTAACCTCATGTGTCAATCTCCCATTGTCCCATAGATTGTAAGCTTACGAGCAGGGCCTTCTCACTTCTTTGTCTGTGTTACCCAGTTTGTTTATTAGTTTATTATGTTTGTCCCCAATTGTAAAGCGCTACGGAATATGTTGGCGCTATATAAATAAATAAATGATGATGATGATGATGATGATATAGGTATTGGACGCATCCTGCTGCGTCCGGTGTAATAGAGCACAACAGACCTGTCCCTAATTTCAAAAGCACACGCATCTTGAGATCCACGCCTTGCAGAATTTGGGCGGACACAAAGTCTAAGTACATGCGTAAAATACTGAATGCTGGTTGTGCTCAGGATACGTGCCTTGATGAGACAGGCCTGTCACGTGGGTGAATGTTTGTAGAAGTTGAGCACACCGGTAGTCCAGGGAGGAGAGAGACCCAGTGCAAAAGCTTTTTTTTTTTCTTTTGTCATATCATGCACCTATTTTTGCTGTTTTGCTTGAGAGGAGCAACATTCTGCCTTTTGTTGGGAGACTCGAAATAGATTAATCAGACTATTCCCTGTTGACTGCTGCCTAACTACAAAGCACCATATTCTGCAAAATAAATGTAGGTGTATTAGGTTGAACAGGTCTTGGCAGATTCTTACTTCAACTTAAGAATCAACAACAAATGAATAAAGCAAACCTCACATCCCCTGCGGTAGCAGTGAAGCATGATCCATTACTTTCAATGGAACACAACGCATTTGATCATGGGCATCTCAGAAAATACAACATCAGCAGCTTTATATGCATAACAGGGGAACAAACCCTGTAACACACCAAAGCATGTTCTCTTATTTCTTCTTGGTTTATAAATGACCTTTGTGAAGCGGCTGGTCACATTTAGGAAGGATGGAGCACATCATGGAGGAAACAGCAGAAAAACAGTCATCAGTGTTGGTTAGAAGAGAGGATTTAAGTTCAGAAGAGGATGTGAAAATTTGGTAGTCATCGGCTCATAAATGGCACTTAAATCCAAAACTACTGATCAATTAGTAGAAGTATAAATTGGGAAAAAGATGTGTTTCTGGGTTATTCAAACTGAAAGCAGAAGTGAATGTGATGTGGCCCAATAAACTTTAATGTTGATGGCTGCCTAGTGTGTATAGCTCTAAGTGTATAGTTACAAGTGTAAAAAATTTAAATAGCATAATTCGGAGTTATACCGGACACAAGGACAACAGTCAGTATTCACCTGAAAACCCATATTCTACTCCTGGTGTTTTCATCTCTCCCTGGCTACAAGCTTCACACCACAAGAAGATTGTTTTGAAGTCTGCTCTTATTTTCTACTCAGCTCATGAAAGTTTGTTTTATCTGTCAGTTTATTTTCCCTGCAAAATCCCCTCTGTTTAATCAGCCTGCTGTAGTACTTGCTCAGCCACCCCCTACCCATGCTACAGATATTTCAGTCCTCTATTTCATCATTGTACTTACAATTCTACTCAAGGCTTTGTCTTCTATCAGAAGTAGGAAGAAATGAAACTGACTTCTCTCTCATGATTCTGCAAGAACTCAGATACTCCACCTGTTCTTTATTTCTCTCCATTCAACACTTCCACCCACATCATTACTCATGCTGTCCAGATACCCACAGATAAACTACATCTACTACAGCCTCACTCTGCACTATTTCTCTGATTACACAGGACATTGCAATTAGGTATTTCTTTTAATTCCCCCATTTTTTGCTATTTTACTCACAAATTCCAATGCTTGCCAAAATATTTTTCTTTCATTCTTTTCATGGCATTATCTTTAGGACTATATCATCCCTCACCCATCCTGCAACACAAACCTCTGTCCAAGTTGCCCCTTCATTACTTCACTCACCTCTAGTTAACACTCATGAACTCTTTTCCTATTTAAATTCAATAGTTATAACAGTCTCACCCTGTCGCCAGAAACTAAAAGGACACACATCTTACAATCATCTTTCCTACCTTTCTCTCTCCCTACTTCTATTAGCTGGTGAAATATCAACTAATCCAGGTCCCCCTGACTTCTCCCACACACATATATCTGAACGCTAGAGAAATCCAGCAAACCTAAAACGCATCACCTGCCTCCCCTCTCTTCCAAAGTCCTTTAAATGTGCCCTTTGGAATGCAATGTTTGTAACAAACTTACCTCCGTACACAATCTCTTCCTCTCAAACAACCTAAACCTTCTAGCAATAACAGAAACATGGCTCACGCAATCAGACACTGCCTCGCCTGCAGCCTTTTTACATGGTGGTCTCCATTTCACCCACACCCGCAGACAAGGAGGGGGCATTGGACTACTTCTCTCCTCACAGTGCACATTCACAATTCTCCTAAATGTCCCATCACTCACGTTCATATCTTTTGAAGTACATGCTATTAGGACTTTTAACCCGTTCTCTATGCGTGTTGCTGTCATCTATTGCCCCCCTGGACCACACTAACAATTTTTTGAACACTTCTCTGCGTGGCTCCCTCACTTCTTATCTACTGATATCCCCACCATCAGCATGGGTGATTTCAACATCCCTATTGCTAATCCACGTTCCAATGCAGCTTCCAAAGTCCAAACTACTCTCTCTAACATCCTCACTTAACCTTTCTCAGTGGATTGAATCCGCTATTCATCAGGATGGCCACTGTCTTGATCTTTTTTTCTCTAGACTATGCTCAGTTTCTGATTTCCTTAACACTCCTTTCCCCTCTCGGATCATCACCTTATTAGCTACTCGCTCACACCCAGTTCTTTACCCTCTCTAGTGTCAAACTCTCCCAAGCCTCCTCACAACCGCAGGAATATCAACTCTATTGATCTTAAACAGTTTTCCACCTCTCTCCAACACCTTCTCTCCACAATTTCTACATTCTCCTCCCCTGATCGGGCAGTACCCCATTTTCACCAATCCCTAGCAACTGCCCTTGATCAAGTAGCTCTAGCGACACTACATACTCTGTGCACACTAAAATAACACGAATTCTACAAAAACTTTCTCGTAAAGCAGAACGTCACTGGCGTAAATCTTATACCTCTAATGATTTCATCATGTATACTGGTATCGACCACTTCTATAGAAATTCTCTGGACACTGAAAAACAAACATACTTCCAATCTCTAATCTATGCTCAGGTTTCTAATCCCAAACGCCTTTTTAACACATTTAAATCTCTTCTCAATCCTCCCACCACAAACCCTCCGACTACCATCAGTGAACAGGATCTTGCTCTCTATTTCAAGGACAAAATAGATAAGATCAGACTTGAAATGCTATCCTCGCCCTTGACAAGCAATCAGCTCAATTCCTTTGTGGCACCTTCTGACACCCTCTCTTCATTTGATCCCACAAATGTAGAGGAGGTTTCTACTCTCTTCTCATCTTGCTACTCTACCTCCTGTCCTCTTGATCCCATTCCTTCACAAATTGGTAGGTCCCTGTCTCCTGTGCTTACTCCATCTCTAATTAACATCTGTAATCTCTCTCTCTCTACTGGTATTTTTCTATCACTATTCAAGCATGCAGTGAATACTCCTATTTTAAAAAACTAAATTCTGACCCAAACTCTCTCTCAAATTACCGCCCCATCTCTCAGCTCCCATGCCCCTCCAAGCTTCTTGAGAGAATAGCCTACACTCGCCTCACACACTTTCTTACAGCAAACAACCTACTGGATTCTCTTCAGCCAGGCTTTCGCTCTCAACACTCCACAGAGACTGCGCTGACCAAGGTTGTCAATGATTTGATCACAGCAAAAAGTGAAGGCCATTTCTCTCTTCTAAATCTCCTGGATCTCTCTGCTGCATTTGTCACTGTTGACCACTCTCTCCTCATACTAACGCTACAATCCCTTGAAGGCACTTTCATGGTTCTCATCCTACCTATCTAATCGCTCTTTCAGTGTTAATTTCTCTGGATCCACCTCTGCTCCGCTTCCTTTATCAGTTGGAGACCACAAGGCTCAGTCCTAGGTCCTCTGCTATTCTCTATCTACACCACTTCTATTGGAAAACTAATAAGCTCCTTTGGATTTCAGTATTATCTCTATGCGGATGATACACAAATCTATCTATCCTCTCCTGATCTCTCACCATCTGTGTTGTCTCACGTTACTGACTGTCTTTCTGCCATTTCATCTTGGATGTCTTCTCGCCAACTCAAACTCAATCTTTCAAAAACTGAATTAATAATATTCCCACATAAAAACAAAAGCTTCCTTCCTGACATTTCTATTTCTGTTGATAACATGACCATAAATCCCACCCCACAAGCTCGTTGCCTAGGTGTAATCCTTGACTCACAACTATCATTTATTCCCCACATTAACTCTATATCTAAATCATGTTACATACATCTAAAGAACATTTCCAGAATACGCACATATATCGCACAAGACACTGCAAAAACCTTAGTTCATGCACTCATCATCTCTCGCATCAACTATTGCAATTCCCTCCTTACTGGTCTTCACAAAATCAGGCTTGAACCCGTACAATCTATTTTACACGCAGCGGCTACATTGATTTTCCTTGCAAACCATTCATCTTCTGCTGAGCCACTCCGTCAGTCTCTACATTGGTTGCCTGTATTTCAACGAATCCAATATAAAATTCCTCTACTAACATATAAAGCCATCAATAAAAACTGCACCGACATACATCTCCTCACTTGTCTCAAAATATCTCCCAACTCGACAACTCCATTCTGCACAAGATCTGTGTCTCTCTTCCACCCTCATCACATCCTCCCATTCCCGGTTACAGGACTTTTTTTGGACTGCACCCACTTTGTGGAATTCCCTCCCTCGACTTTCCTCTAGTCTTCAAACCTTTAAGCGTTCTCTGAAAACTCACCTCTTCAGGCAAGCTTATGATATTCCTCAACCACCATCTTAATCTCCCTAGGTTACCCTATTACCACCCTCTACACAGCTAACACAAGACAACAACCCTCTGACCAACATTGCTGTGTGACTGATCAAACAGCCCACTAAATACTTTCTACCTTTGCATTCTAGCTGGTCCAATGTGCAATATGATGTAGCACATGCCCCTGTGTTTCAAACTCGCATTGTCCCATAGATTGTAAGCTTGCGAGCAGGGCCCTCTTAACTCTCTATCTGTCTGTATTACCCAGTATTGTTTTATTAATGTTTGTTCCCAATTGTAAAGCGCTACGGAATTTGCTGGTGCTATATAAATAAATGTTGATGATGATGATGTTTTTTAGGTCATTTTTAATGCCCTCCCAGCATATGTCATAAGTCCTTGCACTTCTTTTCATTAGCCGAGTTCCACTGCTTTAAAAATGAAACACTTGAATGAAAAGGTGACACAATGGGATTCTTAGATAGTCTATCTCTATTCTGGTTTTCTAACTGCAAATCACATGATTGCTTTTGGTCTGAAATGAAATAAATTGTCCTGTACTTGTTCCATGTTGCTCTTTCCTGTGGCCGAGGAATCCTCCACAAATTATGATATGTGAAATAAAATATTTGCTAAACACTTATTATTGCCATAGCTTCCATTGAGCAATACAGATTTGTGCATGTGCAGAGAAAATAAATGCTGGTAATTGATTTCTGGGATTAGCTTGATAAAATTCCATTTTCCAGAGACCGAAGATTGTCTCACAGTTGTTTAGCTTAAGTACAATACATTTCCTTAGACAGGAGGTATGCACGCTCTATGTCTTTGCCAATTATTCACCACATTTCACAATTACTATCAGTCCAGTGATTACTTTTATAGAACTGAGGAAACAATCAATAAACAAAAACAAATAAGAACTAATTAAAAACACAATTATTGATTCATGCGCAATGCCCCTTTCTAACACCTGGTGGCGTCACTGACACATTGCTTGGTATTGCTTGAAATGTTTTCCCAGCTCTAAGTGTAATTTTACAGATAGGTATAAAAGAAATACATATTTCAAGTTTGCAGTTGCCAGGTAGGGATTTTCTAGGTTCTCTGAACACGTCCTAAGATAATTGTGTCCTTGACACAAAAAACATGAAAACAAGCTGTTAATTACTGAAATGACTGGAATAAATGGTTAAATATATATTGCATTAAAGTAATTGTACTATTGTTTTTTAATGTGTTAGTAGCAGCATCCTGAAATGCTGAACGCTGGGATGTAACTGTAGCTTCCGCCGCTGAAGGGGCTACGAGGTTGAAGGTCAGTTTGGTGTCCGAAGTCGCTGCACTTCTTGCGAGCAGGGGCGGATCTAGACAATAACTTTACCCCGGGCGATTTTAGGGGGGGGCGATTTAGGCCCCGCCCCCTTTCTGATGTCTAAGGCTGCCGGCGGCTGCACAGTATGTGCAGGTCCGCTCGGCAGTGACAGTGTGCTGCCCCGCTGCTCTGATTGTGTTTAAAACACAATCAGAGCAGCCGGGCAGCACACTGTCACTGCTGAACGGACCTGCACAGTGTGCAGCTGTCGGCAGCAAGCCCCTGCTAGGGGGGCCATCGCCCCGATCGCCCCCCCCCCTGGATCCGCCACTGCTTGCGAGGGAGGTAATTCCATCACTGCCTGCACCCACAATCATCTGCTAGCAAGGGCTTCACTACGCATGTGTTGACCCGCAACCTCGCTCAGATCTTGAACTAATCTTGAGACTCACGATTGATATCTTCAGGTGATAACAATGCAACATATTTGCATATGAGATTGCTTTGTTCCGTGGCTCTAGAGTTATCATATCACATTGACATGATCTCTGATACTGTACTATAACCCCCAACTGGTAACTGGGAAATTTAATTAGCCTTCCATAAACTTTTCATCAATACTACAGTTAAGTACAATATTCACAAAGTAGACCAGGCCAATCTGTGTGGTCATCAGAAATTAGGCACTTTTCCCCCACACACAAATGGCTCTCTTTCCTGATGACTGCCATCCTACCTTACAAACAAGTCATTTTGTGGGGCTCTAAAGCATTTTGGGCACCCACTACACTGGAAATGTCCTCTAAAATGCTTCTTTAGCCCTTGTATTTCATTGAAATATCTTGCCACAAAATTTCCTTATTCCATTTGCATGCAGAATCAGGTGAATTATAGTGGGCACCCCACATTTATCCAGCCAATCCCATGAAAAGGAGTCAAATTTTGCTCCTCCATAGATGCTATGTCCTTGACCTGCGTAAAACTGGTACAAAAAAGCTTGCCCAAATCATACAAGTATTTTGCATTCTCAAATGACCCTTAGAAAAGTAAGGATGGAAAGTAACGAGTAATAAAATTTTACATGGTATTTCATTCTATTGTTTTTCTATAGTAATCAATCCTTTTCTGTAGATACCACTTGTTCTTTTTGGCTTGCTTGCCATGGATTGGATCATTCTATATTTGTCACGCACTCCTCTTACTGGAGCCACTTGACCAAGCAAGCAACTCACTGACTGCGAATGTTAACTGCACACCAATGGCTAGATTTACTAAAGGGCAGTTTGGTGAAACCGCCAGTTTTCAGCAATTTTTCCCCGCGGTTTTACTAAAGCCCAAACCACCATTAAAATGGCCAGAATTGACACTTTTCAAAACCACCACTTTACATATCACCATGCCGATTTTAAAAATTATGAACATACAAACAACCGGATTTACTAAGCCATTGCCATTCAGAACATGAGAGAAAGCACCACTGACATTTAAATTATTCAGACATTCATTATCTATTGATTAAGGGGCAACACTAGTTTAATATATATATATATATATATATACAGAGCCGTAACGAGGGTGGTGCGGGCGGTGCCGTCGCCCAGGGCGCAAGCACAAGGGGGCGCAGCAGCTACCCGCTACCTGCCCCAGAGCATTGCACCTTTAACCTTTCCGCTGCTGGACAAACTAAATGACTGAAGAATCCAGCCTTTTATTACTGGGCGTGGCTGCTGCATCCAGGTAATCTGTATGATTGTCTCAAGATAGATTTGCTAAATCTACAGCGGTCAGTGTCAGGGCATCAATTCCCACAAACAATAAAATAATATAAAGAAAATAAAATGAAAATAAAATATAAATGATAAATACTTCAGTGTAAGTACTGAGAAATTTGTGATGTGCAATAAAGTTTTGTGAAACTGACTATATTTTCTGGCCTCGTTTTGGGTGTATCACATGACCAGAGCGAACACGCCAGGAAACTACACTGCGAGGCAGGCACAGAGCGGGTGGAACATCAACATCCTTAGGAGAAACAACTCTCCATTTATTACCTGGGATATAGCCTGACTTCAAGCGCGCCGGAGTACAGTCTCTAGATCTGCAGCATTGGGTGACATCGCAGCGATTTGGTTAAGAACTCATCCCACGGTACTATCAGTTACTTTCATCGGATAAGATATTGTGCTAGAATCGGACTCTATACAAAGGGACCCAGGAATACAAACATTTATCATTATTCAATACATTTATAATGTATTATCGTTATGGGATATGACAGTTTACCTTTAATTACACTCCAAAATCACTGACATATGATCAGATTTCATGTAAAATCATCTATATACACAACTTGGTGTGAGAGTGTTTATATATCTACATTTTCATAATAAATTCCTTTATCTATTATTTCAAATATTTTTCACTTATTTATTTATCATTTATATTTTATTTTCATTTTATTTTATTTTATATTATTTTATTGTTTGTGGGAATTGATGCCCTGACACTGAGCACTGTAGATTTAGCAAATATGTGGTATTGAGATTTGGGGAGAATCTTACTACATGCTGCTTGTGACAGGGAAGGTAGACTGATTGAACTGGAGCACTTATTCCTACATCTATTTTTGTATTTAATTTTTTCTCAAGATAGCTTGTCCAGCATTGGAGAGGTTAAAAGGGGCAATGGTCTGGGGCAGTCGGCTTCTGATACCATGCTGCCTCTTCACCTTGAGGAGCATGCCACCGTGTCCTGTGAATGTCACCCTCTTTCATATGTATATGGAATGATACATACTCCTTTTTAGTATTTTTGTATTGAAAAGCGCATTTTGATCTTTTGTTTTGGACTTATATCTAACTCTAGCTAAGGACCAATGTATTTATCTATATGTATTATATGTATACTCTACAGTTCACACTCAGGTGATAATTGTTTGTTCTATACATGCAAGGCTGTTTATATTATAATATAATTCAGTAACATAATCAGGCTAGGCTGTACACTGTCAACCTGCTTGTATTTCACAACTAAATGTAAACATTGACATACTTCCTTACAGGGAAACAATGAACTTCATTGTATGTGTAACATAATTCTTTCAGTAAAGTGCTAGCCACACCCCCACATTAGGTTGGCCACACCCACTTGGCAAATGTCACTCCCACTTAGATGGGGGGCACCGGTGCCCTGTCTCGCCCAGGGCACTAAATTGTCTAGTTACGGCACTGTATATATATATATATATATATATATATATATATATATATATATAGTAATGGGAGTGGCTTGCCCCTCCCATTACACTCAGGGTGTAATTGACTATGGAGTTGACAGTCTGCAGGTAAAAGCCTGTAGATCAAGTTGTATACAGGTGTAGCATTACACTTAGGTTTTGTTATGTACAGGTCTGAGACATAGGTTGCAAGCTGAAATGTGAAATGTAATTTTACTTACATGGTTTAAAAGTGTCTTCCACAGCTACAGCAGAATGAAGGAGGGTGTCTGAATAGGATTTACAGAGCACCTGAGGAGACTTCCTTTTAAAGGCCAAGTGGGAGTGTCTCCTGTCCATCAAGTCAAGGCTGTGGGAGGAGTCTCAACTATAAAGACCTGTACTGTGAAATTGTGCATTGCAACCAATGCCAGTTAGTGGCCAGATGGTATTTAGGGAACTGCCATATAGCCAGATGTAGAGTGCCTGGTGTTCTCCCGATGTGTGATATTTGCTTTGGCTGTTATTGTGATGCACCATTTTGATTTGGAACAAGAATTGGTCTGTGTTGCTGATGTGCTCTTGCAACAAGTGGTGTCAAAAGTGATACAAGAAGGGTGCGTTTGTTACAAGTGTTGTCAGTAGGGGGATTTGTAAAGGTCAGCCAATGCACAGCTCTCCACCCAGCCTCCATGAAAGGTGGTGCTAAGATGGGCAAGAGAAAGAACAAAATGTCTCAAAAGGAAAGTGTGCAAACAGGTATATCTGAGACACAGTATCAACCAGAACACTTGTAAAATCAGAGAGGAGAAGAAGTTGAAGAATCTTCTGCTCTTTGTACCAACTTTGTGTTACCTGGGACAGATTATGTGGCCAGGGATGACTATGAAAGCTTAGAGAAAATGAATAGAGAGAGAAAACTCCTGTCTTGCAAAAGAAGTGTCGGTGTTAAAACGACAGTGTGAAGAAAACAAGAGCAGTACTGGCTCTTAAAGAAACTGCAGCGAGGTTGCAGCAGAGAGAGCCGGAAACTGTGGGTCTTGAATCTTTGAAAGATGACTTGCATGCATTACAAAGAGTGTGTAAAGAAAGAGAAAAAGCAGTAGACGTTCTTAAAGAGCTAACAGCAGAGAAAGACAGAGAAATTGCTGCTTTAGAACAAAAGCTTGTCTTGGCTCAGCAAGAGGTACTCTTAGCAAGAGAGTCTGCAAGGGAGCTTGAGGATTGCAAGTTAGAGAGGTTTGTACTTTGCTGAAAGGCATGAAAAGCTAGAACGTTGCTCCAAGAAGAAAAGACTCTACGCTGAGGAATGTGATCAAGCTATGGTCTTGGCATCCTCTCTGAGAGGCCTTATGAAACTGAGGATGAGAGTGTCGAATTATGCAAGCTTGGAGTTCAGCCCCAGGTCACTCCCAGTACTGCTCAGCCCGAGGTCACTTCCTGTACTGCTCAGCCTGATGTCACTCCTAGACTTGTTCAGGCCATGGTATCGCATGGTGCTGTACATTCAGTGGACCCTCATAGTGCTGTCCGGTCAGTGGACCCTCATAGTGCAGTTCGGCCAGGAATCCTTTGTCGTGCTGCTAATTGAGGTCCAGCTGTCAGTGTACCTAACTAGAGGTGCTTCAGGTGCGGAGAACTTGGTTACTATAAAGCCAGGTGCACTAGTCCCCAAAACCCAAGGGACTGTTCACTTGCTCAAGCTGGGCCTGCCTTTTTAAGTTGTTGTTACCAGAGTTGTACAAGCAGTGGTTCACCTCTGAGGAAAGTGACAGTGCTGATGAACAAAAAGCTTGTCCTTGCAGTTGTGGACTCTGAAAATGACATTACGCTGGTTTCAAGTTCTATCCTGCCGGGAGCCAAGAAATCTCGGCTGCCCAAAATTAAGGTGTGCTGCACACATAGAGTGACCAGGAGATTAAAAAGGACTCTTTTTACAATTACACACAGAGGCAAACTGGGGAGGTAGTGACTGGCATAGCACCTAAACTACCGTAACCCCTTGTTCTGGGGCGGGACTTTCCACTAACTAAAGAGGTCTTCAGTGAGCAAATCTGGCCGGATATGCCGGCAAAAGATTCGCCGGTCGAAAGCACAGTCTTAATGGATCTGCCTAAAACACCACTACATCTGGATCTCAATTTTTGGAAGCGGCCATACCAGAATGCTAACCTGGGGGTCACAACAGAACTTCCACGGAAGCCGAGACAGTCGAAATCAGCATTGGCTGGTGACGTCGCGGATGTGCCCACCTCGCCTGTTGATGAGTGTGTAGACTGGTCTAATTATCCAGAACTTTTGAGTGTGTTTCATATATTCTGTCCAATTCAGGTATGGTGGACTGCATGGTGGGACCTGGCAGTCAATTGGGGCTCTGGGATGGGGATGGTAATAAGGATTTTAGAATCACCAATGAGTTTATTCATCTATGAACAAAATCCCTCACACTATTTACTATTCCCCACCTAGTCAGATATTTATCTATGGATGGACAGCCAAAATTGCAGCACTGGCAGAATCTTTCTACTACTTTATTTTAAATTAGACTGTTCCTTTGAAAAATACCACATCTTTCAAGTATCCAACTCTATCTCTAGAACACAGAAGGACTGGTCTCCTGCTGATTGACTGCATAGAGAACCACTTAACACTTCAATGCTAAACTGTGTGAACATTAGCTGTTCTGGCAGGATCAGGGCCTGATTAAGGGTTCTGGCCGCCCTAGGCTAATACGGCCGCAGCGCCCCCCCCCCCCCCCCTCCTCCGAATATATAGGTGTATAGGAACACTCCTGAATATGAATGTTCAGGTGTATTCTCCAGCATTCAAATTTAGACAGATTGTGCCATTGTCTCTTACCTGTCCTTGCTCTTCTCTCTTGCAACTTTGTTATCCTCTCGCTGGCTTCTGGAAAGTTGGCGTCCTTTTTTGAAAATGCAAAAATGTATTATAATGCAAACCCTAAATGATTAGGCCCTTTAGTTAAAACAAAACACTCCATTATGGCCAGCTAAAAGTACCCCATTGGACAGGCATATATAAGTAATATCTGAATATTTGTTGTCAATCAAATACAAACCTTTACTAGCCCCATCTCACTAATATTTTGTATTCTAGTGATTGCTGAGACAACCCATGTGACCACCACACAATCATGAGATTCTGCCCCCCAAAGCTGCTCTATTTTTTAAATACCCCCTGCAGCCATTTTCCTTAATCACAACCCCCCCCCCCACAGCCATTTTCCTTAACCCCTGCTGCAGCCATTTTCTTTACCTCCCACCCTGCATCCATCCCCCTTGCAGCTATTTTCCTTACCTCCACTCTGCTAGCTAGCTATCCCCCCCCGTCACATCAAAACTCCCCCAGTCACATATATCAGCCCCCCTCCTCTGCCCTCTTTCATACATATCAACCTCTCTACCTCCCTATAGATTTTCATGGCAGACCCCCCCTCCCACCCTATAGATTTGTATGACAGTCCCCCTCTCCCTCCCTATACATATGCATGACAGTCCCCCCTCTCCCTACCTATAGATATGCAGGGTAGTCCCCCCTTCCTCCCTATAGATATGCAGGGTAGTTCCCCCCTCTCTATAGATATGCAGTGTATTTCCCCCCCTCCCTATAGATATGCAGGGCAGTTCCCCCCCCCCTCCCTATAGATATGCAGGGCAGTTTCCCCCCCCCCTCCCTATAGATATGCAGGGCAGTTCCCCCCCCCCCTCCCTATAGATATGCAGGGCAGTCCCCCCCCCCTCCCTATAGATATGCAGGGCAGTCCCCCCCCCCTCCCTATAGATATGCAGGGCAGTCCTCCCCCCCTCCCTATAGATATGCAGGGCAGTTCCCCCCCCTCCCTCCCTATAGATATGCAGGGCAGTTCCCCCCCCCCTCCCTATAGATATGCAGGGCAGTTCCCCCCCCCCCTCCCTATAGATATGCAGGGCAATTCCCCCCCCTCCCTATAGATATGCAGGGCAGTTCCCCCCCCCCCTCCCTATAGATATGCAGGGCAGTTCTCCCCCCTCCCTATAGATATGCAGGGCAGTTCCCCCCCCTCCATATAGATATGCAGGGCAGTTCCCCCCCCCTCCCTATAGATATGCAGGGCAGTTCCCCCCCCCTCCCTATAGATATGCAGGGCAGTTCCCCCCCCCCTCCCTATAGATATGCAGGGCAGTTCCCCCCCCTCCCTATAGATATACAGGGCAGTTCCCCCCCTCCCTATAGATATGCAGGGCAGTCCCCCCCCCCCTCCCTATAGATATGCAGGGCAGTTCCCCCCCCCTCCCTATAGATATGCAGGGCAGTTCCCCCCCCCCCTCCCTATAGATATGCAGGGCAGTTCCCCCCCCCTCCCTATAGATATGCAGGGCAGTTCCCCCCCCCCTCCCTATAGATATGCAGGGCAGTCCCCCCCCCCTCCCTATAGATATGCAGGGCAGTTCCCCCCTTCACTTACCTGTAGTTGTGCCCCCGTCGCTCCTCTCCTCAGATCAGCAGATAGGAAGTGAAGACGTCCTGCTTCCTGTCTGCTGCACAGCAACAGGCAGCCTGGCGATTGGCTGTGTGTTGCTAACCACTGACCACCAATGCTTTTGATCGTCAAGCCCTCCACCCCCCCGCGGTGACCCCCCCCCTCCCCCACCCCGAAAAAAAAAATGAATGAAGAAAAAAAAAAAAAAAATACCCACAGTGCCGCGCCCCCCGGGACCCAGCGCCCCAGGCTGCAGCCTGGTCAGCCTAGTGGTTGATCAGGCCCTGGGCAGGATATTGGAAGAATAGGTATTAGTACTATGCCCAGAACATCACATATACATGTTACAGCACAAGTCACTAGCATCACAAATGAATGGCATGCACAAACACAGTTGATGTCCATATCATATAAATATATTTGGATTTTGTTTTGATAATTCATCAAATCATATAAACAAATGTGATTAATTTTAAAATTTCATTTGAAAAAATTATGAAAAATCAGCTTTACTGTTTTTTTTTTATACACATTTGTTTTTTTTTAGTTAAACCCTAGGAGGGACAGTTATGAAAAATGGTACACAACATAAATATACTATAGCCTAAAGTAACAAGATACTTCCAGTGTTTCAGATCAGTTTAGAAGGTCAAAACATGTAAATGGTTTCTATGAGTTACAGCATTTGACGCCCCAGGCTGGTCCCATAGTGGGCTACTATGGATCACTGGGCTACCTGCTTTTCGTCCATTAAAATGTACTTAATGGGAAGCTGAACGGAGTCTTGCCTCCTGGGCTAAAATTTGACAGCGAGTCCTTAGGGAGTGGGGTTTATCGTGACAGGCATTTACTCAGTAGTTGGAATTTTGGGGAAAAGTATTCTCAGTTAAAGATCAATAAAAGGAAAATATTTCAAATAAACTGCCAATGGGAACTTATGGGACAGACTGCTGGCCCTACAATTGTTTCGCCATAGCCTGGGCCTATGTGGTGTTTCGAGAAACATGTTTATAATTGCATCAACAAAGGACCGTCCTTTCCACTGGACACGATGGGCAAGTGCCAGGGGGCCCCACGGGCAAGGGGGCCCCATAGGCAGTGCTCTTTATTAGAATAAATAATCCTGCAAAAAAAAGCAGTGCAAGTGCATTAAAAAAAAGTGATTATATATATATATATATATATATATATATATATATATATATATATATTAAATTATAAAATATATATAAATTCCGTGGTTGTTTAGGTAGAGGCCCCAGTGCAGTGCTATGCCCAATGTTGGTAAGATGGCCCTGCATCATCCTTGTAGCTGATTACATGTTGGCAGACATTAGTGGGGTTGCATTAATTCAGTTAAAGAACCTTTTACTGAATCATTATTTTTTTCCCCATAATACTGAACTAAAAATTTAAATATTTATCCCAGTATTGTATAAATGCAAAATTTGACATGGCTATAACTGATAATCTAACTGATAAAGCAGACCACACCTGGTATTTTAATGTGCCATAAAGTTTAAGTCATGGTCTGTACAGCATTCACTATGAACATCATGCCCTTACATCTCTGCAGGAATTAATCATTCCAATTCCAAATGTGTGTTCACCATGCATCTGATCTTGACACTAATAGCATAGGATTACCATGGTAAATAATGAAATTACCATGGAATTCCATTGTTATTTGACAGTTTACTATGGTAATCCTATATCATTGTTTGTAAGGAGAACACAATTCAGAGTGAATAGGAAGCCACAGGGCAGGGCAGTTTGTGTACTGCTTTTACAGCAACAATTATCTGCTTGCAGCCTGTTTCACCAACCAACTATCAATAAACGCAATGTTCTTTTATTCAATTTTCCATCCAAATTCAAAGCATTTTTCAACTGTTATTCAAAAATACTTTTAGTTAAAAAGAACATGATTATTATTCAGTTTGTTAGCGCTATCTATGTTTTCAGCTTACATGGTGGAATCTGATAGTCAATCAAGGACCTGGAATGGAGAAGATAATAAGGATTTTGGAGATGACAGCTAAAATTTAAAGCGGCGCTGCCTTGTAAAGGGAAACTTGCCTTTACAAGGTAGCACTGGTGAATAGGTGCAAAACATTTGTACTTGACTTACCCTTAAAGCAATCAAGACAGTGATTGATTATCGGAGTATGTAATGCACCCATTGAAATGATGGAGTGTACAATTTGCTTGGTATACAATGACTGTATACGATCATAGCCTTTCACAAATGGCTAGGTTACGAAGCACGTAACTACGTCTGTAGTGTCAACCCCATGGTCCAGAGACGAACCCTGGGAAACCCCCTTCCCATCCTGGGGCATTGTATGCTTGAGGTGGCTGGACCCTGCCCTCGGGACCAGCCAGTTTGCAGCTTGTGTGCAGATCGTTTCTGATTGTTTCTATCTGCATTGTCTCCCTCC
This sequence comes from Mixophyes australis, assembly GCA_036250195.1. Taxonomy (NCBI): domain Eukaryota; kingdom Metazoa; phylum Chordata; class Amphibia; order Anura; family Limnodynastidae; genus Mixophyes; species Mixophyes australis. The sequence continues at coordinate 465,274,670 of JAVHZZ010000001.1, read as the reverse complement.
CCAGCTGTGTGTCTCCGCCCTTCTTCACACGGCTCTGCTCAAAAAGGGAGAGCTGCATTCACCTAACAGTAGTGCACACAGCATTGCCATGTATGTGATGGGGATAGGAAGAGTTGGAGAGCAGCCAAGCACTGTCTAAAATTATAGCCACACCCCCATGCATGCTGGTCACGCCCACTGGCAGCGTGGCATGGAAACCCCTTTCTACAAATCCTGGATTTGCCCCTGTGGGTCTCTTCATTTAACCCATGATGATCTCCCAGCATTACTAATTAAGGTGAAAAGACAACTTAAGATATGTAAAACACTCTGATAAATATTTTTATTAATTTACAGGAAACCATTTGCATATCACAAAAAAAAAATTAAATTACAGTATCTGAAAATCAATTCATTCAGTATCAACCGTATTTCGAGGCCTACAATTTACGTAACATATACATTACTTGACTGAATTGTAGGTGTTCTGTCATAAAGTCTATCAAAACTCTTTTGGCACAAAACTTTCCAATCTAATACAGATTTACACATAGCATTCCTCCTCCACAAGAGACAGTCTACACTGCTATTGCAGTTCCTAAAATATCCTTAATATATATTTATATTTCCATCTGCATAAAAGTAACATCTGCTTTGCAGTCACGCACATTTCATTAAAAAAATAATAGACGTTACTTCTTATCAATGCTCATAATATTTTATTGTGTAATAAACCGTAGAGTTCTCCTATTGCCCATACACAGTGAAGGCAGCCATTTTGTTTCAGCTGAACCAGATTTCAAAACAATGTGGTCAATTTATTCACTAGGAACCTGTGACTTCACTGACGCACAGTCAACTCACTTGAAAACATTGACTACGTGCCTAAAAGATATATAACAAATGTCACTGGCTCCTAGTCAATTAAATGCCACAAACATTGGTTTAACACATAAAATGGCTGCCTCCACAGTGTGTCGGTAACAGTTGCACTTTCAGTAAAGTTTTTACAATAGCTTACTGCAAAATAATACATATATAACAAATATTTTTTTTTGCTATACAGTACAAAATCTCTATAATGAACAGTATACACAAAATCCAAGAAAAAAGTACAAATGTGATACTAAATACAACAAAATGAAATGATAATACATTCAATTTAACAGTTTTTTTTGTGAGAAATGAAACTTCTTTGTAGTCTAATTATACACAGATTAAAAGCCAAGATGTAGGAATAAAGCCTGAGATATCTGATTTTTCTATATCTACAGTCACTCGTTAAACATAAGCTGCACAAAGAAACCAGGAGCGCTGTGGAATTTTGCAGCCTATGCACTACGTGATTAGTAAAAATAGCAATTTTCCAAGAAACATTTAGTACCTATATATAACAATATACAGTACACAGGACAACGTTACAGAGGGATACTCACAGATGCAGATTTCTGGGCCCCTTTTGGAATTGGTGTTTGTTTTTGTTTTTTTAAATAAAGTTCAGATAATTCAAAAACGGTTGCTTCCTTTTGTTTTTTTGAATGGTTATCTTGTCAATAGAATGTAGTAATAATCTCTATTACTGAATCAGAAATAATTCTAGAACTTTGATGAATTATATAAAATAGACATGTGGGGCTAAAGTCACTGTCAGATAAGAACATCACACCCTTTCTATGATTTTGTACTGGATTTATTAATATCACTCTCTCATTTTTCCCATTGCTTAAAATGATGAAATAAGTTGCTTACTCAATGATAAAGAGATAATATTGAATATTGATAATATGAGTTAGTGAGCCAATTTTGAGAAATGGGCCTGCAACATTATCCTTTCATGGGCTTAGAACACTGTAAATGTGCAGTAACCCATAGCAACCAATCTGTAATTATTAATTAAATTGATTAAGATTAATTTAGTCTGTGCGAAGGGAGTGGTGCAAAAAACTGTCCTATCACGTTCCACGTGATTAAATGCATCGGAGCTCTTCTCTCCACTTCCCCTCTCCAGGGGTGTGGGTGTTGGGGTAATTAACAAGATTTGAACCCATGGACTGGAAACCGTCCAATCAAGTGGTCCCAATAGAACAGACAGAGTTCCCTAACATAATGTGTTAAACATTCAGCTGTTCTTTCTTTAATTGGCTCGGCGTGGTGTCCTGCTCAATATACCAATAGAGTGAAACAAAAAACACACATACCTAATTTTTCAAATAAATTTTACTTGACTAAAACAATCACTTGTTCACTACTTTATTGAATAAAAAAAAAATCTTCTTTTCTTCATTCTTCATCCATTGTAGTACAAACTGGAAATAAACAACAAAAACAAATCCCATAAAAATCACCCATCCACACACTACAAATGGCCACCGTTAAATGATTTCCTGACAGGAAATCACAAGTGGCTGGTGTTGGAACATTTTTGTTTTTGACTGCCAGTGAAGGGAAGTACTGACTTTGATAATTTAGCAGCAGTCAGCACTAGTGTGTGGATATTTTTTTTTTTTTTAATAGGGATTTTTCAGCTCTATTTTTTTTGGGCCTATGAGGGATCAAGAAAGAGGAAAATAATATTTTATTTTACACTATACCAGGGGGAACCTACATGTTGTACCCCTGTTATAGTGAACACAAGCCAAACTGAGGCTGTTTTAGAATTTGTGACTTGGGACATACTGACCATTTTTAAATATATGTTTATTTATTTTTACCAGGTGCACTGTGTATGGTAGCCATTTTTTCGCCCCAATTATTTATTTACTATACTTTAAATGAAGCAGGACCACCACTTAGGTATATTGGATGAGGAACTAGTACATTAACACTTTAAAAGGCATTATTGATGTTGAATGTTTTGATTTTCAAGTTAGCATGTTAACATGATTTTAATATAATTAATTATCTATTTTTTATTATTTCACTTTTTTTGAGGCATATATTCATTTTCACCTCTATAGCCAGTGATGCTTTAACAGCGAACAAGAGAGAAGCTAATGAAGGAACATAAACAACATGACAGGCAGAGGAGAGGCCATGATCTTTACAAGCTATAAATTGTAAAGGTTAGTTCCACATAGATCTGAAAATCCAATTTTGGATTGAATTTTAAGTTAAAAATGAATCCAACTATTGGGCCCAGGGTTTTCCCCATTCTGCAGAATACACCAATGTCCACTGCGGTCGGGCAATACTCTCCTTGCCCCTTTGCTGAGGCATACTTTACCATAGAGGCAGAGTGTTATAGAACAGAGTGCCGGTAGAGTGTTGCAGATCAGATTACTGGCAAAACTGAGGAAATCATTCCAACAAGACTGCGTCGGACATTGTGGAAACTAACGCTGAAACGCCAGATAAGTAATATATCGGATTAATGTTTAACTTATGGAATTCCAAAAAAAGCCTTTTTTTGGGAAGGGGGGGGGGGGGTTATTATAGGTAATAATGTTGAAATACAGAATTTCACTTAAAATGTATTATGTAATAACTACTGAATATTATTCATTTTATACGGGTTTAAGTGTAAATGGAGTTGTGTCTATAAAGTTGAAAGTATTTTGATTGAAATTAGGGATATGTGTTTACCGACTTGGGGCTTGGTGCTGAGTTAGCATTTGGGCAGAACCATGTTGCATTGGAGGGGGAGATATATTTGAAATGTGGGAACAGATTTATAGTTGGGGTAGGGTATGTCCTAGATCAACTTTAAATTTCAGTGTAAAACTACAGCTATCATGTATTTGTGTGCTACATGAAAAAAACAGCCAGTATTTCGTTACGTGCCAAATAATAAACTAATGTGCACCGCTTGCATTGTAACATGGTTTGTCCAGGAGAAAATGTACTCCTTTTTTTTTGCTTTGCTCCTAAATCAGCACCAGGCACCTGATTGGTAGATCCAACAATGCATGTGAACCTGTGTAAAGGATCAGATTGGATGAATGTACAGCGTATCTTAAAAAACATGTTTTTGTACTATATATAAACAAATTTTAAACCTGCCAAAAACAGATATCCTTATATTTAAATCATGATGAAAGTAGAAAATAATTAATTAGGATATATGTTCTAACAAAGTGTTATTATGTAGAAAAAGGAAAAGAACTCACAAGTAGAACCTATGGTTATTCTCTTCAGACCGTTAGTCACAATTTAAAGAAGTAATAACAAGAAAATGGATCTTTTTAATGTTATGCTATATAATGTTAAACACTGAAAGGTATTTCATTAGAAGAAAGACTTGGGGGTATATTTACTAAACTGCGGGCTTGAAAAAGTGAAGATGTTGCCTGTAGCAACCAATCAGATTCTAGTTATCATTTGGTTAGTACATTCTACAAAATGACAGCCAGAATCTGATTGGCTGTTAGTAAATATTCCCCTTGGTTTCATTACATTAAGTGTTTTGTTTTAATGCTTCTTCTCTTTATTATATTAGTATATCTGGTAAGGTGTCTCAGGCTACAAATTAGGCACAATTCTGAATCCACCATTACCATGCCCATTTCTGGTGAGAAAATGCCCCCTTTCAGACAGGCCATGACCCATTTCATATGCTAAGTCCCTTTATGGATAGCGATAGCAACAGTGACATGAAGTGCTGCAGTGATGTAGATGCTAGAGATACAACTAAGTTGTACTGTCATGAATATTAGTTCAGACCAAAAAATGGTTTCCTCCGCTGTATCTATGTGACGGACTCCATTTAAAATATTCATATATACATATATAGAGGATGAATCATGTAGATTAACAGGAAAATCCAGCACCTCCAGAAGGTAGGACGAGAAACTCGTATGTGCCCTCTCCATAGTGTTCTACCAATCATTAGCCACCAATGCTGTGGCGCTTGTCAACAGTGTTAGTTTAAACAGAACATGTTTAAACATTGTATTTGAGAATGTTACATGATCAACTTGCATTTTAGCTCTAGTGTCCCTTTATTTATACACCATTACAATATCTGCTTTCCGTTTAAAATGGTCCCGTTGCCTACACATTGTGGAAGCCACCATTTTGTGGGCTACTCACACAAAATGGTGGTTTCCACAATGCAGCCTATCAATTCGCTAGGAACCAGTGACATCATTAAGGCACTGCCTATATGAGTCACAGGGATAACAAATCGACAGGCTATATTGTCAATATTCGTTCCACCCACTGCATGAAACTGACCATTGCACTTTAATGGCCGAGAAAGTGACACCTTATTGAATGTTGTGTTAGTGATGTGATGTCTTCTTAGCTTGCTCTGTGCACACAGTAGTCATTTTCGGTATCAAGAGAGCTGTTGTAGCCTGATGAGGGATACAGTTCTCTCTTCAATATCCTGTTGACGATGTTGAGAAGGACCTTTCTGTACTGCTGGCGCAGAAGTGAGTATACAAAAGGGTCCCCGGCAGCTTTACTGTACGCCAGGCACTTGCTTGCGATACCCCAGTAGTTGTTTATCTTTACATAGGGAAGAAGCTCTATTAACCTGGAAAAGATGCAGAAAAAAAGGAGCTTTGATCAAAGTGAAGCTTATGCACAGTCAGTTTACAGCTGAATAATATGGAAATTTCCCCAGCATTAGTCATTCCATGCACAGTTACACATCCTTAGGAATGAGAGGAACTTTTTATTTGCAGTCAATAAAAGGCAACGAGAATAACAGAAGGTGACAGTATTTAAATTTTATTTCTCCATTGAACATTTAAAAAGCTACAGCCTTCACTAACCGGTATTTATGGGAAAATATCTGCACACAAGTCCTTATTTGACTTTTTAAACATACCAGTTTGTTTTTTGTGGGGATGACCTGGTCAATACTACAAGTGGTAGTTTATAGAATTTTGAAAAAGATCCTTTATATACAAATTATCATTTATTCTGTACAAATAGCATTTGAAAATAAATAAAGTGGACATAGTAAAGGATGAAACTGGGCATATGATGTGGGAGCTGTACAGTATACTGGGGACATGAAATGGGAACTACCCTGTATATTGGGGATAGGACATGGGAACTGCCCTGTATATTGGGGATAGGACACGGGAGCTGTCCTGTATATTTGGGATAGGACATGGGAGCTGCCCTGTATATTGGGGATAGGACATGGGAGCTGCCCTGTATATTGGGGATAGGACATGGGAACTGTCCTGTATATTTGGGGTAGGACACGGGAGCTGTCCTGTATATTGGGGATAGGACATAAGAGCTGTCCTGTATATTGGGGATAGGACATGGGAACTGTCCTGTATATTGGGGATAGGACATGGGAGCTGTTCTGTATATTGGGGACAGGACACGGGGGCTGTCCTGTATATTGGGGATAGGACACGGGAGCTGTCCTGTATATTGGGTATAGGACACAGGAGCTGTCCTGTATATTGGGTATAGGACACGGGAGCTGTCCTGTATATTTGGGATAGGACATGGGAGCTGCCCTGTATATTGGGGATAGGACATGGGAGCTGCCCTGTATATTGGGGATAGGACATGGGAACTGTCCTGTATATTTGGGGTAGGACACGGGAGCTGTCCTGTATATTGGGGATAGGACATAAGAGCTGTCCTGTATATTGGGGATAGGACATGGGAGCTGTCCTGTATATTGGGGATAGGACACGGGAGCTGTCCTGTATATTGGGGATAGAACATGGGAACTGTTCTTTATATTGGGGATAGAACATGGGAACTGTCCTGTATATTGGGGATAGGACATAAGAGCTGTCCTGTATATTGGGGATAGGACATGGGAACTGAGCACATGATGTAGGAGCAGTACTGTATACTGAGCACATGATATAGGAGCAGTACTATATACTCAGCACATGATATAGGAGCAGTACTGTATACTGTGCACATGATATAGGAGCAGTACTGTATACTGTGCACACGATACAGGAGCAGTACTGTATACTGTGCACATGATATAGGAGCAGTACTATATACTCAGCACATGATATAGGAGCAGTACTGTATACTGTGCACATGATATAGGAGCAGTACTGTATACTGAGCACATGATATAGGAGCAGTACTATATACTCAGCACATGATATAGGAGCAGTACTGTATACTGTGCACATGATATAGGAGCAGTACTGTATACTGTGCACACGATACAGGAGCAGTACTGTGTACTGGGCACATGATATAGGAGCAGTACTATATACTCAGCACATGATATAGGAGCAGTACTGTATACTGTGCACATGATATAGGAGCAGTACTGTATACTGTGCACATGATACAGGAGCAGTACTGTGTACTGGGCACATGATATAGGAGCTGTACTATATACACAAAGCACTTTTTTCTATTACAAGATGTCTGGACCAATTTGCAATCTGTGGCATTTAAACCTCATTTACCAAATTCGTATTTTCTTAATATTTGTAAGCTTGTGAGCAGGACCCTCTTGTCTTTATCTGTTTGTTAATGCAAACTTTAACATAATTTCTGTGTTTGGTCACAACTGTAAAGCAATGCAGTATGGTGGTGCTTAATAATAATAATAATAAAAATAAATAAATAAATACATACATGTAACATTTATACCCAGAAATTTTGTACATAAAACTTTTGTACATAGACCTCTGGGGCTAAAACATATTCTGGTAACTGTTATTAAATATGGCACTTGGGTACCTCTGCTTAGATTTTGTACTGAGGTCCTCTACCCTCACCACTAATTCACATGTCTGGGTCAGTTACGAATTTGCCCCCTGCCAAATGTTGTCAGTCCTGACAACATTTACACCCACATACTTGTTCGTAAATGTCCCTAAAACTAATGTAATAAATAATAATACATTTATTAGTTGAAACATAGAAATATTTAATATTTACAGCAGGTAAATATCAATTAGTAAATCTATTCTTAAGTCTGACTATTTCTGTAATGACTTATTATAAGGAGTGACCTGTGTTTATTCCAAGCACATTCGGATCCATTACTGTTGTTCGTTACTCTGCACTTACTGGAAATTTGTTTTAGATCTCTCCTACTCTTCTAGAAATATAATATTTTCTCATGTTACTCCTCATATTTTTACTCACAAGTTCGAGAAAGCAACACTCATTTGCTAACTGTAGAATATGCAGACATGCAGCAAATTGAATTTTATGCAAACGCACCTATTTTGTGCGCCTACGCCTGTGCAGCCAACATCCCAGTTTAGGAAGTGTCCTGAAGCAGAGAGTTCTACATGGACATTTGCAGTATTACGGGCTAGAAGGAACTGTGCATAAAAGAGGGTGGAAAATGTCCCTTCAGAGTCCCACTGCCCTTTAAGAACCACCCCATATTATAGATTTCCAAATTTCCTTATTTTTATTAAAATGCTGCTTGTTAATCTTTTAAATAACTCATGAAAATAAGGAGCCATTCAGACAGACTTTACCACATGTGTTTTATTACATTGGTATTTATGTTCATATAAATACTATTTACCATATAAACCACACATGTTTGGTACAAAATCCATCACATTGAACATATGGATGTCTGCACAATCTCTGCCATCTCAAAGCTCATCTAAAATTCAGGTTGTTTTGTGGAGGAAAGAGCATACTTGCCAACCCTCCCGGACTGTCCGGGAGACTCCCGAAAATCGGGTCGGTCTCACGGACTCCCGGGAGAGCTGGCAAATCTCCCGCATCCCGCAATTGCGGGGCTAAAATTACGTTATTCGTGGTGAATCGTGTCATTTTGGCCCCCAAAACAGCATATTTGACGCGTTTTTTCCACGCCCCACCCCCGCCGCCTTCTAGACACGCCCCTGTCCCGGATACAGCTTGCCAAATGTAGGCAAGTATGGGAAAGAGCCACCCACTGAACCGGATATGTCCCTCCAAAAAGTGCACCTTCTCCCAATCAAGCTCACTTAGAAATCTTGTCTTGCAAAAGGAAATGTAATTTCTGCATGTGTTTGCAGAGTGAACATGCCTGGCCCACAGGAAGCAAGGAACACCCCAATCTGCCCTTTTTTGTTGGAGTATAACAACAGCTGCAGGCTAAGTATTATTTGAGTGACTATACTGGAGGAACAGTAGGTGGCACTATTTTCCTACAATGTTTTCATACATGCTGCTGCTTTAACATAGAAGCAGAACCTACAAAACCTATACCCATCAGATGACATGACATCTTCCATCCGTCCCATCTTTTTGGTATTTTTAATTAGACCCCATTTTTTCACATACTGTGAAATCATTTTTCTTACAGTAATGAGCTAAATTTCATTATTGTATTTTCCTTTGTTACATGTGATCACCAAGGTTGTTACCTAGAAGGTAAAACTGGGACTCTGTACCAATGTTATTAACATCACAGAAACGTAAAAGATATAATAAGTTTATTTGGTTTTTTTTCGAAAAACATTGGCAACTACTGCCAAGCTTAGTGCAGTGCAAAAAAAGGTTTATTAAATGTTTTGCTTTAAACTGGATTTATAGAACAAATACATCACATACCAGCTGTTTAAATTAATTTACATTATTATAGCCCTGTTTTCAAAACAAACAGCTGCAAACAACATTTAACATGCCAGTTAACTAATAAATATTCTAAATAAATCCTCACAGGCTTATGCTTTAGAATCAAAATAAATTGTTATCTTTAAAAAATATAAAGCTCATCTAAGAAATATGACACACAAGTTAAAATTTATGCATGGCCTAGTTTCAACAAAGACGATAGTTACTTCTAGTTTTAACGAAATACGGTTGTTTGGAAAATACAGATATACATTGATAGATAATAAACACATTAGGACTAAACTGACAAGGACAGATGCTTAAAAGTTATTGGGGTTGGCTATATAAGGGGTAGATCAATCCTTCCAGCATAGAGTAAATGCGGACTGATAAAGAAGAGGATGAGTGTGAAATTAAACTAATCACAAAACCTAAGGAATTTACACACTTATATTGTAGATAATAAAGGACCTAGATAGATAGAAGTATGTATGTAAAAAAAAAATAATTATGGTAAAGCCTGAATAAAAGAATGAATTGACTTTAGGTGGTGCATAAGGAATATTAAATCACAGAAGGATGTATTGAAATAGAAGTAGCCGATTACTTTAGTTGTGGCCAGTTGCTGAGCTTGAATAATTGTGAAGCATGGTGATCAGTGACTGGCTGGGCTGGGGAGCAGCTGCCACCCAGGCTCAGCCAAGTCTCGCCCCCCAGGCTAACATTTGCCAGCAAGCCCTTGATGGTGATGGTAGGCTCCACTGTACCTGAAGCATGTGTGGGGACACTATATGTCAGTGATTCAGTGGTTCCCGTCCTCAAGAACACCTAACAGTGCAGGTGTTTCAGGTCACAAGAGAAATAATTATACCACCTGTGGATCTTTCAAAATGTGTCAGTCGGTAATGAATACACCTGTGCTCCAGCAAAGAGATATGGAAAACAAGCACTGTAAGGGGTCCCTGAGGACTGGGTTTGGGAAACACTGCTATATGTGATGCAGGTGAAATGATTCACCCAATAATCAGGAGATCTAGTGAAAGTCCAGAGGCTGGAATACCCGCTGATAACCAGAATGATCAGAATCCAGCTATATATACAGCAGATAACAGCGAGAGCCAAATGTGCTGTAGGCTGTAGGTGTGGGTGAATTATGGTTGGATGTCGTGACAAAGTCTGCATCATGTGAGCCCACAAAGGTAAGTAAGCTACAGTGACACAGGATCAGTAATAAGACTGTGATGCTGCAGGTCTTAGTAGGCCAAGTAAATTACATTTTATCTTAAGGACCTTTCTTTTTTGCAGAAAACCAATTTCAAGATGAATAGGCGTCCCTCGTTGGCATCTTGGAGATTCCCAACACTTGGGAATTCCCAACATTTGTCTCTTCTCACATGTTGACATAAAAGGATTTGGCAATCCTAATCCCTAACTCCGTACCCTTCATTTTAATCAACTATTGGTTTCACACTGATGGCTACTTTGTTATTTTCACATGAAAAGTAGGCTACCAAGATATCACTTTGACAAATATTTATGGCTCATCCTCAGGCCAATCTGTATTATTTTACAGCTTTGTTTTAGGAATTGCACAAAATTCAAAAGGATTGGCTATTGTTATGGGACAATTACAGTACAATCCCTTCCTAGCCTCTGGACATGTTATGCTCTAAAGCCACATCACACATGGCTGCTGGTCCTAGGTTTCTCAGCCGGTACATGGCTGAGGGTGGCCTGTTTCACACATGAACAGAGCCGGATTTACACCTCATGGGGCCCTAGGCAAGATATCGGTTTGGGCCCCCCCTTCACACACACAGTGGCCCCTCACACACACATAATACACGGACGCAGTGGGGACACACACAATACATGGACACAGTGGGCACACACACAATACCAGGACGCAGTGGGGACACACACACATAATACACGGACGCAGTGGGGACACACACACACTTAATATACTACCCCACCCCTCCCCCAGCTTACCTTTTTCCTTGTAGGAGCTGTGGAGTATTCATCCCCTTCACACATGGGACGGCACTTGTGATGTAGTGCATGTCCCATGTGACACACAGCAGGCCACACAGAGGAGGGAGGGAGGAGACCAGCCACCACACTAGCCCCATGTGGCCCCTCACCCGACTCGCGGCACCCGACCCCCCCTCCCCCGATTTGCAGCACCCCCCTCCCCCCCGCACGAGTCGCGGGAGGGGGGGGTGCCGCGACACGGGGGGGGGGGGGGAATTTTGGGTTTTTTAAATTGGTCCTTTCCCCCCCAACTGTGCCCCCCGAGAGCCGCTAGGCCCTAGGCAGGTGCCTAGGATGCCTAGCGGTAAATCCGGCCCTGCACATGAAGGGCTGTTGCTCACTCTTCATTATACTCACCGTTCTTACTCCTGTATAGACATTATCATGGGAAATAGCCACTCTATTGAAACTGTCACTCAGGTTAACATTCTCTCAAACCCATGATCTGATCATTCTATTGTTTAGGCATTGTGTCTTCTCCAAGAGGATGTCCATCTTGGAGACTAAATTAGACTATGCAAAAAATACCTATTTCTATAAACTATAACTGCTCAACTCCAATATTTTAATGTAAACTCTGAATACCAATTTTCTACAAAATGGGAAGCTCACAGCAGTGTTAAGAGGCTCAATAATTAAATATATACCTCACTGCATGTAAAACAGCAAAAGGTGGCAACTATTATTACAAATCCATACAGAGTACTGCTACAAAAAATCTATCAAACTCAGAGGTGAACTCTATACATTATTGCTTTACAAGATAGAATGGAGCTTATATTGGTTAAACCAAAGATGATATGAAAAGGTAATAATGTGGACACTTTGGGCCTCATTTAGAGTTGGACGCAATGTGCGTCTAAGACGTGTATGAGTGGGAGTGTGCCGCAGCTTGGTAGGGTATTATGAGTGGCATGCAACGCCAGTTGCATCCCATTCGTAATACCCTACCAAACTGTGAGCAGTTCGTGCAGCTAGCTAACTATTTGCGCCACCTAATTCCTAACATACATTTTTAACTTGTGTTGCGTCTGCGCCTCACTGCGTCCAGGATTTACACTCCCTGAGTCTATATTATACAAGTTCACCCCTTCACAATTCCGTGTTCCTCCCTTTCCCCTGTAGTAAGCCGCAAGCTGTCGCAAGTGTAAATTGCGTCCGAGATGGAGGCGGATATGGTGTTTGCTGCACATGCGTGATAGTGGTTTTGTGGTCGACTGACTTTGACTTTGCGTCCAACTAAATGAGGCCCTTTATTGACAAATAAACTGAGAGTCAAAAAAGCATCCAAGCCATCATGGCAGTGAAAGTCAACTATTGTATGACCCCAGAATAATTAAGTATACATTTGAATGATCTGGTTCCTTGTGGCCTTCCTAAGCGGGATTCAGTTTCCATCCAGAAGCTTAACCATGACACTGCAGAAGAAGTCATAGTTTTTCAAAAAGTCGCGAAACAATTGAAAGCTCTGGGCTGTAATGTCTTCAATAATTCATGGACTAATATTTCACCCAGAAACAACCCATTCTAAAATCATAGTGATCACTAAGCCCAACATAGATCCCAGACAATGTACCAACTATAGAGGATCTCTTTCTTGAACACTGACCTTAAACTATTTGCCAAGATATTATAACAGACTAAATATTTTCTTACCTTATATGAGTTACCCAGGCCACGTGCATTTTGTTCCTATAAGACAAACCTGAGACAACACCAGAAGGACTGTAATCCTTATCTATCATATAATTAACTTAAAGTTGCCTTTGGTAATACAGGTGTTAGATGCTAATTATATCAAACAAATTATACTCCACTACATAACACCATCCAACATGATCTTACTGTTCTGAATTATTACACTTTTTGCAGATGTTAGCAGAAGATACCCTAAACTTACATAAATGTCACTGCTAGCATTATGTGATAAATTCAGATGGGGAGGAACAAAAAATAGATTGAATCTAGTGAAATCTGTCAAATCGGGCAATCTATATAACACAATGTTATCAACAGACACTTAATTCCTTGAAATGCATGCGGTTATGTGGGAATATGACTGGGGCATCTCTCTGGACATTCAGAAATGGTCAATCATCAGACAAAGAACTGCAAAGTCATCCATCAATATTGTAACCCGGGAAGATGTCTACAAGATATACACGAGATGGAATTTAGTTCCCACAGTCATCTTCCACAGTCATCTTTCATGTGTTGAAGAATCTATGGAACCATAAGTACATTTCACCACATACTGTGAGAATGTCCAATCATTTCTCTACTTTGAAATAGAACCTTAGATATAACTGAACATGTTACTAGTGTCCGAGACCCACCAGCTAGGAGCATATTACTATACTGAATCTGGTACATCTCTTCAATGGAATACATCTCTGATCTTTTCAGAAATATTATTGCTAGCTATCACAAAATATGGGAACCTTGCTTCCATTTTAATAACTCTCCCATGTGGGGACTAACCTAAAATACTCGCCACTTTAGGTCACCCTCTCCTGCACCCCAACCCAGTACACTAACTCTCCACTGCACAAAACCCCCTTGACCCCTCTCCTACTCTCCCTCCCACATTTTCCCTTACCAATTATGCAAAATTAAGCAGTGATGCGGTTTTGAATATCCCAGGTGGTATTTAAACGGGTACCTGCTTGTGGTCCTTCTATATCAGATTTTTGAAACTGCTCACTCCCTCTTCTGCACTAAAATAAAGTCTGTGATGTACCAATCTGTAGGTCCTAGGCTTTTAATCCAGCTACAACAAACAACAAATAAAGAGAATAAAGATAATTGAAATATATATATATATATATATATATATATATAAATATATATATATATATATATATATATATATATATATATATCCCAGTATCTGAAGTGTTCTCTTTTTTTAAATATGCTCAGGGATTCAGAAAGTAACAAAGGCAGCAGTGGAGCGCAGGATAACGTACCTCATACTGAAGGAAGAAATGTTGGTGATCCAGTTGACTGTATGCCTGAACTTGAAGTGCTGTTTGCCTCAGAGCAGTTAAAGGACCCCACTCTTTAAAAGGCTAGAGAAAATGTAAAAGTGAATGATGGAAACCCCGTAGAGCCAGGTAATAGATTATCGTATCCTCACATGGCTTTGAGTCAAGGATTGTTGTATCAAATGTCCAAAAAGGGAGAGGATACTGTGGAACAGCAAATAGTTCCTAAGGCCTATAGAACGGTGGTGTTAGACCTGGCTCATGGTCACATAACTGCAGGGCATCTAGGGGTAGAGAAAAGCTCAGAAATACTTTTGCAGCAGTTTTTTCTGGCCAGGGGATCTGATTACTGTGCATTCTGCCCTGAGTGTCAATACCATGCTCCTAGGCCACATTATAAAAATCTTACATTCCCCATTATTGAGGTTCTGTTCGAAAGGGTAGCCATGAATTTGGTCGGATCCCTACTAAAGTCTGCCCGGGGAAACATTGGTATAAGGGTCCCTGGGGGTTTTAATGGAGAGAGAAGGGTGGGCTCCATTAATATGGGCCATTTTGGGTTTTCCATAGAGCTAGCATGTTGCTAGCTAATCAGGAGTTGTACCTGATGAGGTGCTGTTAAAAGGCTGCTAGGCAGTTTGTTCAACTGCTCAATACCTTTGGAGGAGCTCCAAAGAGCTACTGCAATTTATGATCTATAAGTTCTGTTGTTTTGTATATGTGTGGGACCTATGTATTAGTTAGAAGCCAGATGGCAAGGATTTTATTTGTGTTTTGTTTGTTTTCATGCTAATGAGTAGAACTAGCTGAGGCTATTTAAACCAAAGCCCTGTACTGGTGTAATTTAACTCGCTGAAGTGAGTGAAGTGCAGTCGTCTAACCCATATATATAATATATATATATATATATATATATATATATATATATATATAGAGAGAGAGAGAGAGAGAGAGAGAGAGAGAGAGAGAGAGGGGGGGGGGGGGAGAGAGAGAGACTAAATGTGCTATGTACTATCCATAAATCATTATCACAGTGAAGTTGTTCATAAAGTTCATAATGTCCAAGTGATAAAGTTAATGAATTAACCTCTTTTATTGACTCTTTTATATACACAGTGCAAAATTCTCTTTTTATTGAAACACCAAGACCTAAGTTAAAGACATCTGTGTCTTTACCTGATTTCCAGGCTGCACAAAGTTTTAAATAAAACAAAGAAATAGAGTGCAGCCAAGGTGTAATGATTGTCACTTCATTAGTCTAAAACCAGCAAAAATGGGCCTACAAAATGTACCAGAATAAATAAAATAAAACAGCACTCAACTCCACAGCATGAGCTGTCCGATGTTTATCTATAAGCACTCTCCAAACACATAGTCACACATAACACATAACATCTTAGAGGAGATGGTTTCAAAACTCATGCCAAGCCACTCTACCAAAGTTTCATCATCATCGCCCTGATATACATATATAAATGCATCGCAAAATCTTGGTATATATCTTTAGATAACATCTTATATTATGTGGCCTGAATAAATGTTCATGAGAATGTGATCTATCAATTCATTAAGCACTAAGATGGCAATTACTGGCTACCATACTGGGCCTGAACACAGTTAGCCAAGGACGTCTGTCGACCAAGAGCATCTAGGTGGAGGACACGATGGAGCAGTTTGCATTCGTCACATGGATATACCACCCCCAACACTCACATTTTTAATAATGAAGTTCCCATTTTCATTGTGGAAGCAAAGGGTCAGCTTTCCCAAAATTTTAACTGGGAATGTTGGGAAGCATGCACACAGCACAAAAAACATGCAATAATAAATGATAAATGATATATTGAAGATGTAATGAAGGCTCTGCATCCCTGTTTCTATGCATTAAAGACTACATAGAGGGTGGAGGGTTTCATGCTGGATTAGGTATCAGCAGAGCCACAATCGAACCCACCTCTTACCACATCTCCACGCAGCACCATGTCCTTGCAGCAATAATTATTTTGCTGATTGGTCATTGAAAGGCAACTGCATCAGCAGCCTCAAGTCCTAGTATGATTACTATTGAACCAGAGACTTTGGATGTTGGTGGCCAGAAACTTCAGGGTGGAATTAAGGTGAAGCTAAACTCTGAAAATAATTGATATCATATAGAAAAGGGTAAAGTGTACGGCTTAACTTTACAGTTTGTCAATAACAAAACAACATTATAATTACTAGCTTGCTTTCTCATTACATATATCTTGTAATAAAGCTGCTACAGGGGCTCTTTTCCTAAATGATTTATGGATTTTTTTTGATACTTAAGAGCACTGACTTAGCCTGACGCGCTGTGGTATTAATTTTCTTATTTTGAGGCGCTGCATTCTATAATTTTATGGAAACAATGACGAGCTCTTTTGTAAAGAAGATTCTAACTGTATTGTTCTCAGGTTAAATAAACTGAACATGTTGTGGATTAGCAGAAGCACGAAAATACACACCACCTTGTCCATGTACCTCTGAACCACACACACTCATTAGCATTTACAAACACACAAAATCAATTTTCAGGTCAATTGATGGGCTGTGGATTTTTAATCAGTAAAAACTGCTATGGTTGAAGAACTGTCTAACAACAAACTGGTTTGCATTTAAATGGCTTGCCAAGAAAATGCTTGCTGATTTTCATCAAGAGTGTTTTACTAAAACATATACTGTTCAGCAATCCACAATGCCCCGCCATATAATATGATTTAAAGTGGATATAGTCATTAGATAAATAATATACGTACAGTATTTTAAAGCTCCATAGGAACACATCTATTCTTACAATTGAAATTGACAAATCAGTATTTTCGTTATAGGTTTTGCTGACATCATCATCATCAACATCATTTATTTATATAGCGCCTCTAATTCTGCAGCGCTGTACAGAGAACTCACTCACATCAGTCCCTGCCCCAATGGGGCTTACAGTCTAAATTCCCTAACACACACACACACACACAGACTAGGGTCAATTTTTTAGCAGCCAATTAACCTACCAGTATGTTTTTGGAGTGTGGGAGGAAACCGGAGCACCCGGAGGAAACCCACGCAAACACGGGGAGAACATACAAACTCCACACAGATAAGGCCACGGTTGGGATTTGAACTCATGACCCCAGTGCTGTAAGGCAGAAGTGCTAACCTCTTAGCCACCGTGCTGCCCATGTGTGACTTGTATGTGATGATCTATCTCAAAGGTGACGGTTAGTTTCATACCATTTTTCAGAGGTGCAAAGTTCTGGCAATAGAATTTTACAGTTCTGCAGAATTTTTAGTTTATGAAGAAAGCTGGAATGACGATGGTCAATCGACACCTGCCATACGGTATGGCCGGAGAAGCCTGGGGACACTTAAGGTCAAATTCTGCAAACTTTTGTGGCCAAATGTGGAGTCTAGCGAATATTTAGATGCAGAGCTTTGTAAGGATCAACTGTAAACACCTTCATTAATTTTTGTACAAATAAACGAGAGAGAATGAAGTTAATATTTCACGGAACAGTTTTAACGATTGTACTGTGTTATACAAAGTTCTTTTCTGTAGATTTTAATGCACAGTTGTCATAAGTTTCTACTAATAAAGTAGTTCATGTATTGACTCAAATCAGTGACTTGTTCTATTTATTATTCATTTATACAGCGCCAAATATCTTACCAAGCACTGTACAGAGTCATGTAGTCCTTCACATCAGTTCCTATCCCAGTGGAGCTGACCATCCAAATTATACACATCAGGGTCAGTTTTGTCAGGATCCAATTTACCTACTAGTATGTTTGTAGACTGGGTGAGAGGATACTGGAGCCACTGGAGGAAATCCATTCAAACACGGGGAGAACATACAAACTCCACACACATATGGCCCTAGTCAGAATCGAACTCATGACCCCAGCGCAGTGAGACAACAATACTAACCAATGCACCACAAGTCATATATGATAAACTTTTTTAGAAATATGGTAGCATGCAGTAAGTAAGCAAGCTACAAGCAGCTAGTTTGTCACCAAACACTGCAATCGTGTAGCTAAAGATCTTTGGACCCTGGTGTAAAGTCTCATCCACATTATATGATATCAGATCAAATGTATTCTCATGATGGTGCTGTTTTACAGCAAGTGAGAGGATTTAACAATAGTCAATTTTTAATAATGGAAATTGTATGGTAGAACAATATAACATTTTTTTTTAATTTTTTTTTTAAATACACTTTTGAGCATAGTGTAGTCCACAAAAAGGTTGAAGCAGAAAGATGCAAGTTATGTCTGTGTATTCTATTGTTCTACAGCATATGTAGCTCTAAAAACAAAATATTGCAATAGTCCCTGGTAGACAAGTGACTACATGCTGAAGATTAAATAGATATTGTGCGACATGCGCTGAGGATAACACGCGTTGAAAACCAAAACATGTTAAAGCCCATATTCTTGTGAGACGTATGTAGGGAAACAAGGAATCCTAGATGATAGTTTCATTCAAAGCTATAAATGAAGATGGTCAACTAAAGAACAGTGTAACAAGAGTATGCATAGACATCTGTAGTTAAATGACTTTACGACAAGCACAAACATGCATTTTTTGGGCTTTGTTACCTATTTGCACACCAACGTTATGTTAACAGATCTTGCAGCCACAGAGTATTACACACCGCACTGAGTAAAGTCATTAACCCCTTTTGAAATTTCAAATGGATTTAGTGGTATAATACGTATATAACAGTTATAAGGGGGGTGCACCCACACCTTGACTAGCATTCATGCAAAGAGAAAAAGAAAGAAATATGTGTCAATGGCTTTTGGATCTTTTATACATTAAAGTCACCAATTTTATTGATATGCATTAAAAAGTAGAGGGTTCCTATATTAACTCCACTTCACAGTGAAACCAATTATTACTGAATAATCAAAATATTACACAGATGGTAGAAAGACAGTTTATTGGTAATGTCATGACTTGGAAGAATCTAAAGCACAAACTCTGTAATATTGAATAAAGGAATGAGTTAATATAGGAGGTCCAAGTAAACTTTACATATATTATTGAGTGTAGTGACGTGGCTTGACAGCAGTTAGCTGCCATTTTAGCAGTTCACACATCAAGGTCAATAAAATTAACATTTTCCTTTTTTAATATTTCGCTAGAAAACATAATTGTAGCTTTATTTCCACTGAAAGATTTCCCTTGTATATAAGGCGGTCTTGTCGACGCGCGTTTCGCTAGTAGTTAATATAAGAACCCTCCCCTTTTTAATGCATATTAATAAAATTGGTGAAATTAATGTACAAAAGATCCAAACGCCATTGAGTGCCCTATAGAACACATATTTCTTTTTTTTCTCTTTGTATGAATATCTTGCTGCCAGTCTGAGATGGCATTGTAATCCCCTTTTGTGTAAATTTACAAAGCCACGTCTAAGCCTAATTATTTACTTGTGTTGTCGGAAATTTATGTATCTCTTCTTGACTGTTATGGTGTAAACAAGAAACATGGGGGAGTGAGGAGATGGGAATGCTTAGGATAGATTTTTCCATTGCATAACGTTGAAGTGAAGATGACTATGGGGTCTATATATTAAACTTAGAAAAGCTTGGCAAAGAGATTAGGGGGTATAGTTACTAAACTGCGGGTTTGAAAAAGTAGAGATGTTGCCTATAGCAACCAATCAGTTTCTATCTGTCATTTTGTAGAATGTACTAAATAAATGATAACTAGAATCTGATTGGTTGCTATAGGCAACATCTCCACTTTTTCAAACACGAAGTTTAGTAAATCTAGCCCTTTCTGTCTTTCTGCAGCGAAAGCCTATTTAACATGGACCGTGGCGGTATTTAAATAAAGCATTTTTGCAATTTCTTTTTTATTTTTAATACAATTTTTTTTTTTTTTCATTTATTTTATTTTTTCATTAAGTGGAACAGTCAGGATTTTCATTTTACTGCACATGCGTTAACCAGCCAATCAGCATGGTTGTAGGCACCTAGACTGGCTGGGCGAAGCGTTAAGTAAAGCCTTTCTGCTCACGGGCAGTATCACTCAGCTGCTCCAGTGATATCGTTATAATAAATTGCGATGTCCACAGATTTTCTAATGTTGCAATAAGCTGCAATGGAAAATCTGTGTTATCGCCGCATATTGAAAAATATTATATTATGTTATAGGTGAGAGGGAAATGCTGGCAGGAGACTATGCAGACCAATAGCTTCATATTGGTCCATGTGGTCACACCCCACAAGGGGATAGGGGAGGGTCCAAGGTCCTGCTGCACCGGGGGCTATAATTTCCTCTCAGCGGCCCAGTGTCTAGTTGATGCTGCCATTGGAAGGGATAAGAATCAGATCTTCCTCTTGCTGTCTTATTGAGTCCCTGGAGTAATCACAAGCCCGTCCTGTTAAACTTCTGTTGTTGCTTGTCCTGTTGGTCACTGGTACTTCTGCCTCGTTCTCTTTCCTGTTATCAATTGTGTGTTGTTATTTTGCCTTTGTCAGTCTCTTACAAATGATTCTATTCCGGAACTCTTACTTTATCTTCCAAGGACATCATGTTATAAGACCCAAGAGAAGCTGAGTAATGTAACTTCCCTACTGAAGGCATCTACAAGTGGCTTCTTGGTTTCTATCTGACTGCCTCTTCCCACGACATCTTATTTTTTTCTTTCCATGTCTCTACCCAAAGATTCATCCAATAATAATCTCTAGAACAAGGATCCAAGGCCTCTGCCATCTCTCATTGTCCTGATCTTCTGCTGTCACTGAACATTATTTCACATTACCCTTAATCTGAGGAATAAGTAATATGCTAAAACACTACATTTAACCATACACGCCTCATCTCTTTTACACTGCTCCCTTCTTTCTCCTCCTCTTCTCGGCACATTTGGATGCTCCCAAAAGAAATAATAAAAAAAAAAAAAATGCAAAAAAAAAAAAATAACAAATGGCACCCTCAAAATCGCACATGCCACAAAATGTCCCACATGCCTCAAGATCCCTCAAACTCAAAAACTGGCTTCAGCTTTCCGCATATATCACTCGGACTCCTTACCTGCACCTCTTTACTAATTAACAATTAATTACCTCTAATTAGTGTTACTTTGGCCAAAAAGTGCACCTTGTCAGTCAGGATCAGGAATCACAGTCTTTCCCATAGAGTAAGAGGGAAGATCTCGGGGTTCTGAATGCACTGCACACCATCCTCCTCCTCCTCCTCTGAACTGCACTGCTTCTTCCTCCTCCTGCAGTGTGCCTTCATGCCTGCAGTGATCACATGACGCTGCGCTTCCCTTACTTCACCTGCTATTATCACATGATGCCCGAGCCATGACTTATTCTGTGACTTCACCCTTCTGAAAGTAGCTACGGGCTGCAAGTGAAAGCTCACCAGGCCACTGTTGGCTGCGTGTCACCTATGGCCCATCAATGACTTAAAGCTATTCACATAAACAGCCTTTGCAACTCATTTTAAATCTGTCATCGGGTCCAGTCTATACTTAAAGGCATACCGGTGTTTTGATCTACTTCTTATATAACAATAACTTATTGCATGTTTTGGTGTAGCTAAACCCTCCACCTACTGGTGTGATAAATGCAGTCTTCAGTGCCAAGAGAATCTTGTCATTTGTGACACACAGATTCACTGAACATTAATCTCTTTTAAATATATGATGTGATAATATCTTCTAATCTGAGATATCAAGTAGAGATAGTGATTCAGCTGCTTCTGTGATGACACTGGTTATCACGCACAATTCTGACAGATAGAGAGTATGGAATTACCACTCATAGATCAATCACACAATACAACTATTATGACAAGAGACACAAATTTCATCGCATCAACTCTAAGTATACGATCCCTGCATGGAAACCTACCAATATAATATAGGACTAGTTCACTCCTCTAACTCACAAATCTAACTGTGGAGAATAAAGCAATGGGTAAATATTACTAATTTGAAGGGGAAAAAACAACATTTAATTCATTAATTAAGGTATAAATCTGATCTCCTGCCATGATAATTATCTATGATGCACGAACAATTATACATTAGAAACTACTTCTGGCTTTCTTTTGTTATGATAAGCTGTTTGGTCATAATAGCTTAAATTATATTATTGTTTTTGAATTCCAGTGTAGTCTCTATGAGGTTGGAGAATCTGTGGTGACATTTGTCACTTTACAATAGACTTTTATTTTTGAACTCTGATGTATGCGAAAGCCCAATATGTGATTATATATAGGCAATGCAAGTAAAATGTATCTAAGCTGTGAGGAAAACATGCAGACATTTGAAGGTTACATACATAGTTTTACAAATAAGTGCATGAAGGGACACTGATGAAGTAAACAGTTTTGGCCCAGAATACAATTGATGTTTATATGAACTGCAAATTCTGACAACACCCATGGGGTGTGACGGGTGTGTATTTGGTGAAATATAATGGGCATGTGGAGAGGTCTAATGGGCATTTGAAGAGGTCTATAAGGGGCAACTGATGAAATCTGATGGGCATGTGGAGAGGTCTGATGGGCATGTGGAGAGGTCTGATGGGCATTTGGAGAGGTCTGTTCGAGGCATCTGGTGAAATATGATGAGCATATAGCAAGAGCTATTTGGGGCATATGTTGAGGTCTAATGGGCATTAGGAGAGATCTGATGGTCATATGGAGAGGTCTGTTAGGGACATCTGGTGAAATCTGAGGTCTGGTTGGGGCATCTGGTGATGTCTGATAGGCATGTGGAGAGGTCTGATGGGCATGGGGAGTGATCTGTTTGGGGCATCTGGTGAAATCTGATGGCAATGTGGAATGGTCTGATGGTAATGTGGAAAGGTCTGTAAGGGGCATCTGGTAAAATCTGATGTGCATGTGGAGAGGTCTGTATGGGGCATCTGGTGAAATCTGATGGGCATGTGGAGAGGTGTGATGGCTATTTTGACTGGTCTGTTCGAGGCATTTGGTGAGGTCTGATGGACATGTGGAGAAGTATATAAAGGACATCTGGTGAAATATGATGGGCATGTGGCAAGTTCTGTTTGGGGCATATGTTAATGTCTAATGAGCACGTGTAAATATCTGATGGGCATGTGGAGAGGTCTGTTAGGGACATCCGGTGAAATCTGAGGTCTATTTGGGACATCTGATAAGGTCAGATGGGCATGTGGAGTGGTCTAATGGGCATGTGGAGAGATCTGATTGGGGCATCTTGGAGGTCTGATGGGCATATGGAGAGGTCAGATGATCATGTGGAGAGGTCTATTAGGGACATCTGGTGAAATCTGATGTCTGTTTGGGGCATCTGGTGAGGTCTGATAGGCATGTGGAGAGATCTGTTTGGGGCATATAGTGAGGTCTGATGGGCATGTGGAGAGGTCTGTTAGGGACATCTGGTGAAATCTGAGGTCTGTTTGGGGCATCTGGTGAGGTCTGATGAGCATGTGGAGAGATCTTGTGGGCACATGAAGAGGTCTGAGGGACAAGTTGGTAATTTATGAATTTATTAACACCATTTCAACAGTTCCCCCCACAGCAACTGTGGATGCGGTAGCAGTGTGACTATTAATAGTCCTTTAAATCCTCCTCCACCAGACACAGCAGCAAAGTAATGGCTGTGCTTATTTGATAATCATTGAGAACATTTTGGCAATGTCTGATATTTTCACCTTAGGTGGTGTGAGGACACCGGGGTTATTACCAAAGCTCTCTAGATACCCGGTCCTCTGGGTTCACAGGTCACACAGGTAAGGAGACAGGAAAGAAATAATAATCCCTTTTATTAAACAAAGTGCACACACTTAGTAAAATACAACAGTGCTCCCCAAGGAGAAACTTGTTCCCCCCGCCAAATATATCAAGTGTCAGAAAATCACCAGTGCAAGTAAAACTCCCCAACAAAATCCCCAGCAGGTTACCTCCAAGCACAGAGTCCTAGCAGGCCCAAACTCCTGGTAATAAAATCCACAGCTGACAATCCAAGTGGGCCAGGGTTTCTGATCCTTAAGGTGGGTCTGTGTATCTTGCTGATCCCAGCCGCTCGGCCAACTCTCCACCAGCTTGGTGGGACCCTGGGTATCAGTCTCCCTATGGATGTAGGCTCACCAATTCCCCAGAATCTGCGAGTGTCTCCCGATGGAGTGGTAACAGAATCAGTCCTAGAGGTACACTGTCCGATCTCTGTCAAGAAGCTCCTGCCTCAAGCATTCCTTTAAGACCCTGCGAGAATACGGTTACTCTCTAACAGGTCCTTGCTGTCTCCAGATTCTCCAACAACAACCCCCATCCCCCAGACAGCTCCTTTTTGGTCCCTTCTCACCACCCCCCCCCACTCACTGTCCTCTTGTGATTGGTGGTGTGAAGAGTTTGGGTGGTAACCGGGGTGGAAATAGTGCATGACATCAGTGGTCACCCCTTGCTGTGATGGTGCCATTCAGACTGTGTTGCAGACTTGCTAGAACAATAGTTAGCAAACAGGGAGAGACCCCCTACTGATTTTAGATAAGGTCCTGACCCTCCTTTTTTTAACCCGTTCCACTACTTTTTGATGTCACAGGGTCCACAGCTGATTCACACTTCCTGTGAGCTGCCTCTCCCCTCCCTCTCTGGACACCACAGTAATAACAGATCTGGCCACCGGGCGGCATTTAATAACAGAGTGGGCCATGGTTGTTCAATTGGCCCACTGAGGACAGACCGGGTTGGCACGATATTCTCAATATAAGGCCCGGGTCTGTCACATACCTCCCCCTTATTAAATCAAGGGGACAGTTGGAGTCTGGTGGTCGGGCTCCAGATGTTCTCCTTGGCACGGTAGGTTCCTTAATGAAGGGTTCTCCTCCTCTCTTCTGGAGAGTCCGTCCGCATTTGAGTGGTCTTTCCCCTTTTTGTGCGAGATAGTAAAGTTATAACCTTGTAATGCTAAACTCCACCGTAATAACCTCCCATTTTCCCCAGCAGATCTTTGTAACCAGTAAAGGGGGTTGTGGTCTGTAATTACTGTGAACTCTTGCCCATAAATGTAGGGTTGTAATTTCTTTAGGGCCCACACTATGGCCAGGCATTCTTTTTCAATGGTGGCATAGGCTACCTCTCTATCCACCAGCTTTCGGGATAAATAAACTACTGGGTGCTCATTCCCATCCTCCCCCACTTGGCTGAGCACAGCACCGAGTCCACACCCTGAAGCATCTGTCTGTACCAGAAATCGTTTCTTGAAGTCTGGGGCTGCTAACACTGGGGACTGGGTCAATGCTGCCTTCAGAGCGTCAAAGGCTCCCTCGCACTCTGGGGTCCATTCTATACGTCTAGAGTATTTTTTCTTTGTCAAGTCAGTCAGGGGCCTGGCAACAGTGCTATACTGCGGCACAAATTTTCTGTAGTACCCTGCGATCCCGAGGAACGCTCGTACTTGCTTTTGGTTGGTGGGTCGGGGCCACTGAACAATGGCTTCTACTTTTGCCGGTTCAGGTCGTATGATTCCCCCACCAACACGGTGCCCCAAGTATTGCACTTCTGCCATGCCCATGAAGCATTTGTCTGGGCGAATGGTCAACCCTGCCTGCCTGATTCTCCTCAGGACCTCTGACACCTGCACTAAGTGATCCTCCCACGTCTGGCTGAAGATGGCAATGTCATCTAAGTAAGCCTGGGCAAATTCCTGACACCCCCCCAACAGGTCATCAACCATCCGTTGGAATGTGGCTGGAGCATTTTTCATCCCAAACGGCATTGTCGTACATTCAAACAATCCCAGTGGGGTTATAAAGGCTGACCGCTCCTGAGCCTCGGGGGTGAGGGGAATTTGCCAATAGCCCTTACTCAGATCCAAAGTTGACACAAACTTGGCTGCCCCTTGCCTGTCTAGTAGCTCATCTATTCGGGCCATGGGATAAGCATCAGTGGTGGTGACCTCATTTAGTTTACGGTAGTCCACGCAGAAGCGGGTGGTCCCATCCTTCTTCGGGACCAATACCACCCCTGCAGCCCATGGACTATTTGACTTCTTAATTACTCCTAAGGCCAGCATTTCCTCTATCTCCTTCCGTACTTGGGCCAGTACAGCGGGGGTCATGCGGTATGCTACCTGCCTTATGGGCTTCTCCTCCCCCGTGTCTACATGGTGGGTGGCTAGGTGGGTACGACCGGGCTTACAGGTAAATTGGGCCTGCTCCTTCTCCAGTACCTCCCTCATTTCCTGCCTCTGTCCCTCTCCTAGCTGCGTCCCCACTGTCACTGTCTCCACCCCCTTTTCCTCTCTCACCTCCCCTATCATCTCCAGTAGGGGGTCTACCTCTGTGGGACCCATGGGGGGACAACACACCACCATTGCTGCCACTTGCCGTTCCACATAACCTTTTAGTCGATTGATGTGGAAGGTTTTCAGCCAGGTTTCCTCATCATCCAGCGCTACTACATAGTTAACCGGCCCTACCTGCCTCACCACTTTGTATGGGCCATCCCAGGTGGCTTGAAGTTTATTCCGTCTCATTGGGATTAGCACCATCACCTTCTGTCCTGCGTTCAGCTTCCTATCCTGAGCGTGGGCATCGTACCACTCTTTTTGTCTTGCCTGGGCTCCTTTTAAATGGCCTTGCGCCAGCTGCGCTACTCTCTTCATCCTCTCCCTCATCTTCTCTACATATTTAAGGATAGGCTGCTCATTGGCCTGGAATGTTCCTTCCCAGCTCTCTCTAACCAGGTCTAGGGGGCCTCGTACCCTCCGGCCATACAGAAGTTCGAAAGGAGAGTATCCGGTGGACTCCTGGGGTACTTCCCTGTATGCAAACAGGAGCTGCTGCAGGGCCCTGTCCCAGTCTCTCCCTTCAGACTGTACATATGCCTTCAGGAGGTGTTTCAGCGTTCCATTGAAACGCTCACATAACCCATTGGTCTGGGGATGGTACGGGGTGGTTCGTAGGGGCTTAATGCCCCACTTTTCCCATAGGGTCTGGACTAGGTCCCCTTGGAATTGGGTCCCCTGGTCAGTAACCACTTCCCTGGGATATCCTACCCGGCTGAAAATGTCCACCAGAGCCTGGGCCACATGCTCTGCGTCTATGGACGACAGGGCTACTGCCTCTGGGTATCTGGTGGCAAAGTCCACCAGGGTGAGGATGAATCTTTTTCCGGTGTAACTGGGGATGGCTAATGGACCTACGATATCTATAGCCACCCGGGCAAAGGGCTCCTCAATTATAGGCAGGGATTGTAGTGGAACTTTCTTAGGGGCTCTCCCTATTCTCTGACAGGTGTCACAGGAGGCTTTGTAACGTTTCACATCCTGGGTGACTTGAGGCCAAAAAAAAGTCCGCAACAACCGGGCCAACGTTTTTCTGGTCCCAAAGTGCCCCGCTGCTGGAATGTCATGGGCCAGCGCTAATAAATGGGTCCGGTAAGCCCATGGTACTACCAACTGCTTCACTTCTGTCCCTGGGTCTTGATCTAGGGTGGGGGTGACTACCCTATATAACAGTCCTTTGTCCCACACTACTTTACTGCCTGCCACTTCCCCTCCCCCAGCGTCTGCTGCACTCCTCAGTTTGGCTAGGGATGGGTCAGTCTGTTGGGCCTTCCTAAATTCCCTTCTGTCCTCCTCCCCCAAATCAATTTCTGGTACAACATCAGATATTTCTGGGTTACTCACCAACGGTGCTGCCTCTGGCTCCTTGGTTCTGGTTGCCGGGGTTAATCTTGGTGGTCTCCTTGGCGTTGCGGGTTCTTGTGCTGCTGTGGCTTGTGCTCGGCTCTGGCTGCGGGTCACAGCTTGCACAAAGTGAGTGACCAATCCCTGGCCCAAATCATTCCCCAAAATCACTTTTGCTGGTAGTCCATCCAGAATGCCCACCTCCACCATTCCAAATCCCGCCCCCCAATCCAAATGTACCCGGGCCACCTGAATATCTGCAAGATGGCCCCCCACCGTGGAAATCCGGACCTGCTGTCCCTCCATAACTTGGGATCTTTTAATTATATCAGGCTCCACCAGGGTCAGGGATGCTCCTGAGTCTCTCAACCCCTGGACCTTGCAGTCCCCCACCCACACGTCCTGTAGATGACCCTGCATATTCCTAGGGCTCTGCCTCCCCTTCCCCAAAATCAGGTTCACCACATACACCCCGTCCCTTGCCTCTGGCTCATCAGGACAGGGTGGCTCGGCCTCAATGCCGATTTCAAAATCTCCTGGGGCATACTGTACAGCGGCCACTGGTGCAGCTCTGGCTCCTGGGATCGGACTTCTGGTACGGGGGCAATCTCTCTGGAAGTGCCCCACCTGGTTGCACCGAAAGCACCTCTTTGGATTCAGGTCCCAGGGTCTGGATCGGGCTGGTTCATCTCTTGGATTCCGGGCAGAGTTCTCTCTAATAAAGGGGGCTCCCGGTGTCACTAGACCTGCTGGAATTGTTCGGCTCCCCCTCCCTGCAGCTGCTTGACTAGGCATACTAGGGGCTCTCCATCTTGGTCGACTCACCACATACTCATCAGCTAGCCCTGCTGCCTCCTCCAGGGTCTCAGGTTTTCTGTCCGCCAGCCATTCCCGGATCTCTGGGGCCATTTTTAGAGTCAGCTGCTCCAGCATAATGAGCTCTTTAATTTGCTTAGCGGAGCGGGCCCCTTTCCCTTCCATCCATTTCTCGCAGGCCCTCTGTAGCTGGCTGGCAAATTCCTGGTGCGACTGTGACCCTCCTTTATTCAAAGTCCTGAACTTGTATCTGTAGGTCTCTGCATTTAACTGGAATTTTACCATCAGTGCCTTTTTCACTGTACCATAATCCCCACATTCGTGAGGGCTTAGAGCCTGGTAAGCTTCCAGCGCTCTCCCAGTCAGGCTGGGTCCCAGATATTTGGACCACTCTTCCTCCTCAATCCCATGGACTCCCATCAAGTTTTCAAAAACCTGGAGATGGGTATCAATGTCTGTGTCTGCCTCTTTAAAAATTGGGACTCCACTATATCCCAGCTGAGGTCTCAACCGGGCCTCTCCCCGACCTTCTACTCTCTGAATCTGGGGTACCTCATATGCTACCCCCAACATTGCTTGGAGTACGGCTGCCCTTTCATGCAGGGTTGCCCTTTCCCCCAGTGCTGTCAGCCAATCTTGCAGCACTGCTGGAGTGCCGGACGGTGGTCTGGGTTGTGTCCCACTAGGGGGTCTCTGTGGCTGGTCTTTGGCCTCCTCCTCTTCCACCTCTGACTCTTCCATCTCCTCAGGGTGGGCCTTTTCCCATTCCATTAGTTTGGCCACCAGAACTTCACGCACGTCTGTGTCATCAAAGTCCACCCCTTTGGTTCTGCAGAACCCCTGCAAGTGTTGTTTCCTTGCTTTCATATAGAATCTCTCTGTGGCTTTTAAGCTGATCTGCTCTGCTTCTGTGGCCATTCCTGCTGACTTCCTAGCTAGGGTTTTTTTTTTTTTTTTTTTACTAACACTGGTGCTGACAGACTGTTGCCTTGTGTCCTTACAGAGCCTGACCGTATCTGGATACGAGTCCCTGCGCTCTACCCAAACGTTGGGACTGTGTGATCCCACTGCTGCCACCAAAATTGTGAGGACACCGGGGTTATTACCAAAGCTCTCTAGATACCCGGTCCTCTAGGTTCACAGGTCACACAGGTAAGGAGACAGGAAAGAAATAATAATCCCTTTTATTAAACAAAGTGCACACACTTAGTAAAATACAACAGTGCTCCCCAAGGAGAAACTTGTTCCCCCCGCCAAATATATCAAGTGTCAGAAAATCACCAGTGCAAGTAAAACTCCCCAACAAAATCCCCAGCAGGTTACCTCCAAGCACAGAGTCCTAGCAGGCCCAAACTCCTGGTAATAAAATCCACAGCTGACAATCCAAGTGGGCCAGGGTTTCTGATCCTTAAGGTGGGTCTGTGTATCTTGCTGATCCCAGCCGCTCGGCCAACTCTCCACCAGCTTGGTGGGACCCTGGGTATCAGTCTCCCTACGGATGTAGGCTCACCAATTCCCCAGAATCTGCGAGTGTCTCCCGATGGAGTGGTAACAGAATCAGTCCTAGAGGTACACTGTCCGATCTCTGTCAAGAAGCTCCTGCCTCAAGCATTCCTTTAAGGCCCTGCGAGAATACGGTTACTCTCTAACAGGTCCTTGCTGTCTCCAGATTCTCCAACAACAACCCCCATCCCCCAGACAGCTCCTTTTTGGTCCCTTCTCACCACCCCCCCCCACTCACTGTCCTCTTGTGATTGGTGGTGTGAAGAGTTTGGGTGGTAACCGGGGTGGAAATAGTGCATGACATCAGTGGTCACCCCTTGCTGTGATGGTGCCATTCAGACTGTGTTGCAGACTTGCTAGAACAATAGTTAGCAAACAGGGAGAGACCCCCTACTGATTTTAGATAAGGTCCTGACCCTCCTTTTTTTAACCCGTTCCACTACTTTTTGATGTCACAGGGTCCACAGCTGATTCACACTTCCTGTGAGCTGCCTCTCCCCTCCCTCTCTGGACACCACAGTAATAACAGATCTGGCCACCGGGCGGCATTTAATAACAGAGTGGGCCATGGTTGTTCAATTGGCCCACTGAGGACAGACCGGGTTGGCACGATATTCTCAATATAAGGCCCGGGTCTGTCACAGGTGGTGCTAAACATGCCTACACCACGGCACAGAGTATCCTCTCTAGATTTTCCCTGGGTGCACACCCTAATGAAATGAAATGCATAGTGTGTCTACTTGTCTGCCAAGAACAATTTAAGCTGCATGTCCACCTCACGATCTTTGGAAACAAGCTATAAAATCAGTCTGTCTTGTGAACGGACGTATGCTCTTGAAAATTTGCGTGGCGGAATCAATAAATACATCAGTTGGATCAAAGTCCAACCTGCCACCACTTTAGGCTCACCCCCTTCATTTATCTTCAGTTTTGCTCGTAAAATACCGCTCGGTTCGCCACATCTAAGACTAAAATCACATAGCAATGTTCTTTTCCATAGAAGGGTAACTACTTATTATTACTAAGTATAGGAACAAATACATTGACGGCTTTAAATAATCTCATCAAGCCAAACGAAATCTCAGTTTTTCACACCAGAGCAAAATTATATGTATTCATACAGCTAATCCATACTTTTGCACCTAATCCTCACACAGCAAAACAACCCTGGTCATCCCTTCTCCTATTGCACAGTCCAAAATTAGTTTTATTGTACTTTTGCTGTTCATAAATGATCCTTATTGTACCAGCTTTCTCTACTTTCTCTATAACTTCTGTGAGTCCAGCTGACGTTACGAGCAGGTTTTAGGACCCATTAACACTATCATCCTGGCTGGCCCCAATGCCAATGGATTTGAATGGAATCTACAACTATATTGCAATTGTTGAGGATACTTAAAGGATTAAATCACCATCTTTCAAACTGTTGGTCTAAAGCTACAGGTAATCAAACAGTATTCATGTTAATTGTGACTCATCATTTTCTCGTTAACAGAGGAAAACCATATAGATACTGACCTTGTGATAACATATGGAGCAAAGCAAACGACGAATGATCCTATAAAAATACTGATTTTCTTTGTAGCACGTTGCCGTCTCGTTTTTTGCTCACTCAAACATCTCTGCTTCACACTGCAAGGTAGATGTTCAGCATGATTACACAGTAACAGCAGGCAAACTAGAGATCCAACATATGTGTGTTTTATGTATGAATAGTGCATTACCGATGGGCAAAATTGTGGCAAAATTTCATGCAAATGGAGATTTTCTGCGGAACAGGCTAGTTACGCTTTTACTTCATCATTACACAGAATGCCATTCAGCCCTGTATTTTTAAAGTCACATTTTGCAGAATTGGTAATCTAGGAATTGAGCTGAGACAAGGATGGTCAATTTATTAAAACTTTCACGGCTCAATGCGGAATGAGGTGAATATTTCGCCGAAACAGTTTCGAAAATTTCGATCATCTCTACAAGTGGGCATCAACAACATATAATAAAAAGACAGCGTATCTATAGTAAACATCTCCTAGATTACTGATTAGAAACTGGTGATATTAAAAAAATAAATATCTCAAATGGATACTACATAATATAAAGTCAATGTTATATGCAATATTCATACTTATTACAACTATGGAACAACAAAGGTGATGATTATTATTGTATTAAAGTCAATTTAAAATCTGTGTCTTGGCAAAAGAAATGACATACTGTTCTATAATGATAATCTATCCTTTTATGTAATGTGACTGTGTGAGATAAAGCATTTAAATCCAATCCATGCAGTTCTGCTATAGATTGCAAATTTTTTTTATGAGGCTATTATAATTTTAAGACCACGGTGGCATAGTTTATTACAGTATATTAAAATAAGTATTTATTTTTTATGTCCATCCTAATTCTATTAAACAAATTCTATAGTGATAAAATGCATGATTGTACTATAGATTACAGTGCTTATTTTATACCTAATGGCACAGAAAAGCATCAGAAGACAAGCTTTTCAGGGTGCCATGTATTGGATTTTACTGATGCCAATACCAAGAAGAGTTCTTAGAACTGAAACTTTCTTATATAACAGTATTATACTATTTTCAATAAATAGATGCTTACTATATTGTTTTCATTAGAAATATGTCACGTCATGTTGCTTTTACCGATAACATTGATTCGTAATTTGTGTTAGCAATACATGAGTCATATTTGATCTTTAGAATATTGCCTGTTATTCATATTTGGCAATCTAAAAGTTCAAACTGCTGTGATATCTGCCAAAACTAATCTGGATGCTGTTTATGAGCAAGGGTCAGTAGGAGAATTAAGCTAAGGTACTAGTATATCATGTTCTAGGCTAAAGGTATACAAGATATCTTTTCTAACTATATTGGTGATTATTAAGGAGTGTATACATTATATCAAATTGAATTCACAAATATACAAAGGAACTGCAATACACACTATATAAACAGAAGAGATGAGAGGATAAGTCAATTACCTGGGGTGAATGTCTACAAGTAATACAAGCGTTTGCATGGTAATAATATCTATCCTCTTGCAGTGGAAACGTGCCACTTTCAGCACCTTTAAATAAGTGAAACACAATATAACCAGTGAGAGCATGAAACTGGCAGCATGGAACACGATAGTAAAAGCCACAAAGCGTCTCTTCTCATGGGCTTCCTGGACATGCAGTGTACAAGATGCATACATGCTACTGTAGTCTAACCAGGATAGGAAGAGAGAGACCAAGGGGAAGGTGAGTGAATGGAGCCAGGTGTAGCCCATCATGATGACTGCATCTTTATACCTCATCTTGCTGGTGTAACTTAAAGGGAACACCACAGCAATCCATTTGTCTATGCTGAGAGCTGCCATGCTGAGCATGGTGTTAGAAGTCAGAAAAGTTTCCAAGAAGCCCACAGCTTTACATAGGCAATCACCGAACGGCTGTTGCTGATTTAAAATAGCCAGGAAAGTGGAGGGCATGTTTAGGATAGTCAAAAGGAGATTGCAGAGGGAGAGGTTGACAAGAAAGATCCCAGACACCTGCTTTCGGATTTCGGTACTGTACAAGAAGCATATCAGCACCAGTAAATTTGCGATTAAAGACACGATGAAAACCACTATGAGTAAAACAGACAGCAGAATCTCTGCCAAGTGCATTTCTTAGCATATACCCATTAGCCTGATTTTCACAGCAGTGTTTGCCTCATTAAATTAGGAGGATTAAGAGCCAGCCAGGGTTTTCTACATGCTTTCTGTGCAGGATTCCCCCATTGTTTGACACAGCTTAAGACGCGCCCCAGCAATATATTCTGCAGCGTTGCTGTCCGAGGTCCTGAAACTAGAATCGCTGCAGACGCACCTCCGAGACATGCCAGGAAAATCAGGTCCGGTCCTACAGCCTACAAGTATTATTGCTTGTCTGTTCTTCAGTTGGAATTTAGGTGAGTATTATAATTCCACAGATAACACCAGGGAAAGCAGTTGCTGTTTCTCCAAAGGTCTTGCCCAGATACCAGAGAAGCAGTTGTGGTTATGAACGTAAGTGGCACACCTTCTCTTCACAGGCTGGAATACTGACTCATGCGCAGGCAGAAGCGCTGACAAAGGCAAGAAACGCACATTGCCAGTCTCTAGTAAGGAAATCACTTGTTTGCAGATTCACTAGACAATTCCGATAGGGACTTCCAATAAATGTTTAGCAGAATATAGTATCGACCTTAGCACGTATTACTTTATTATTTGCATTTAAATAATGTTTTTTTGCAGTATGCTATGAATCTATAATATATTCCATGTAGCAATTTTAAGCAAAGTGTCTATGGCACTGGGTAAAATTAAGAACATATCATTTTTTTGTTATGAATACTCTGATAATCCAGCCCATCTTTAGCATTTATTTGATGCATCGCTTTATTACCGATCACTGATATTTTTTCCTATAACTATATCCCAAGGTGCTAGTGTGAACTGATTAGTAACTAATTAAAGGGGTACTGGAGCTGTATAGTTGATAAAATATGAAAAAAATATATGCTGAAAAACATTTTTCTTATTTTTGTCTATCTTGCAGGATGCATACACTTCTGGAACAACTGGTCAATGGTGAATAATGCTATTCAGGATATAAGTGACCCATATTCTGGAGGTAAATGAGAAAGTAACAATGGTGAAGAGGAGTTTGATGCACATTGAGAAGGCTCTGGTTTAGACTAGTGAAGTTGGGGATGAGATCTGGAAGAGCAGGACCTTGAGGTAAGCAGCTCAGTACATAAAAATGGTAGAGGGAAGAGTGTCATGGAGGTTAGTGGAGATTTTACAAACTCAATAAATTTGTACAATTGGCTGATATTGGAGATGTCATTTCTGGAGCTGAATACCTCCTCTAGCATTCAGGGGAATGGCTGCTCCAGCAAGGAAAGGAAACAAGTACAGCAAAGGCCATACACATCAGTAGCAGGCTGGGCTGGGGGGCAGGAGGGCATCTGCCCCCTTGGTCGGTCCCATAGTGGGCTACCTTGGGCTGAACCACTGGGCCAGCTGCTTTTTTTTCCTTTAAAATTTTCCTAACAGGCTGCTGAGTCGAGTTTTGCCCCCTGTGAAAAAATTTGCCAGCCCTCCCCTGAAACATATGCTGGTTTTACTAAAAGAGTGTAATCTGTGCCCAAGGCTGAGTTCTGACCAGTTTGCTTTATCCCAGGTTGCTGGGTTCAGCACATTGTAGTTCAGATTGTTGGGTGGTGCTGGGTATCGAGCAGTATTCGCACACATGGGTACCAAATGTTATAGGGAGATCAGAGGCGGAAATAGTGAGCTGTGGGCCCCAGTACAGGGAAGCGAGTAGGAGGGTATCAGGGTACAGAGCTCGCTAATTCCAACCCTCTGCATCTGCTGTCCATTGGGCCCCATTAACTCCATGGGCACCAGTGAACCGCACCTGTCACACCAATGGCAGTTCCGCCACTGGGGGAGATGGAACGTCCTCAAAATAATTTAAAGACCAAGGGCCTGATTCATTAATGAACTTAAATTAAGAAGTCTCCTGGACAAAACCATGCTACAATGCAAGGGGTGAAAATTAGTTTCTGTTTTGCACATAAGTTAAATACTGACTGTTTTTTCATGTAGCACACAAATACTTGATAGCTTATTTGTACACTGAAATTTAAAGTTGATATTTGTGTGCTACATGAAAAAACAGTCAGTATTTAACTTATGTGCAAAACAGAAAACTCATTTGCACCCCTTGCATTGTAACATGGTTTTGTCCAGGAGACTTAAATAAGAAACTTCTTAATTTAAGTTCCTTAATGAATCAGGCCCCTAGGCTGTAAGGACCTCCAATGTTATATTTTATAAATACTATCTGTGTCAGACAGAAAGACAGTTTGATCTTAGGAAGGTTAATAAGCAGCTTCAAAGTAAATGTATGAAGGAGGGTTTTTGAGTTCATGGAAAACTGGGAAAATTTCTCTAGTGGTTTCAGTAGGCGTGAGCTTTATTTCAATGGGGAGGGTGCAGATGTTCTAGTGGAAAATATAGTTAGATAGCTGGAGGATATTTTAAACTGAATAAATGTGAAGGTTTGTGGGCGAGAACATAGAAAAAGTTTGCACGATAGGACATAGAAACAGGTTGCACGATAGGGTGGACAGGAAACTTGGATTCATTAAGGTAATTTGTGGAGACATTGGAGATGAATTTGGGACGGGGTTAGTAGAGTTGATAAGGAAGTGCTTAAAAATAAGAATGAGAAAATAAAATAAAATATATATGGTAAAAAATGTTAGGCTTCCAAACAATATATTGGACCTTGAACAAAAATAGATGGGAAAGGATTATGGTATAGCAGGTATAATAAGAACATAGGTAGATGAGACTTATAATTGGATAGTGAATTTGGAAGGCCACACTATGTTAAGGAAGGACAGAAAAGACGGACAATATGAAGTCGTTATGTGAGGACACTGATAGAGTACTGATTGGACTTACTCACCAAACATAACAGATTGTACAGAAACTACTAATGCAAATACAAAAGGGCATCAAATTCCAGTCTCCATTATGGGTGATCTACCCAGGTAAAAATTAAGATGATATTAATGATTCTTCCAGAGGAAGCATATTCTTATTGACTCCAAAATACTTTTTTTTTTTATAATTCTTTATTTTGAATGGCCAGCCAAAAAAGAAATACATGGAACAGAACTGTAAAACTGTGGTAGAAACAGAAAATAATTCAAATGACACTGAGTTCAGCGTGGTAGGTCTACGTTAAATAGTAAACAGTGGGTTTGAGAAAATCACAAATGAGACCCCAAAGAATTTAAAAAGACATTGACCAATTTTTGTAAGGTTTACGGTCAACAATGGAAACAGAAACAACAGTTATAAATTCTAGTGTGTGGAAGGAAGAACGGGTCAGGAATAGGGAAGGGGGAAAAGGGGAGGGGACCATGAAGTTGGACAGTGTGGATAGCTGAGGACAGGTAGGATAAAGATAGCCAAGGACAAGGAGGATGTGGTAGGTCAGGATAGAGACCATTCACCACACATGGGGTATCATTGGGGGGTATCTGGGATGAAAACTTACGTTCCGCAAACAGTCAGGGGGCCCAGACCTGGTTGAAAACATGACCCCTGTTGTGAAGGTAGTAGGTTATCTCTTCCAGATCTACTTTTTAAGGGCAGAGAGACGAAGGGGAGGTGTTTTTCCAATTCAGGGCTACAAGGGTTTTGGCCGCCGTCAATACGCGCATAGCCAGATTTCTGGAAAATGTGTCAAGATCTTGGGGAGGGTAACACAACAAAAATATCCAAGGATCTTTCACCACAGGAGCCTCAAATAGAATTTTCAGGAAGCTATGAACCGAATCCTAGAAGGGGGTAATAATCAGACAAGTCCACCATATGTGGAGCCTACTGCCCCTGTGACCACAACTCCGCCATCAATCGGGTGAGGAGGACGGAAACATTCTGTGAAGTCAGGTGGCGGTGTAGTACCAGCGATAATACATTTTATATGAGGCTTCCTTAATTTTGATTTAGATAGAGCTTTTGGCTATCCCCATTCTCATATCTTCCCACGCTTCATCCAAATTACTTCCATCTAATAAAATATATATTATAACTAACAAAAAAGTAAGGGTAAAGAGACCTTTATGAAACAGTGATCATAGCGTGGTACTTTTAATTTTTGTTTTTAATGATACCTTATGTAATTGGGTCACAAAAATCCTGAATTTTAAATCTGACCAATCTAGACCTGCTCAGACTGTAATTAAAGCTGATTGACTGGGATATTGGTCTTTCGTGGAAAAAACAGAGGTAAATGGGACAATATTTTGAATAAGTATTGTTTTAGTTATATAACTTATGGCAACAAGAGTTCTAGAAATAAAAAATGACAAAGGGGTATATTTACTAAACTGTGGGTTTGAAAAAGTGGAGTTGTTGCCTATAGCAGCCAATCAGACTCTAGCTATCATTTAGCACATTCTACAAAATGACAGCTAGAATCTGATTGGTCACTATAGGCAACATCTCCACTTTCTCAAACCCGAAGTTTAGAAAATATACCTCAAAGCCTTTATCTTTTTAAAAGTAAATATAAGGAATTTAAAATGTAAAAAAACAAAATTAAGGCTAGTAAAGATAGAAACTGGAACAGTCAATGCTAACAAAATCAAGTCTAACCCCATAAAAGTTCCAAATAGAGAAATAGCAACAAAAATAAATAAAAGCTGGTAACAGTGGACCACTAACATATGAACTAGGAAAATTGACTGGAGGAGAAACAGAAACAGCAGATTTATTAAATATGTTCTTTTCATTTATTTATCAAAGAGGAAACAATGCTGTAAAAAAAACAACAACACGTGTTGTAAACAGATGTGGGCCCAATCATTAAAAACAAGGAACACAAAATCAAACACAGGAAATGTTAAACCGTTGAGCCTGATGGCAAAATATTTGAAGGGATTCTTATAGAGAACATCCAGAAATATATTATTTGATATAGAAATAATACAGAATAGAGAATACAATGTTTTTATTGGACTGCTCATGCCAAACGTATCCATTTCTATGGGGAAGTATGCTGTCATTTAGATCTTGGCATGGGAGTTAATGTGATTTATTTGGATTTTTTGCATAACAGATTTGTAACTAAGATAACTGCACCGGACCTCGTGCAAAAATATAAACCATGGGTAGATAAATGGCTGAGGTATAGGAAGCAGAGGGTTGTTATAAATGGAATATATTTAGATTGAACTACAGGTATTAATGGGATATCTCAGGGATAAGTACTGTACACTATTCTTTTTTTATTAATAATGCTCTTATATAAATCCCTGTGTTGGCTGATGTGAAAAAAACCATTTGCTTAAACATGCACAAATAACATAATATATAAATGTGCAAAGATAAAAGCACCAGTTAAGCATTCACAAACAGCCAATCACAAGTGGTTCGCTGTTGCTGGAGACCTTCATCAATATCATCCATCCAGGGGAAAACA
The DNA here is from genome assembly GCA_036250195.1 of Mixophyes australis. Taxonomy (NCBI): domain Eukaryota; kingdom Metazoa; phylum Chordata; class Amphibia; order Anura; family Limnodynastidae; genus Mixophyes; species Mixophyes australis. Next base: position 465,235,203 of record JAVHZZ010000001.1, on the reverse strand, counting down.
CAGGATTTGTAGAGGGGGGTTTCCACATCATGCTGCCAGTGGGCGTGACCAGCATGCATGGGGGTGTGGCTATAATTTTAGAGAGTGCTTGGCTGCTCTCCAATTCTTCCTGTCCTCATAATATACATGGGCAATGCTGCGTGCACTACTGTTAGGTGCACGCAGCTCTCCCTTTTCAAGCAGAGCCGTGTGAAGCGGGGCAGGGTCCAGCCACCTCAATTATACAGTGACCCAGGCTTGTAGGGGGGGTTCCAGGCACTAGGAAACCCCCCCTCGGTTTGCCTATGCCATCATCATCACTATCAGCAGATAATACAGCATAGATAGGTGTGTATGCATCTATACCCCCAGTCTGCAGCTTACCAGCCCTTAGTGTACAATGTTAGCACACCCCTCCACACATTCCTGCTTCTTGGGGGCAAGCGGGCAAATCACACAAATCTGCATAGCTGCATATGCCCACAGACACTTTTCTAGACATGCAGGGAATGATTTCACGCAATATATGCTATGCAAACTGGCATAATACTCCCTCTGCATTAGCCCCTACTGCCTATAAGAACACACAGAGAAACTCAAAAGGGATGAAAGGAATGGGGGGGAATTAAATTACAATAAAAAATGTGACAGCTAGAGAAACAATGTTTTAGACATTTTCCTCACCAACGTAGAAAGGTATTTTTTGGTGAAGGTATGTAGACTGCGGAATCTGCTGCTGAGAGAGGTAGTAATAGAAGAATCACTGGATGGATTTTAAAATGCATTGGATGCCTTTCAGATTATTTTTCTGGATCAATCACCTCAGCAGTTGAGGTAATTGATCCAGAGAAACAGTCTGATTGCCATGTATGGGAAGGAATTCATCTTGCTGTAGGGATATGTTTTTCCTTTCTCTGGATCAATACATTTAGAATTTATAAAATGTAAAACTTAATGATCTTTTTATTTTAAATTACACTTACTATGAAACTACATAACTATGTAATTGTGTATTGCAGGCGATAAGGTTATATGTAGTCTGTCTTTTTTTACATAACTTGTTGGCTGTAGGTTTATACATATTCATATCAATATATTAAACTGTTGCTGTTAACTTTTGCTATAACTTTTTTTTAGTTAAAACGAAGACAAAGCATTTTTATTACTTTAAAATGTAATGTTAGGTAAAAGCGCTATGCAGAAAATGCTTTCTGCAGAAATATATTATATTATGCAATGCATCCATTGATATCATGTTATGCATCACGTATATACAGTATGTACTGAATATATTCTATAATTTAAACAGGAACCAAATTACCATGAACATGTAGATCAATGTAAACAAAAACTCTGTGATGCGAGAAAAAAATAACAGTCCAGGGAGTAAATGTATCAAACTGAGAGTTAGAAAAGTGGAGATGTTGCCCATAGCAACCAATCAGATTCTAGTTATCGTTTTGTAGACTGTACTAAATAAATGATAACTAGAATCTGATTGGTTGCTATAGGCAACATCTCCACTTTTCAAACCCGCCGGAAACTCGTAGCTTGATACCTATTCTCCCAGAAGTCCCATTATTTTCAAGAGTTATTTAAGGATAATGAGGGTTGAATGAACAGTATTTTAGTTGGAAAGAGGAAAATGTTGTGTCACAGGCCCCAAATTCAAGACAAAAGTAGAACGTGGGTACACTCCAATCTACGCACATAGCAGACAAACATTTTCTTGGCTTCGCAAAACGCCTGCGAATAGAAACATTCACTACGACTAGAGAGTGTTATATATTTTTGTCAAGATTAGATGAGACTCACATTTATTTGAAGACCCTTAGATGTGTGGAATTCAGTATAATACAAAGGTGCAGACTTTATATACCATACTGACATATCAAACTAAGGCATCAAAGCAGACATGACATCAGTGGATGTAATTGTTTTGTACATGCAAATTTTGTAAATGTATTTATTATTTGTTATAGTGCGTCTTTTTTCAGCCACATCTTTAGCCAATAATAAAAGTCTAAAAAGAGGGGTTTGCACAGTATGGAATGACTATGATGGGTACAATTTTGCTAAATTGTCAGTGGATTCACTTGTCCATGGTTATTCTATGATCATTAATCACACTTATGAATCCACAGTTGTACCATTAACATTTTAAATAATTTTGCTGCCCAATGGCACATTAGTTGTTATTGATATCTTGTCGCACTTGTGTTTGAGATGTGATTCTTACCAGAGCGCTATTTGTGCATCATTTTTAGGTCCCCCTCCCATGGTTACACAGGATTCCTCCTGGTGCCTCACTTTCCAGGTTTATTCATTGACTTCTAACTAATTATAAATATTGGGTTTTCTCTAGTGGTAATTAGAATGTACTTAAAACTGCTAAGCTAGGGGTTGCTATAAGTATGCATTAGCAATTGTTATATATTTAAACAATATGTATTTTTATATTGCTTAATAAATTAATAAATAAATAAAAACGAATTTATGAGGATTTAAAAGGATCATCACCTCAATGTTTTGTCTCACAATGCAATCCCAGAACAATGTCACTGCTTAAAAGTATGTTGAAATTGCCATCTTTATTATGTTATTTACCTTTAAGACTTTATTATGCCTTGAGAGAGTCCCTGTTATAGCTAAGCAGCTATTATGCTTTACCGACCTCAGCAACCAGCTTTTAAGATGCATTTGAAATAATGTAATTAAATGCTGGTTACCACCATTAGTGGGTGAAGCAACTGACTTTAAATGCTTGGCAGGGAAGTACTCTAGTGAGAATACTGTTATAAGAAAATGGAAATTGAAAACGAAATCTCTTGTTAACAGATTCCACTATGCAGTGGATCTTTTCCCTGGATCAGTACATTTTTTGGGATCTCTCCCTTGTGACTAATGCCATTTGCGTAGAGATGCAATCTCCACTTGTACAGCGGACTTCTGCTGGAAAGCTGCAGGTGTGTTGAAGATGGGCCATAGGAGAGGAGGTTCCGACCCACACTGACTACAATGACTGCTGCTATTGATTGGACAGCAGTGGTACATGTCCAATCAGGAGTCAGCTGGCATTTTCAGTCAGTAAAAAGCTGCTATTTTGTGACATCACACTGCTATTTTATATATATAATGGTTCTATTCAACTAACAAGTTTACATTTTGCAGGACAAGAATATTTAAACATGATTCCATACATTAGCAGAGAAGATTCATTCCCTGGCTTTTGACAGGACACAGAATTTCCTTTCATGCAAAAGGATTTCAGTTTCTGCGCTTAGGTGCAGGTAGTTGGTAGTTGTGTTATACTTTCATACCAACATCTTTCACCTCTTCCACTTGCACTTTATAGGAAAGTGCATTTCCAATAGTTTTCCACCAATGTAATAAAAATCTCCAAACACCAAAAGTGTAATATAATATAAATTGATTAATTTAAGCCATTGATGAGACAGTAAAGAATGCATACCTCCCAACTGTCCCAATATCAGCGGGACATTCCCAATATTAGACCTCTGTCCTGCCAGGGGACATGTTTGTCCTGGGGGTGGGAATATTGGGGGAAAGGAGGTATGTAATTGGCAGCCTAGCACTTTACATTAGGCAGCCCTCTGGGGGCGTGGCCACACCCCATCTCAGTGACCACACCCTCTTGATAGCGTGACCATGCCCCCTGTCATTTTGCTGGGGAAAGACATGTTGGGAGGTGTGAAAAATAGGTAGATCGTCCATAGAAGTTCCAAAACCAGCATATGGATGCTCAAGGTGGAATATTAGTCCATATAGAGTAAATAAAAAAGCGGTGCATATCTGCATGTTTTTCACTTTCAAAATGGCTTCGCTCCCCTCTGGCGTTGCTATGGTAACACTGTAGTCCTCCATCGGAGGCCCCTCGGTACATGTGACTGTCATCATCATTGTGTAGATGGCAGGGATCACAGTGGAGGAATCCCACCAGAGGTACTAGTCTGTGGGAAAGGGTTGTTCCCCAAAAAGATAGAAAACCTTTCATTAAAAAGTGTTTTTTTACATTGTGCAAAGTGGTCAGCTTTATATATGTAACACTCAACCTAGTTGATCATGTTGCAGATGAAATTCATATTTATACTTAATGCAGCTCTGACCAGAAGGGGAGGACATTGCTGTGAGTTCAACATACAGTATATTGTAATGTGGATCCATCTGAAGTGTCTTTAATATAGAATACAGCTTGAAGTAGCTTTAATAGCAATAACAATGATATATTTACTGTATATATATTATTTATTGTACATCCTATCAATAATAATGTAAAGTGCACTGCTAATTTTTAGCAGCTGCCAAATCTCCAAAGCACAAATGTAAACATGTCATCCAATAAAATGAATGGGATTGTCAGTTCACTTAGGTCATGATGTACTGTGGTTCTGAGAAATGGAATATATTCCAGAAACATTTTCTTTGCTTGTAATTTTAATGCTCTTGCGCTGTAGAGTGCTGACATTTCCCAAGGACAGCGATCGTACTAGTAATTTTGAAGTTGTATCTAAGATAAAGGTGAATGCACATTCCTTTTATGAGCGGTACATTTTCTGAGGTCAAAAATGATATCATTAGATGCATTTTCTTAGTAGTCCTCAGTAGTGCTCACTGACATCAACAAATTAAAGAGTCAGACGTATTTATGGAACAATATCAACATGTTTTTTCGTGTTTTTAAGCCTGTGTTTGATGAAATATAGTTGACATTTGTATGTAATTATGGCACAAAGCCACGCATTAGAACAGACAAGGTGATCTCAATTAGCTTCAATTAAGTAAATTGTTAGTAATAGAAATACTACAAAAGACTTCACAGAAGGTGGAGACAGATTTTATTTTCTTCAGGTAAGCTGTCTTCTATGTTTACATGGGGTTTTTAGTTATAAACCAGTATCTGGCACCCATATGGTGAAGGCCACGTACCAATTAAATCCAGAGTATAAAATTGTCATCCTAACTCTATCCAATAGAATCCAAAGGGAGCCATGTAGTAGACATTAATGGGATTTTTCCAAATTAGAAACTAGTGTGAGCCCTAGAATGAACTTAACGATCCATGAAAAAAAAAAAAGCTATCAAATATCTAATAGCAAACAAAGATTTGGGGGTAAATGTATCATACTCCGGTTTCTTCAAGTCGCCGGAAATGGGCGAGATGACAGCTAAAATTTAAAGCGGCGCTGGCTTGTAAAGGCAAGTTTCCCTTTACAAGGCAGCGCGGCTTTAAATATTAGCTGTCATCTCGCCGATTTCCGGCGACTTGAAAAGACCAGAGTATGATACATTTACCCCTTGGTGATTAAACAGGCAGGTAAGGGGGGCTCTCAGTGAATTAATACAACAAGCAAAAAGATTGCTAAATTGTAGGAAAAAAATAGAATTCTCCCATATAACCCAACTGTGGGAATTTGTTGCAGCCCTAGAACGAATGCTAAGACAAATCCTCAAGATATAATTTTTAACTACATTTTTATACAAAAGGTGATTACTCAACTTTTTCTTACCATGGATCCATAAACCTCTCACTAAACCACCAGGGGGACCAATCGTTTCCAGTATCTATTCCCTCGCCTACTATGTCTTTATAAAGTATGTTCTAGAACTAAAATCATACCTTAAGAATATTTTTTAACTCTTGCCATTTGAAAACATGTAGCAGCATTAATTTGGCACCCAGTGTGTCACATTGATAGAACATTGTGCCATTCCCTAGTTACACTTCCGCAATGTGTTGCTATAACGTCTAAATCAGGTTTACCGATTTTGAACGTAGCGCCAGTAGGGTTCCCTTAGGGGACTGTTATTGCACATTGCAAAAGTCAATAATTTAGAAAATGCAATTCCCTGTAAATTAATTGGTAAGTGAAACAAACAGGGTGCTCCCCTAAATGAATAAAGAGCATCACTTCAACTTCAGCTGGTTACTGTTATTATAGGGGAACAAAGAGCATGGTTTGCCTCTGCTAAAGTGGCAAATAGGACCAGTCAGGCTGGCCTGGTCATACTATACAACGGGAGACCAGCAGCATGGGACTCCTGACATAGCGTGATACCAGGCCCAGTCTGCTCAGCATAGTGCCGAAATCTCTAGGAAAATTGGGCCTGCAAAATATGTCCTCCTAGCTCAACCCAGTCCCATGCTGAATTACACTGGTGCTGTGAGGGTGGGTGAAGGCTAATTTGGTATTGGATGTAATTATTTTTGTGTAACTACAAACCTCATCACCCTAGCAGCCATTGGCTGCTTAGGCATCCTGGTGCTTTAGAACTACAAGCGCCAGTGCCCTCTGGAACGTGTAAATGAATAAATAACCTACTAAAAGAAAAATAACAGTGTTTATAAATATTTCAATTCGAAAGGAAAAGAAAAACCCCAAGCTCTCGTTTACAATTTTATTAAATAAGTAAATTCTAAAGGAATCTTCTTTTACTTCTTTTGAAGTAATGATCATCCACAATATAATCCAAAGGGAATTAAAATACAAAAAACACAAGAGGCGAATGGCACTGCTCCTTATGGAACCTCGGCTCATAGAAGATTACCGAAGTATAGTATTATGGTTTGTGTGTGACTCATTTTTGCTCCCGAAGCATCCATACATCAGCATCTACAATACAGTGTTGTACAATATTATAGTATGTTCTCTACCTGAGTGAACTAAAATGTTATGCATAGGATGCATTTTCCTTACCTACTGGACCTGACAGCTAAATGCCATTGAGCTGAATAGTGCCAAAAAAGCCTTATGCATCTACCGATGCAGTGTTATGTATCTTGTAAGATGTATCTTTGTGCTGGACACATCCGTACACCAGTATCTACAATACACATTAAAATATGTGTTTTTTTAACTGACTGCACTGTTGTGTTATGCATGAAACACATTTTCCATATCTGACAGCTACAGTAAATGCCACTGAACTAAATAGAGCCAGAGAAGCCTTGTGCATAATTTGGTGCAATATTATGTACCAAATATGACACATCCTTGTGTCCCGGACACATCAGCATCTGTAATACAAGGAATTACAATTTTACAATAAGTCTTTTTTACACGAGTGCACTGTTGTGTTATGTATATAAAGCAGAAAACATGTAACTGATTAATATAATAATTTTAATGAAAAACAATGAATGATTATTAAACGTAGGCAGAAAATAGCATAGGATGTGATGTACATTGACATCCTGAAATATTAAAATAGTCATGTTTTGCTTCTTGCTTACAAATATTGATAGAACAGATCCCCCACATCCTAGCTTACTATTGTCAAATAAATTTGTCAACACAAAAAGAAATACAATAGTTGCTTTTGTGTACCCAAAGTAAATGAATGGGGAAAGTTGTCATGCTCTCTATAACATAATATATGCATTTTAATTTGTCATTTGGTCGAAGTGGAGATTTAGAAGTGGTGGTATGGAAAATGTGAATTGAATTTGATAGTTTTACAATGAAGGCAGTAGGAGAAGTGGCGGTATGACATACCACCGTATACACCCCCATTTCTACCACTGTATATATAATGTAAGTGACTAGAATGTGATAGTGTTACAATGAAGGCAGTAGGAGAAGTGGCGGTATGACATACCACCGTATACACCCCCACTTCTACCACTGTATATACTGTATATATAATGTAAGTGACTGGAATGTAATAGTGTTACAATGAAGGCAGTAGGAGAAGTGATGGTATGACATACCACCTTATACACCCCACTTCTACCACTGTATATACTGTATATATAATGTAAGTGACTGGAATGTGATAGTGTTACAATGAAGGCAGTAGGAGAAGTGACGGTATGACATACCACCGTATACACCCCACTTCTACCACTGTATATACTGTATATATAATGTAAGTGACTGGAATGTGATAGTGTTACAATGAAGGCAGTAGGAGAAGTGGCGGTATGACATACCACCGTATACACCCCCACTTCTACCACTGTATATACTGTATATATAATGTAAGTGACTAGAATGTGATAGTGTTACAATGAAGGCAGTAGGAGAAGTAGCGGTATGACATACCACCGTATATACCCCACTTCTACCACTGTATATACTGTATATATAATGTAAGTGACTGGAATGTGATAGTGTTACAATGATGGCAGTAGGAGAAGTGACAGTATGACATACCACTGTATACACCCCCACTTCTACCACTGTATATACTGTATATATAATGTAAGTGACTGGAATGTGATAGTGTTACAATGAAGGCAGTAGGAGAAGTGACAGTATGACATACCACCGTATACACCCCACTTCTACCACTGTATATACTGTATATATAATGTAAGTGACTGGAATGTGATAGTGTTACAATGAAGGCAATAGGAGAAGTGACGGTATGACATACCACTGTATATACTGTATATATAATGTAAGTGACTAGAATGTGATAGTGTTACAATGAAGGCAGTAGGAGAAGTGACGGTATGACATACCACCATATACACCCCCACTTCTACCACTGTATATACTGTATATATAATGTAAGTGACTGGAATGTGATAGTGTTACAATGAAGGCAGTAGGAGAAGTGGCGGTATGACATACCACCATATACACCCCACTTCTACCACTGTATATACTGTATATATATAATGTAAGTGACTGGAATGTGATAGTGTTACAATGAAGGCAGTAGGAGAAGTGACGGTATGACATACCACCGTATACACCCCCACTTCTACCACTGTATATACTGTATATATAATGTAAGTGACTGGAATGTGATAGTGTTACAATGAAGGCAGTAGGAGAAGTAACAGTATATGATATCATATACACAGGGCCGGATTAAGGGAATGGAGGCCCCTGGGCTAAGGGCGCCCCCAATGTGAAAACGTTTCATATATTAACTAACTATCACTATTAACATTAAAGTACTTGCTCCCCCTCATTTCCCTAATGGCATGTCTCTGCCACATATTCATGTTGATACATCACCACTGCAGATGGAGCAGTAAATATAACATTGTCAGAGGATTTTCTTCAAGATACAAGCCCTCTTTTAACACATGTTATTAGAAGGACAGTGCCGGAGACACAGAGGGCCTTTTTCAACTTCAGATGCAATTCGGCCTTAATTTATGTTATAAAAAATTGCATGCAACAGTTCTGCCTGTATTCCAATAAAAGTGTTTCTTACGTTACGATTTGAATAGAGGTGGAAATACTCTGTTTGTAATAAGTACGTTCTGTAAGTGTAGACACTCATAAGAGACTCAAGTATATGTGTATACATATATGATTCCACATCAGAACGCACATAACGTTTATTTGATCATAACTTACAATAACTTCTAACAATATAATAAAGTAAAAAAAAATCAATTATAGTATATATATATATATTAATGTTACAGAAATCATAAAAAAAATAATAATAATAATCTGTACAGTGCATACAATGGGTTTTGATAGTAAATATTCAATGCAAACAGTTCTGTGATTGCTATTGAGACACATACAGGAAGCTTTTTTAAACAAAGTCTTTGCCATGTTGATCCTCACTATCATCCAGCATTAAACCTGCAGGTGTAAACGATATGGCTGAAATAATGCGCTTACTAACGATAAAGTTTCAGTACCCTATTCATACACAGTATAATGTAAAGAGATGCCATATACAGGAGAGAAAAGTGTTATTAATAAATGTAAAAGTCAGTTTTTTTGACAAAATGTTATGAAATACAAACACCCGAGTTTTGCCATCTTGCAAATCAGTTGGGAACCTTCTTTCATGCAGTAGTCCAAATGGAAAGGACAAGCAGGAAATGAAGAATAGATGGCTGTAATAATATAATAATAGCATACTTGCCAACTCTCCCGGAATGTCCGGGAGACTCCCGAATTTCGGGTCGGTCTCACGGACTCCCGGGAGAGCTGGCAAATCTGCTGCATCCTGCAATTGCAAGGCTAAAATTACGCGATTTACGGTGAATCACGTCATTTTGGCCCCACCCCTGCAACAAAACTGCAGATTTGTTGCAGGGGACTCTCTAGACATGCCCCTCTCCCGGATACAACTTGCCAAAAGTAGGCAAGTATGAATAATAGCAGTAATACTAGTGCAGACAGTGGCGGATCCAGGGGGGGGGGGGCGATCGGGGCGAACGACCCCCCTAGCAGGGGCTTGCTGCCTGGCGGCTGCACACTGTGCAGGTCCATTCAGCAGTGATAGTGTGCTGCCCGGCTGCTCTGATTGCGTTTTAAACACAATCAGAGCAGCCGGGCAGCACACTGTCACTGCCGAGCGGACCTGCACATAGTGTGCAGCCACCGGCAGCCTAAATCGCCCCCCCCTAAAATCGCCCGGGGTATAGCAATAGTCTGGATCCACCCCTGAGTGCAGCTGGCAGGGTAAAAATCCAAGCAGCCAATCAGAGCTGGCTAGATATTGCTGCTGGTGACATCACCACATATCTGTACACCAGGCCTCCAGTACCCCGCAATTTTACTCAACTTGTGCTTGCCCACTCTGTTCCACTTCTTCATGTGTAAGGCACTGCAAATCAGAGATGCACACAAATATAGATATGAACACATTTTGGTACACATGTGCAGTATGGGAATGAGTATATTTGCAGCACAGAAATGTATGTATGGCCAACTCTAATGAGGTCCAGAGAGAGTAAAATTGAATATGTAAAGTTGAGTGAAAAAAAGGGGATAAAGTAGAAAAGCAATTTTGCGGCAAAATTTACCTGCTGCACCTTTCTAGTACCAATATATTAAAACAAATCTGCATTCCGGCGTCATTTAAAAGCCCCTTGTGATTTAAATATACATGTTTATAAGACATATTTCGCTCTAACTTTTCAACGACTAACCCAAAAACCTCACCCCACTAGCGCAAAACTTAATATTGTGTGTGGATATGATTAGGGCCCTAAGAGGTGCACAGAGCTCATTTAAAAACTGTCTTAGAACACAAAGGGGGCTGTCACGTGACCGCAACTATATCAAGATACTGTGCACACACATCAGCCTGGGAGAAGAAACATAGAATTTGACGACAGATAACAACCGCTTGGTCCATCTAGTCTGCCCATTTCTTAACTTATGGTAACCTAGAACCCTATTTGATCCTTATCCCTTTATAAGGCTATCCTTATGTCTATCCCAAGCATGTTTAAATTGCTCTATGGTATGAGCCTTTACCACCTCTGATGGGAGGCTATTCCACTTATCCACTACCCTTTCTGTGAAGTAGTTTGTCCTCTAATTTCCTCTGAACCTACAGTGTCAGTGCATGGCCTCGTGTTCTAATACTTCTCTTCCTTTGAAGAATATTTCCCTCCTGTACGTTGTTAAAACACTTGATATATTTGAAGGTGTCTATCATGTCCCCCCCTTTCCCTTCTCTGCTCCAACCTATACATATCAAAATCTTTTCGTTTTTCTGGGTAACTTTTGTGCTGTAGGCCATGTACTATTTTAGTTACAGTCTCTAATGTATTTATATATTTCGGGAGATATGCCCTCCAGAACTGAACACAGTATTCTAGATGAGGCCGTACCAATGACCTATACAGTGACATTATTACTTCTTTCTGCTACTGATTCCTCTCCCAATGCAGCAAGCATCTGACTTGCCTTTCTCATTGCTTTGTTACACTGCTTACCTGTCTTTAAGTCACCTGAAATAGTGACTCCTAGATCCCTTTCCTGCTCAGTAGTTTCCATTAAAGTGCCGTTAATACTATATTTAGCCGTTGGGTTTTTGAGACCCAAGTGCATGATTTTGCATTTTTTGGCATTAAACTGTAGTTTCCACTCTCTTGACCATTCCTCTAGTCTGCCTAGATTATTAATCATTTGTTTTACCCCTCCTGATGTGCCTTCCCTGTTGCATATCTTTGTGTCATCTGCAAAAAGTCATACTTTCCCTTCAATACCATTTGCACTGGTCCAGGTACAGATCCCTTGGATACTCTACAGAAGCCTTACTAAAATCTTGATAAACTACATCTATGCCCCCCCCCAATCTAGAAGAAGACCCTGTGGCACCTGAAAAGAAAATATGGGCGGACACCAGAAGCCACCTCAGCAAGACTGGGACGTGATACCTGGTCTGCAGATGCACCAAATTCACATTCAATTTTTCATACCTTTAGTATGTGACAGTCATTTGTCCACCTCAAAACGTGATCAAGTGTTTCATGAAAGCCAAAGAGCAGAACTTAAGTACCCATACAGAAGGACCCATACAGAAGGACCCATACAGAAGGACCCATACAGAAGGACCCTTGGCATCCAACTAAAGCACATTTTAGTGTGCATCCTCATGTTTTCTGCACTGTGAAGACACAGTCACATTCATTAAGGAAAGTTAGGCAAAAAAAAGGAGAACATTTTTGTCTGGGCAAACCACATTACAATGCAAGGGGTGCAAATTAGTTTATTATTTTGCACATAAGTTAAATACTGGCTGTTTTTTCATGTAGCACACAAATACTTGATAGCTTTATTTTTACACTGAAATTTAAAGTTGATCTAGGACATGCCCTACCATAGCTATAAATCTGTCCCCACATTTTAAATTGACCTCCCCCTGCAATGCAACATGGTTTTGCCCAGGAACAAAGTTACTCCTTTTCTTTGCTTTACTTTCCTTAATAAATCAGGCCACAATCTTCCAATCTGCAAGTGTATTCTTGAGCCTTGGTCACGAGCCCATTCAGGAAATAGTTCTGTATTATTATTATTATTATCGTTTATTTGTAAGGCGCCACAAGGTTTCCGCAGCGCCGTACATGGTACAAACAGTAGACTATACAGGGTAAGACAGTACAGAACAATAAACACAAAGTATTTGGGCAGCATGATGCCTTGGTGGTTAGCACTTCTGCCTCACAGCACTAGGGTCTTGAGTTTGATTCCTGACCATGATCTTGTCTGTGTAGAGTTTGTATGTTCTCCCCGTGTTTGTGTGGGTTTCCCCTCACACTCCAAAAACATGCCGGTAGGTTAATTGGCTACTGACAAAATTAACGTGTGATAGGGAATTTAGATTATAAGCTCCAATAGGGCAGGGACTGAGGCGAATGACAAATATCTCTGTACAGCACTGCAAAATTGGTGGAGTTATATAAATAAATGGTGATTAAATTCTGCAAATGGCTATTATCAGTATTCCTGATTAATAAATATAAAATATTCTAAAATAGAGTTTATATCTAATCAATGGGGGCGATTCTATTAGATGCGAGTTGCGCGCAGTTTATTCTTCTGTGTGGAATGTGACGAGAGTAATTCAATTACATGCCCTGTGGTATAGATCACAACTGAGAATAGGACTTAATTTGCTCATTCTTGTTTGCACCTGTCCATTCATGTTGTCTAAACAAAATAAGTGGATAAAAGCAGAAACAACTTTATCTGAATAATGAGGAGTCCAGTATAGGCTTACAGGCCTTACATAACACATACTTCATCCTGTCACAATTTGTACTTATATAGAAAAGGACCTTTTTCAGCTTAGGTTAAAGGATATGGAAGGAAGCAGATACATTTATCCTGTGGCTAAACTCTCCATGGACATTAACAAATGTAACCCAACTAATATGACAGTACGGGTCATCAGGCAGATGAAAAATAAAATTAGAGGTGGCAATTGGGACAGCATACTAGATGAGGAGATGAGGTGAGTCATGTTTCAGATTCTTAGCCCAAGAGCATCGATACCCAGACTATTTTTCCTGCAGTTTTTAGGAAATATATCATTTAATAAATTTATTGTGCATAAACCACTGTAGATAATTTGTATTTTTTCTGAGCTAGATCAGAATTAGCAAAACATGAGTTTAACCAATTATTTAAGTCTTTATATCATGTACATCAATAGACAAAAATAAATAACAGTGATTAACTCTACCAAGGTTCTGCTCATAGAACTGTCCAGAATAAAATTAAAGGTTCTCTGAAAATGTAAAGTGTAGCAGCTGTGGCCACTGCCAGAGCCATAGCAAATTCTGCTGGATGGTAGTGGCTCAACCCTGTGTCTGTATGGATGAGGGAGTGCACTTGTTCCTTCACAAAATCAACACAGACTAAGATGATAAGCTGAGAAGGCCACTCTCACCATCTATGGCCAATTCATTTCTCTTGGTCCTTTCTCGCAGTCACTATGTTAAATGCGCAGGAAAACAGGCAGACATTGGTCTAATGAATTGGAAGTACGGCATCTGTGCTATCTTGTGATTCGTTTTGCTACAGATCTCATGGGAATTGTGCCTTTCATTGATATAAACGAAACTCTATCAGTAGATTTATTGAATACCTGTTTTCCTACTGACTTTCAGGACAGTTTAGGAGTATCCACTTTAGTGTGGAACACACTTGGTTTCACTTATACACTAAGCAGACAAGGCGCAATGTCCTCATTAGTGTGTCTTGATTTGTGCTGTCTTTTGATGCACCTTGATTTCAGAAAGGCACAAATAAAGAGAAAAATCCCCCAGCGCACTTCTGTGAACCAGTAAAAGAGCTGCTAGGGTACATGTACGTAAAATGCAGAATTCTCAGTGTGAAAATTGCAGCTACACTGCTTAGATCGGGCCTTCCCCTTAAACTTAGTTGTCAGACAAGAATAGCACTTATCAGAGAAGCCAACTGTGACATTACAGGAGTTACAGAAGTCAATGGCTGTGATGAAATATGTTCCACAAAAAGGGCCTTTATGGGATGGTTAGAAACAAACATCCTGGAGACCCATATGTGCATATTTCTAGTCTTACGCCAGGCAATATAAAACAAGTTTTACACACAGAAAAGTGACACATGTAACTCGATGACCTCTCATGATTTTATGTAGCAGATTTTAGGAGAAAAGCTGATTGATTATTAGTTGAAAGGGGTAGTACAGGATAGAAAGTTAATGAAAAGTTACATGTTTGAACAGAGTTCATGTATTGAGGTCCAATTTTACTTTACAAAAGTGGTTCCTGGGTGCATAGATGAGCACTGGGCAGACCATAGAGATGCCCTGGTAAAATAAAGCAAGATATTTGGTGGTATGCATCAGGTGCACTTCATAGATGACCCCCAATGAAGAACCACATATTGATGCATACCCTATGCCTGGAGCCAGGGTCGGAGTGGGCCACCGGGGGATCCCCGATGGGCCCCACTGTTGGAATGCCCCGTCCCCTTTCGCTAGTTGGTGGGTCCTAAGGGGGTAGGGCCTAATATGTGCACTCAGAGCCAGCATGCAGTAGTCCAGGGGCCCCCACAGACTGGAGCAGTACCATGGTATAAACCTGTGTCGTTTCCTGGTCAGGTGTTTCCTGGTCTCCTCTCTCAGAAACCTCTGCTGTGGTGTCATTGGCTGAGTGACATCACACAGTTACTCAGCCTATGGGAGCACAAACACTCCCCCTACCTACACTGAATGATCATTGGAGGCTGGAAACAAGCACAGCAGGAAGAAGTTAGTGTGAGTGATTGTGTGTCAGTGTGTGTGTGTGTATGAGAGGGAGTGCGAGACAATGTGTATGAGATATGTGTGAGTGTGTGCTTATGAGAGAGGACCTGTGAGACAGTGTGTATGAGATATGTGTGTGTATTTGAGACAGGGACTGTAAGTTGATGTGTATGACATTTGTGTGTACATGAGAGAGGCAGTGTAATTTAATGTGTATGAAATACTGCATTGACGCTAATTCAGTTAATTCACTAAAAATTGTACACATAGTAGTGCATGTTGGGATCCAAGGGGATCATATACAGTTATTAAAGTAATTTCATCGTCTTCCAATAATTATTGTCTATGCGACTTTTGTGGTTCCAAAGCACAAGCAATTTATTTAACAATTGCAAAAGTATAACATTCAAATAAATAAGCACAGCCGATACATAATACATATGCTGCACGGTGCTGCAGTCAGCTGCATCCTGCTGGATCCAGCTAGACTGTCCTTCAGTCCTGAAGACTGTGGTCAGAGCGACTGACTAGCTGATTCCAGGGAGCAAAATAATATATATATATATATATATATATATATATATATATATATAGTGTTACAGTAAATACAATACAGTTGACTTGGCAAGTTTCCATAGGTTCAGGCTTCAGGAAGGTCCAGTGTACTGCAGTCCATAGGTCAGTTCAAACAACACCCTCCAAGGTTGGGGGTCAGCTTTCCAGATGATGAATACTAATGTTCCAGCCAAGAACTAGTTTAAACTGGTCTATTAGCATTACACAGACAATATCATTCTAATCATTTATTCCCTATCATCCATAACTTGCATACGCATGGACCGATCCTTTCGGCAAATGAACTGAACATCTGTGAATAACTAGGGGATTAGAATGCTACCAGAGATGACATGTTTCCTATGACCTGAACCTTACATCTCACTAATGTGTACATATGACCTTATAATATTTACTTATAAACCCAATAACATCTGCTCATAAACAACTGTGGATTGGAACTAATATAAATATGAAATATATATATATATATATATATTTATATATATAAAAAAGTGAATGTGTAAGTGCGAGTGTATGCGTGCGTGATTTATCGTGCGTCATGACACGTAGCGTACTGATCGCAATCACACGGTAAAACAATATTAATCAATATGCTTTCTTTCATCCAATTATTCGACTTTGACACAGTCTACTTTGAAACCTATTTTTTTCTGATATTTTCTTCCATTCACACTTTAATTTAATACAAAGTCATAGCCACCCAGGTGCAAACCTGTAGCCATTATCAATTTATGTACTCATTTTTTTTTTTAACCTTGATCTGAATCTGAGAGCAGAATTAGTATGTGACTATAATGATAATTATATCATATATGTTTTTTCCAGGCAAAGACTTGACTACCAGCTCATAATAGCTTAGTTCTAGAGTTTTGGTGAGGGCCCCTCCTTATATCTATAGCATTAAAATTATTATACAGAAGTTAACGTATTCCTTAAATAGGCAATAGATTTGTATAGCCTTATTAAAGTGAGAGCGATTGATAAGATAATATCCTCTGCAACCATCTTGATTTTATGTTGGACCTGATCTATATTTATATCCTCTATTCTAAATTAGATCTAATGGTTTCAGAGAGAGGTTCTATTACTGATGCAAAAATAATGAGAGACGGGGAGAGCAGAGGAGAGACCAGTTTGATATCGTCTTATCACGCACAGGAGGGTCAACAACTGAGTGAGTATCTGCACCTTGTGCTTACCTGCACTGGATTGTACACTTAGGTGTAGGTGCACTGAATGAGGGAACTGTTTTACCAGTAAGTCAGAAACATTCGGTATTAGGGAGAGTTCACTCATAGGCATCCAACAGAGTAGGAGGAGATAGAACCCCCTTACCACCAAGATTTAGTCTGTGAGCGATCCAGTACTATATTCACCTGCAAAACAGCCCTGTCTACTAATGTGCTGAGAACCATCACCCAAAGTTGGAGTTTAGTAAAACCAACAAGGAGAGGACTCCCTTATAATCTGCATAAGTGACCCTGACTGAATTAGTGAGGCCTCCTTCTACGTAAAAGCCTGCTAGATTAGTTTTAGCCACCTTACTAACCCTAATTATCAGGAGGCTTTGTTTTCAAATCGTATCCAAAACACATCAGAAAAGAGCAACCCAATGCCAATATACATAGTACTTAAAGATACAAACAAATCAATTGATCAAAAATACAAACAATGTTGGTGTAACAGACAACAGTCAAAATCAAGTGAAGCGGCATGGAACTAAATAAAGAGAAATGGGCGGGGATAGGGATGTCCCTGCAACTCACCAGCACTAAGCTGCTACATCCACTTGTTTGCAAATCTCCTGCTGCCTAGGTGACATGATGACGTATTCACAGACTTAAGGCCGGCAGTGCAAGATTTGAAAAAAACATTTTAAGTGGAAAAAGTGGTGCAGGAGCTACAGTAGTACAAATAGATAATATAATCTTTATTTTTTTGGGCTGGCCACACCCCTCTGGTGACCGACCACATCTCTTTGGTGTCACACACACAATATGTCATGGGCAATACCATTGCATTCTCCTGGTGTGCCCTTCATGCCCCAGTCCGACATTGCCTAGAGCAGATACATTGAAAGACTGTCTAACATCAGGTTTCTTGCCTCGCAATGTCTTTGGCAAATTCCCTCAGCTGATGCTGGCAAATTCTCTTTTGCTGAATCAGCAAAATAGAAAAAAAGATTTTGCAACCCCGAGATGACCTTTATCAATATACTGTACTACCTTCCTTGGCTTCACAGAGCCTCTGCAACCTTTCAGTCTGATGAATAAATGATTAAAGCCTCACCTTCAGTATGCCTCTGCCTATTGGGATTAAGTCGTTATTCACCATGAGGCGTGGGATTCTCATCTGCTGAAGTAGATGCAGTTTTAGAGTTTTCACTTACCGAAAGCCACACTGTGGGAAGGGGACAATTAAACCTCAAAAACTAGTGGTCTCATCCACTTTGGAAGAAACAAGCATTGTTGGATTAGTGGATTACTATACACATTTTCATGCCATATGTGCTGCTCCATTAACTGGTTTTATTGGGAAAAAGTCACCAGATATAGCAAAATAAAATAAAAGGCTGAGGTGCCATTTATAGATTAGCAGGGTGATTGCAAGTTCTAGTGTCAAACAATTTCATATAAAGGTGAAATGAATGATATCGGTATGCCATAGTATTAGTTTGTAACAGAGGAGGAACGGTCAGCATTTATATAACAATAGTGGAAATCTACCACCGAGGGAACAGAAATCTACTACTGTGTGTAAAAGAGTGGGGATATAATCAGCCACTGAAACCTTGAAATACTACTTGTTAGGTAGGACCTTTAGGGGTATATTTACTAATCTGCGGGTTTCAAAAAGTGGAGATATTGCCTATAGCAACCAATCAGATTCTAGCTGTCATTTTGTAGAATGTTCTAAATAAATGACAGATAGAATCTGATTGGTTGCTATAGGCAACATCTCCACTTTTTCAAACATGCATTTTAGTAAATATACCCCCTAGTGTGATCACTACCATTTCCCACTAAGGTGGGTGCACATCAATAAGAATAAAAATGCCAAGGTTACTCATTGTGTTTATTTTACCCTTTGCCATCAGTTTTATATAACACCCCTTTTTCCTGCTCGGGGGTATTTCCAGATGTGTGTGTCTTATTCATATATATAACTTTTACCTTGATTTCTTCTTGCGCAGTGCGTCCACTGTAGTTATGGTTCAGTAGGATCTTCGTGGGGTAATGTTGTGGTAATAAGCAACACCAGAGTGAGACTAAGGAACCCCCCTCCCCTACTTCAGACCACAAACGCACACGTCAAGGAGCAATACACCCAACTGGTCTTTAGAAGCCACAGGTGCATTTATTAGTGAAGGCGGGGTCTACTAAAGCTTTTGTTAGATTTACTATCAAAAATATATTCCTTTATATCAACTGATATTTTAGAGGTAGTGGTATGATAACAGTAACACTTTAAACATTAACAATCACTGAACACAATTCGCACATTTGCCACCTGTTGAGCTACATTGTATTAAGAGGTACCTCTGACCCACTTAACCTCACTAGTACAGGCAAATAAAAATCCCTCTAGTATATAGCTGCTTCCTATAACACTGTAATATTATTGCATGCAAACGTGCCTCAAATAGCAGGCACATGTCGTACAATGACATTTGCACAATAAATATATAAATTTGCTTATTTAGTTCCAGAGAAAAGCACAGATGCAGATGTCCACTCTTTGTCCACAGGGCCGATATGCATGAATATAGCAGAATGCACAAAACAATAACACAGTCCCCTGTATCTCTTAACTGGACTTAACACACAGGATTCCAAGTAAAAGCACTTCTGTTTATCCTTTCTCAACATGACAGGTAATCTCTCCTTAAGACTTTGCAAAGGATGCTCCTTTTCTTGTTTAAACTCAAATCTAGTATGAATGTCTAAGCACATGTAACACATGCTGTTCCCTCTTTTCCTCTCTGATGAAACCACTCTCAGAATCTCCAACTGCCATTTGTAAACCCTCCTTCACACACTCCCCCACCGCATGCATGCTGGGAGATGTAGTTCTCTGCTGGCAGGGGAGGTATCTAAAGCCCATGTGCGCTCGGGTTGCTACAATTATATAAAAGACAGATCTCTTCCATCCATGCAAATGCAGACACATTTAATATAGTCCACAGTAATGTGGCAAGAATCACTCTATGAAACAATGTTACACTGGATGTGAATCCGGGATCTGTGTACATTAGCAGCAGGTTGGAGCGTGCAGTGTTCTAGCACAGAGCCAGTTAAATAAGGCAATCCAGCAGTTCCCAAGTGTGATCAATTAACCAATCTGCTAGGGATAAATCATTGTCTGCCAGCTCGTTAAGCAGTCTGATACAAGATTAAGAGGACACACTATTGTCTGTTCTAAGACCACACAGAACTGAAATGCTGCATTAGTAAAAGTCTGGATGTTGTGTGGGATATAAGAACAGAGGGCTGGATATAAGCCCGAGGGATAATAAAAGCTAAGGCTGTGTTGAACTGTATTGGACTCTGGGGGTTAAAGGGGCTGGTCTGATCAGGACGTCCGGATGAGTCATGGGGAGGAGTTACGGAGGTTATATATGGGATAGGCGGAGAAGAATCCATCTCTTACACTGCTGGACGTTACCCTGCTGGATGTTACCCTGCTGGACGTTAGAGGCTTCTTGACACAGATAAGTATATCTCTTAGTACGCTGTCCTTATTTCTCAAAACTTGTGTATAGCTGCTCGTGTCTCCTTTCCTTTGTCTGCGCTCTTTATTTATTTTCTTTTTCACCTTGATTGTATTGTACTTTTATTTAGCGTTGTTTATCCCTGTATCATCTCCCGCTACATCCCCTTCCACCTATCTCTCCTCTTCCCCGCTCACGCCCTCCCCTCACCCCCTCCCTCCTTTGTTGTGTTTTGGTGCTCATTTTAACCCAGCAATATGGATCCACGCTCCCCCGCTAACTCCCGCTCCCCCCCCCCGCCCGGTGCCTTACCGTTAGCTGGCCAGGCATCCCGCTCTCATGTGAGAGCTAGCAGTCGCCGGGCCTTCCCCCCTTCACGAGATGCGGCGGAGGGGTATGATTCAGCCCTCCATGGCCGCCGCCCGACAGGAAGTGACGTCGGACGTCACTTCCGGTCCCGGGTCCGTCGCCATGGCAACGCCACGAGCGGAGGAGCCGCTCGTCTAGCTCCAGCTAGGGGGAGGGCAAGTGGCCAGCATTCAGCGGCGGAGGGGGCAGTGCACCCCCCCGCTGGTAGGCAGCACCATAGGTCCGTGGGCCAGCATGAGGATAGCGCTTGCTCACGGTCAGTACAGGGGGGTGGTGTCCCCTTCCCCCCCCCCCCCACGAGTGTTAGCAGGCCCAGCAGTTCCACTTTTAATAGGGGGAGTAGCCCCAGGGTGCCTGTAATTAGTCAGTCCCAATCCCTGTCACGGGCACTCAGTGTACATGGTAGCTTACATGGTAGGGGTAGTCCTGTTCTAGGGGAGGGCAGGGATGAGCAGAATGTCCTGCGGGGGATAGACAGGGGTCTTCCTCCTTCTTCATCTCCTAGGGGTAGTCACCAGGGGCAGGTACAGGATGTTTTACATGGGCATAGCCGGGCCAGAGAGAATAGAGCCCTATCCCATAGTAGTCAGCAGTCAGACCGGGCAGCAGGGGGCAGCAGACAGGTGGTTTCCAGGTCCCGCAGGGGTAGATCTAGGAGTGGATCAGGTCCCAGCAGTGTTGCCCCGGAAGGACAGGGGGAGCGGCCTAGACGGGTGGTGCAGGAGAATCACAGGCCGGGTAGTCAAGGAAGGCGCTCTTTGTTGATTGGTGCTGTGTCTCTGGCGTCATGTAGTAACGTATCTCTCCCAGCAGATGGCGTCGCTTTCAGTGGTGGTCGAAGGGATAGGTCCGTGACTCGAGAGCGGCAGGCCTCGGCTGAGGTGGAGATGGAAGGTCAGTGGACGGGCTTGGAAGGAGGGTCCGCGGAGCAAGGTGAGATGAATGTCTTTGATATGTATGACGAGCAATCTGGGGGGTCTGGTAGCTATAGCTGTAGCTCTAGCATGTCTTCTTCGGATTCACAAGGTAGTCCGCAGCGGTTAGTGAAGCGCTTGCGGAAGCATTTTGTTACCAGACAGTCAGAGCGCTCTGCGGATAGACACAGACATTTCAGGGGCTCCAGGCTCACGGGTGATGACACTATGCGCTGCGCAAGCACAGGTATATTTCAAGGTGTCAGGAAGACAATACGCAGTAGAATTCACAGGGGGCGTTTCGTTGATATGTTTGAAGTTTCCAAGCAGGGCAAGAAATTGGTCACAGAGGCCATGGCCAGGGGAGGGGCCGGGGAAGCCAGTTACAAGACCTATAAGAACTGGCTGTCGGGCGCTTACCTCTTTGCGGCCTGTTATCTGGAGTCTCGCCCTAGCGAATGGATGGATATGCTAAAATATCTGCATATGATACACGAGATGTACGTGTCCTCCCGTCCCGGGGTTTGGCTGGCCTACGATGAGGTTTTCAGGGAAAAATATAAGGGACACGCCAGCCTGATGTTAGGTTACAAAGATGTTGAGACTTGGTTGAAGGTGTCACAGGAAGGGTGGGGGGCCGCCGCCACAAGCGTCATGTGGCGGAGACAGACAGGGCGGGTGAAGGGTAACGCGCCCTTTCTCAGCAAGGGCCGCTGTTTCCTGTTCAACCGATCAAGCTGCCCTCACGGACAAGGGTGCAGATTCACCCATGCATGTATTAAGTGCGGGGGAGGGCATTCAGCAAAGGCATGTGACAAGCAGGATAGAAGAGGTGGCTCAGGTGGTCAGCCCAGCACTGGCGTTGGGGAAGGCAGGGTCGCCGATTAATTTGGTGAGCCTGGGCAGGTGGCTTAGCCGCTATCCTCATAGGATGGAGGCAGAGTTTTTGAGGGAAGGCTTTAGAGAGGGGTTTCGAGTTCCTATCGAGGGAGCGGTTCAGTCGGGAAAAGGGGGAAATTTGAAATCGGCTAGTTTGCACCCAGGGGTTCTATTGGAGAAAGTTCAGAAGGAGGTGAGGCTGGGGCGCATGAGTGGACCTTTTCGGGACCCCCCATATCGGGAATTGGTGGTGTCCCCGGTAGGGGTGGTTCCTAAAAAGGTGGTAGGGAAATTTCGACTCATTCAGCATCTCTCATTTCCACATGGGGCGTCGGTGAACGATGCGATCCCAGATGAGTACTGTAGTGTCACGTACCAGTCCTTTGAATCGGCTCTGGACATAGTTCGGGGATTCGGGGAAGGGGCATTGATGGGGAAAGTTGACGTGGAGTCGGCTTTTCGTCTGCTGCCGCTTCATCCGGATTCCTTCCCCTTTATGGGTTTTAAGCTAGAGGAGGGCTATTATGTAGACAGGTGCCTTCCCATGGGGTGCGCGGTGTCCTGTGCATTCTTCGAATGCTTCAGTTCGTTCTTGCACTGGTGTGTCTGCGCGGGCACAGGCCACCACGGAGTCGCCCACTACTTGGACGACTTCTTGGTGGTAGGGCCCGGGGAGGATGAGACTTGTAGAGACATGTTGTTTGCGGTGAAGGCTCTTTTCCATTCCCTGGGGGTACCAGTGGCTGGGGGAAAAACTGAAGGCCCCACCACCAAGTTATCATACCTGGGTATTGAGATAGATACTGTCCGGGGTATCTGCTGCTTGCCAAACGATAAAGTGAGTAAGCTAAGGGGAGCTATAGGTGAAGTGATAGGCCAAGGGGGAGTGTCGTTGAGACAAGCGCAGGAGTTATTGGGACGTTTCAATTTTGCTTGCCGGGTGATACCCATGGGCAGGGTATTTTGTAGGAAGCTGGAGAGGGCAACGGCGGGGAACAGGCGACCGCATTGTCGAATATCACTCTCGGAGGAAATCCGGGAGGATTTGGCAGTGTGGGACCTGTTCTTACAGGATTTCAACGGAGTACGGGTATGGCCCGGTCCTCCGGTGTCCAGTCCGGAGCTGGAGCTATTTACAGATGCAGCTGGGTCGGTAGGGTTTGGGGCATACTTTGCCGGCGAGTGGTGTACTGCTTCATGGCCCGAGGAGTGGGTGGCGTCCGGCTGGACAGCTAACATGACGCTACTTGAGATTTTCCCCGTGATCGTGGCACTGGAGCTATGGTCAAGCAGGTTAACTGGAAAACAGGTAGTTTTTTGGTGTGACAACCTCGGTGTTGTGCAGGCAATAAATGGACAAAGGTCCAAGTCCCCCCCAGTAATTACACTTCTGCGTAGGTTAGTCTGGCGCTGTCTGGCCTGCGATATATCCTTTCAAGCTCGACATGTGCCGGGAGTCGAGAATGAGTTGGCGGATGCGTTATCTAGGGGTCAGATGGAGAGATTTAGGGTCTTGGCTCCTGGGGCATCCCTAACGGGCGTGCCCTGTCCCTCTTACGTATGGCAGATTGTCAAGCCAGCATAGAAGGGCTGGCCGAAGCCTCCCTGGCTCCCTCGACGAGGAGAAAATATCGGGCTGCATGGACGGAATGGTGCACTTTCCACAGCCAAGGCCTTGGCGGTAAGGAAGGTGGGGATAAGCGGATGCTGGCGTTTGTCTGGGCAGGGTATCAGGCAGGCAAGTCTAAGGCCTCCATGGTGGCCGCATTGGCAGGGATATCATTCTTTGCTAGGATGAAAGGAGAGAGAGACTTGACAAAAAGTTTTTTGATTTCAAAGGCCCTGAGGGGTTGGGCGAGAGAAAGACCGGTTCATTCGGATCAAAGAAGGCCTATCAGTGACTCGTTGCTAGGGAATATGGTGGCCGCAATCTCGACAATTGCTAGGGATAGCTACGAGGTTGCTTTGTTTCGCGCTGCTTTTGTTATGTTATACTTTGGCGCTTTGCGGGTGAGCGAGCTAGTTGCTTCCTCCCGGACTTTCCCCTTGTCAGGTATGCTAGGCCAGCACGTAATAATATCTAGCAGCTCTGTTTGTTGTAAGGTGAGGAAGTCTAAATCTGACCAGTTAGGGAGAGGGCGCTGGGTTACATTGGTCCCAAGGGTTGGTTGTTCGGTATGCCCTATTGTGTTAATCAGCCAATTTGCCTCCCTTAGACCGAGTGGTGCATTACCTTGGTTGGTGCATGTTGATGGTTCACCTCTCACCAGGTACCAATTTACAGTGGTTTTTAAACGCACATTGACGGCTGTGGGTGTGGATTGTAAGCAGTTTGGCACACATTCTTTCCGTATTGGTGCAGCTACATCTGCTGCGGTTGCAGGGGCATCAGAGCCTGCCTTGAAGGAACTGGGCAGGTGGAAAAGTAATGTCTACAAACGTTATGTGCGACCCTCTCTTCTTTCCTGAATTTTTGCTCTCCTGATCTGAAGCTGCGGGCGGATTCACAGGGCTGCGGCTGCTCATGCTTTTTAAGCAGGGCGCGAGGGTTTTGTCCGTTTTTCCCTCTAAAGTGGGGCCATGATTGGCTTGTTGGCTCCATGAGGTTTTAATGGTTTTACCCTCGCTTGTGTTTCAGCTCCCCTCTTTGTTTCCTTTTGCTACTTGTGTGAATGTGTACCTCTTGTGTGGTGGTCTGCTGAGTTGCCTGTTATGGGTGTGCAGGATAGAATCCTGGGGCCATGCTGGTCTTTGCTTTTCTTCTTCTTATTTTTCAATTTCCAGCCGCTCAAAAGTTTTGCTGGTATTTGTCGTTAACATATATATATTGTTTTTCACTGCCTTCTTTACAGAGCACAGGACCCCGTGGCTGGTATGGGTTTTGGGACATTCGTTTGTGCATTGGGCTGCTTTGCATAGGGCTATAGGTGACACTTCAGCTATTCCGGGGTCGGTTGTGGTTCAGTGGATTGGTCAGAGGGGTTTAAGATGGACGGGTTTTCGTAGGTTGTTAGTAAACGAGATTGCTAAAAGGGGTGTGCCTCATGTGTTGGTTATTCATCTGGGAGGAAATGACCTGGGTATAGGTAGGACCGTAGATTTGGAGTTCGTAATTCAGTCGGAGTTGGATTGGGTCCGTGCCTCCTGGCCTGACCTGTTAATATGCTGGTCGGATATAGTGCCTAGGTTGTCTTGGAGATATTTTAAGGAAGGCAGAGTGGCTGACGAGGTACGGAAAAAAGTGAACTCGGTGATTGCTCGATTTATTCGCTCGATTGGTGGAGTCCGTATACAACATCCTCTTATACGTTTCCAGAGTCCTGGGCTATATCGGTCTGATGGTGTTCATCTGAATGAGGAAGGCATGCGTTTGTTTATTGAGGATATTTATAGAGGCTTAGCGGGAATTCTTTAGGTGTGGTGGCGGGCCGCGGGTCTGGAGGACCCGGGCGTGGCCGGAAATCGCAGTACAGTCGACGGCCAGTGGTAAGGGCACATGATGGTATCGGGCACGCTTAACCCACCTGTTTTCAAATGGAATAGGCTATTAGTCTCGGTCCAAGTACTTCCCGACCGGGTTGACTTGTGGTTGCTTCCGTTAGCCTAGAAAAGGGGAGGGTTCTGTAGTGCCCGGGGCGGTAGCCCCGTTTAGGTAGATATGTGCGCCTTGGGGTGTGTGGTTGTCCCCCGTTTGCGGATGCCCCCTGGAAGGCTTGGGGCATCCTGGTTGGCCTGGCGGATGTCGACTCGGTCTGCTCCTTTCTCCACCACCATACCTGCAATAAATCCCGTGTTACTTTCCTCACATTTAAGTTGTCGTGTCTTTATTATGGTTATGGTTAAAACGATAAGAGAATAATGTAAGGAAAGGTATCAGCCATTAAGCATTTTATAGAAAAAGATTACAATTTCTTTTTGGTTAATGAAGGACCAAATTAGCTGAGCAGACTATTAGGCAGAAAAGATTTAGTCAGACCGCAAGCTGGGGTAGGATTTATTTTCACTCGTGTACCCCCATCCAGGTAAATGTGCAATACGTGTTATCCTGTATAAAGTTCACCTGGTTGCCAACTATCAGTGTCAGTCTCGGTCATTGTACTGAGCATTGCACTTGGTGCACCTGGCTGGCGACATGTGCATCAGAACAAAGACAACGGGGTCAATGTATCAAGGTCCGTTTTTTTCAGCGTTTTAAAATCTCGGCAAATCACGGGTGATAACCAGTGATTTCAGTCCCCAAGGTGCCAAATGTATTAACCTGCGATTTTTACTCTGATCTTAAAAATCTCTGGTCATCTCTGGTGATTTGCTGCAATGTCAAACACTCCCGTGTTTAGCTAACTCTCCTGTGTTGTCCTCATCTAGCAGCGTGATTAGTAAACACATCACTGTTACACTGTCCCTGTCTATAGAGTCAGAGGTCTGGTGGCTGTCAAAAGTTTTTTTAAAAAAAGCGTGGGGTCCCCCAATCCGGCCACTAATAATCCTAGTGCTGCCAGCCTACTGCTGGTTGCGTGAAAATCAGGAAAAAAGTTGCGTAGGGTCCCCCCCAATTTTCACATAACTAGCACTAGGCAAACCAGCCCGGGGTGGGTGGCACTATAGCAGGGGGACATGGGGCAGGGGTCCCCCAACCATAATAACAACAAACCTCAGGCTGTTCAGTGCTGGGCTGGATTCCCTAGGGAGTGAGGTCCGCCAAAAAACATGAGCAGGCACCCCCTTTAGGAATAACCAGCCCAGTGCTGAAAGCACCAGGGCTCTTCCTACCCCCATGGGCTGTGGGTAGTAGGGTAATAACGCAGAAAATAATGTAAATTAACAAATGGAACTACAGTTCCCAGCCAGCCCGGGCTGCCCTAATCAGTCTGGGCATGCCGATGCTTGTATAACTACAAGCACCAGCATACCCTTGGCAGCCAGGGCATGCTGGCACTTGGAGAACCACAAGTGCCACATGTCCTGACACCCATTGCTGGCTGCGACCTGTAGTTCCACAAAGAAAATGTTAAATAAACCACAACTCTCTGTTTACAACCACATACATTTATTAAAAACAATAAACATCCAATAAAAACAATACACACCCTCATTCATACCACATACATTTATTACAAATAAGAAAACCCCCAAATACTCAATTATCAGATTTCTTCTTCTTTTGTCAGTAGCTTTTAATCCAAAAATGCTTGAAAACCAAGTCCAAATAAATTTGTATCCCATACTCCATGATGAAAAATCTTCAGTTCTTCTGGCCAGGAGGGCCCCCTTGTTGATTGCAGTCTTCTTATCTTCAGCCCAGGAGGGGTCCCATATTTGTATTCCACTCCGGAACATGCTTGGTTAAAAAAATAAGAAAACAAGAGAGACGCCGCAAAACAGCTTGTACAGTGCATAAGCTCCGATACACAATGAACTTAGCTCAGCCGCTGGGTCTATTTATAGTATAAAGGGTTTTCCCATGACAGCGTGGGAAAATCCAGCTTCATACATTTGAGACTTGTATAGCTGGAGTGGCAAACAGTCGGGACATTGATCTCCATTAATTGTGGAAATAGCGATTTTGTCAGAAACACATCTCTGGCGATTTTACATGAAATCTCAGGTTCATACATCAGCGAGTCTCAACTCTCCTGATAAAATCGCTGGATTTGCAAAATCGCACCTTGATACATTTACCCCAAGTGTCGTATATGATGGCAGTACAATGTTTTGGTTGAGAAGACTACAGATGTTGTTTGTCACTTCTTTTACAAACGGTGACTTTTAAACCTAACTAATATACAAAATAGCAAGAATTTATGTGTAATATGAATACAGACTAGTGATCCCTAGACTAAGTACCCACCCTCTAATATCAGTAACCAGGTAACAACACTCAGCTATAGCATTTGCATATTCATTACATTGAGGCTGAATCTACATTTTCACATATGTAAGCAGAGAGGAGGGAGGAGTACTAATTACTGGGGCCCGGGCATGCCAGGGCTCTGGGCCCGCACTGCATACCACAACTTTTTCTAAAATTAATTTTGGCCTACCTAGTGGTCCAGTAGGAATGTGATGCAGACAAACTATAGTCCGTGCATAGGCAGTCACATTGCATACTACTCACTACAGCCCCATAATCCATTCATAGAATATTGTACTACAGCTTGTAATACAATATTCTATGAATGAATGATGCAGCCACATTGAGTACTATGCGATGTCGCCGCCTATGCATGGACCACATAGACTGCCTGCACCGCATCTCTGTGGTAGCTAGATCCCTGTGAGACGTCTCTGTGACATCACCAGGTCATGTTGCTGCAGCAGTCACATGGTACACAGTGCAGGAGGCTATTGGAAGTCACTGGTGGAGAAAAGGTAAGAAGAAGGGGTAATGTGATGGGGAGGACATATGTGTGTGTAAAACATGTGGGCAGAGGAGACATGTGTGTGTAAAGCATGTGGACAGAGGGGACATGTATGTGTAAAGCATGTGGACAGAGGGGCATGTGTGAATAAAGCATGTGGACAGAGGGGGACTTGTGTGAGTAAATCTTCTGGGCAGAGAGGATGTGTGTAAAGCATGTGGACAAAGGGGGCATGTGTGAGTAAAGCATGAGGGCAGAGGGGGCATGTGTGTGTAAAGCATATGAGCAAAGAGGACGTGTGGATAAAGCATGTGCGCAAAGGAGGCATGTGTGTAAAGCATGTGTGTCACGACTGATAGTGGGTACCTGCTGTTGTTGGCGCAACTCAGAGGAAGGCGCGGAGTCTAACGTGCCCCTGGTATTCACCAGGAACCCCCGCAAGGAAGTATGGACTCCGCTGCAGGGACACGCAGGTCGCGGTCCTTCCTAGAGTCCACAGCGAGATACAAGGAGGTGTCAGACAGGCCGGGTCAGCAACGTTCAGGTAGAAGAGGTACAAAGGGAAATCCAGAAGAATGGTGAGGCAAGCCGGGTCGGTAACTTTCAGGGAGAACAGTACAAAGGCAGAATCCAAATAGGGGTGGTCAAACGGTCCGGGTCAAAAGGTCACAAGCAGCACGAGGATAGTCAGGAACGAATACTGCAACTGGTATATACAAACGCTGGAGGCAGGAAGACCTGATACTCTGGCACTGGTGAGAGGGCAGGAAGAGGTTTAAATACTGTGGTAACCCAATCAGAATCAGCGCTGCAGCGCTGTCATACCTGCCGCCGGGAATCCTTCATAGCGTCCCGTTGCCTAGCAACGGGGCGCGTCATCACACCCAGAGGTCGGACGGCAGGGGGATCCGGAAGTGATGCGTCTGGTTGCTATGCAACCAGACGCGCTGTCAGCAGACAGGCGGCCGTGCGGAACGGCGCCTGACAGTATACCCTCCTCTTCTTCCTCCTGTTTGAAGGAACCTTTTAAGAATTCTAGGAGCGTGAAGGTCCTGCTTGTCCACCCATGATCTCTCCTCTGGGCCAAATCCTTTCCAATGGACAAGAAATTGCTGTTTGCCACGAAGAATGCGAGAGGCCAAGATCCGATTGACTTCGAATTCTGTTCCAGAAGAGGTTTGTATTGGTGGGGGACGACAGGGAGGTCGATAGAATTTATTGAGTACCACTGGTCGTAGTAATGAGACATGAAAAGTATTATGACATCCCAGAGAAGGAGGAAGTTTCAATTTAAAGCATACAGGATTAATTACTTGCATGATGGTGTACGGGCCAATAAATCGAGGAGCCATCTTCATAGAAGGAACTTTTAGTCTTAGGTCCCGGGTGGATAGCCATACTTGGTCTCCCACCTTTAAGAGAGGAGTGGCCCTCCGATGACGATCTGCAAAGATTTTGTGATGCTGAGTAGCCTTGAGTAAAGCCATCTTAGTCTTAGCCCAAATGAGAGAAAACTCCCGATAAAGAGTATCTACGGCTGGAACCGGTGAAGAGGACACTGGAAAAGGATCCGGAAACACAGGATGACTTCCATATACAATAAAGAATGGGGAGAATCCGGTAGACTCATGAATGTGTTGGTTATGGGAGAACTCCGCCCAAGGAAGGAATTGAGACCATTTATTCTGATTGTCAGAGGTAAAACAGCGAAGAAATGTCTCGAGGTCCTGATTGATTCGCTCCGTCTGCCCATTGGTTTGAGGATGATATCCCGAAGAGAATTTCAATTCTATGTTCAATTTCCTACAAAAGGTTCTCCAAAAACGGGATGTGAATTGGACTCCACGGTCCGAAATGATCTCCTTCGGGCAACCATGTAATCTGAATATCTCCTTGATAAAGATATCTGCCAGACGACTGGCCGTGGCCAGTCCAGTTAGAGGAATAAAATGTGCCATCTTCGAAAATCGATCAATAACCACCCAGATAGTGGTAAACCCTGCACTGTGGGGTAGGTCTGTGATAAAATCCATGGCCACACTTTCCCAAGGAGCATCGGGGATAGGGAGTGGACGAAGAAGGCCTGCCGGGACTCTTCTACAAGTCTTGTGTTGAGCACAAGTAGTGCAGGAAGCAATAAATTTACAAATATCGGCACGTACAGTAGGCCACCAGAAGCGACGGCAAAGCAACGATGTTGTCTTCTTTATTCCAGCATGGCCGGCAATGCGGGATGAATGAGCCCACTGCAGGGTCTTGAGCCGGAGATGAGGTTCCACAAATGACCGGCCTGGAGGGGGAGAGGACGTTTTGGTCCTAGTGAGGGCTACAATATTAGAAGGATCAATAATATGCTGAGGAACCAACGGTCTTAAACGATCGGAATCGTCAAATGAGCGAGATAATGCATCGGCACGTCCGTTCTTGGCTCCAGGGCAGAATGTGAGCTTCATGTTAAATCGAGCAAAGAAGGATGCCCAGCGGGCTTGCCGAGGATTAAGGCAACGAGCCTCTTGAATGAACACTAGGTTCCGATGGTCGGTAAATACAGTAACAGGAAATATAGCCCCCTCCAACAGATGTCGCCATTCCTCCAGAGCCGCCTTGATGGCCAGTAACTCCTTGTCCCCTATTCCATAATTACATTCACTTGGAAGAAATCGTCTGGAGAAAAACCCACACGGGTTGTGTGAGCCAGCAGGAGACTCTTGAAAAAGCACCGCCCCAATGCCTACAGAGGATGCATCTACCTCTAAGAAGAAAGGTCGTTCTTAATCTGGCTGGGACAGAACTGGAGCTGAAGAAAATGCTTTCTTTAACGTTATGAAGGCAGACATGGCTTCCGAGGACCAAACCCTGGGGTTGGCAGTCTTCCTGGTTAAAGCTGTAATGGGAGCTATAATGGTGGAGAATCCCTGAATAAATTGGCGATAATAGTTTGCAAAGCCAATGAACCTTTGAATCGCTTTAAGGCCTTGTGGCTGAGGCCAGTCCAGAATAGCTGACACCTTGGTGGGATCCATACAAAGACCTTGACCCGACACAATGAAACCAAGAAAAGGTACCTGGCTAATCTCAAACACACATTTCTCCAGCTTGCAGTAGAGGTGATGTTTCCGGAGTCTACATAAGACCTCCTTTACTTGCTCCCGATGAGTTTTCAGATCTTTAGAAAATATTAATATATCGTCTAAATACACTACCACAGAAGTGTATAACAGGTCATGAAAGATATCGTTAACAAAGGTTTGGAAGATGGCTGGGGCGTTGCAGAGGCCGAAGGGCATCACCAGGTACTCGAAATGTCCATCTCTGGTGTTAAAGGCCGTTTTCCATTCGTCCCCCTTCTTGATGCGAATCAAATTATAGGCCCCACGGAGATCTAATTTGGAAAAAATTTGAGATCCACTGAGTTTGTCAAAGAGGTCAGAGATGAGAGGTAGTGGATATCGATTTTTGACAGTGATGCGGTTGAGAGGACGATAATCAATACAAGGCCGAAGAGACCCATCCTTCTTCTTAACGAAAAAAAACCCTGCACCCGCTGGGGAAGTGGATTTGCGGATAAATCCCCGTTTCAGGTTTTCCGAGATATATTGAGACATGGCTGACGTCTCTGGACGAGATAAAGGGTAGGTCCGCCCTTTGGGGATGGGTTGGTCCGGAGACAAAACAATAGCGCAATCCCAGGGACGATGAGGAGGCAAGATCTCCGCTTACACCTTACTGAATACATCTTGGAATTCCATATAGGCCTCAGGAAGATGGGTTAGCTCGGAATGAGCCATTACTTGACATTTAGAAGGCAAGACTCTAGACAGACATTCAAAGCGACATCCTGAACCCCACGACATAACTTGAGCGTGGTCCCAATCCATCTGAGGAGAATGCTTTCTCAGCCACGGTAGCCCCAAGATGAGGGGATTAATGGACCTCGGCAAAACCAAAAGTTGGATCATCTCGCTATGAAGTACTCCTACCATCAACCGAACAGGAGAAGTCACGGAGGAGATGGAGCCGTGGGTGACACGACTACCGTCGACTGCCGTCAGAGATAACGGTTGAGGCAATGGGTTTAAAGGTATTTGGAGCTGCGAAGCTAGATCCGCCGAAATGAAGTTCCCGGAGGAGCCGGAGTCCACAAAGGCCGTGGTGGAAAAGGTACCCTTGGGGGTGCTCAGGATGACAGCCATCTGAAATTCTGGGGAATTTTCTTTAGAATAGGGAGCAACTGTGGATTCTCCTAAAACGGCCTCCCCGGCACTGTTTAGGAGGAAGAGTTTCCCGGTTTCTTGGGACAAACTCTTAGCATGTGTCCCGGATCTCCACAATACAGACACAGGCGTTGTTTGAAGCGTCTCTCCCTCTCTTCAAGGGATAATTTAGAGCGTCCTACTTGTATTGGTTCGTCCACTGGCAGGATGGGATTTTGGAACTGGGGTGCTAGCCGTGGTATGAACCGTTTGCCAGGAGAGCGTTCCTGCGTGCGCTCTTGGTAGCGCAAATCCACCTTTATACACATGGAGATGAGGGAATCTAACTCGGCTGGGAGTTCTCTGGAAATTAGCTCATCCTTAATCCGGTCAACCAGACCTTGCCAAAAGGTTGCCACCAGTGCTTCGTTATTCCATTTTAACTCGGAAGCCAAGGTCCGAAATTGAACTGCGTATTGCCCCACGGACAGGTCACCTTGGCGGAGGTTTAACAAGCTAGGAGCTGCAGAAGCAACTCTTCCGGGATCATCGAAGACTTTTCTAAAAGCTTCAATGAAGGAGTTGGAGCTATTAAGAAGTGGACCCCTTCGTTCCCATAAAGGTGAGGTCCAGGCAAGGGCTTGACCACTGAGGAGGGAGATGAGAAAGGCTACTTTGGTGCGTTCTGAAGAAAAGGCCCCTGGGTTGCACTCAAATTGAATGGCACATTGGTTCAGAAAGCCCCTGCATTTCTTGGGATCACCGTCAAACTTTTCGGGTGTCGGGATGTGTAAACCGGCGGCCGCTATAGAGACCGTAACCACACTAGATGCTGTGGATGCAGAAGAGGTTATGGCTGGTGTAGCGGGTGAAGCACTCTGAAATGTATCGAAGCGGGTAGCAATCCCTTGGACACATTGTAGGAGATGTGCTTGGGCTGCTTCTTGTTGCTCCACTCGTTGAGCCAAATGCAGGAGTAGGTCTCGAGCAGACGGTTCACCAGACCCCTCCGTTGTCATGGCCAGAGTATACTGTCACGACTGATAGTGGGTACCTGCTGTTGTTGGCGCAACTCAGAGGAAGGCGCGGAGTCTAACGTGCCCCTGGTATTCACCAGGAACCCCCGCATGGAAGTATGGACTCCGCTGCAGGGACACGCAGGTCGCGGTCCTTCCTAGAGTCCACAGCGAGATACAAGGAGGTGTCAGACAGGCCGGGTCAGCAACGTTCAGGTAGAAGAGGTACAAAGGGAAATCCAGAAGAATGGTGAGGCAAGCCGGGTCGGTAACTTTCAGGGAGAACAGTACAAAGGCAGAATCCAAATAGGGGTGGTCAAACGGTCCGGGTCAAAAGGTCACAAGCAGCATGAGGATAGTCAGGAACGAATACAGCAACTGGTATATACAAACGCTGGAGGCAGGAAGACCTGATACTCTGGCACTGGTGAGAGGGCAGGAAGAGGTTTAAATACTGTGGTAACCCAATCAGAATCAGCGCTGCAGCGCTGTCATACCTGCCGCCGGGAATCCTTCATAGCGTCCCGTTGCCTAGCAACGGGGCGCGTCATCACACCCAGAGGTCGGACGGCAGGGGGATCCGGAAGTGATGCGTCTGGTTGCTATGCAAACAGACGCGCTGTCAGCAGACAGGCGGATATGCGGAACGGCGCCTGACAATGTGGGCAAAGGGGGCATGTGTGAGTAAAGCATGTGCGCAAAGGAGGCATGTGTGTAAAGCATGTGGGCAAAGGGGGCATGTGTGAGTAAAGCATGTGCACAAAGGAGGCATGTGTGTTAATTATGTGGGCAAAGGGGGCATGCGTGAATAAAGCATGTGGGTAGAGGGGGACATGTGTGTGTAAAGCATGTGGACAGAGGGGGCATGTGTGAATAAAGCATGTGGACAAAGGGGGCATGTGTGATTAAAGCATGGGGGCAGAGGGGGCATGTGTGTGTAAAGCATATGAGCAAAGAGGACATGTGTGGATAAAGCATGTGTGCAAAGGAGGCATGTGTGTAAAGCATGTGGGCAAAGGGGGCATGCGTGAATAAAGCATGTAGACAGAGGGGGACATGTGTGAGTAAAGTTGCTGGGCAGAGGGGACATGCATGTGTAAAGCGTGTGGGAAAAGGGGCATGTGTAAATAAAGAATGTGCACAGAGGGGGACATGTGTGAGTAAAGCTGATGGACACAGGAGAACAAGTGTGAGTAAAACATATGGGCATTTTTGTAATGACAGTGCTACAAGGCTCCTTCCCTAGACTGCAGGAGCCCTGTAGCACCAAACTACTGTATCCCCATTCCTTGTTTTGTGTGTGCGTATACATATCAGTTGATAATGTGGGGCACAGTGTGATGAGAGGGACAGTAATGAGGGTCACAGTGTGATGCAGGGACTGCAGTGACGAAGAGGGAGCAAGTGTGATAAGAGGCACAGTGTGATACAGGTGCAGCAGTGTAATGCAGGGGCAGCAGTATGAAGCAGAGGCAGCAGTGATGAAGGGGAATAGTGTGATGAGGGGCACAGTAATTATGGGCACAGTGTGATAAGAGGGACAGTAATGAGGGGCAGAGTGTGATGCAGAAGGCAGCAGTGTGTTGTAAGGGGCACAGTGTGATGCAGGGACCGCAGTGTGATCCAGGCCAGCAGTGTGATAAAGGGGCAGCAGTGATGAAGGGGAGCAGTGTGATAAGGGGCACAGTGTGATGCAAGTGCAGCATATGATGCAGGGGCAGCAGTGATGAATGGGAACAGTAATGAGGGGCACAGTGTGATGCAGGGGGCACAGTGTGATGAAGAGGCAGTAGTGATGAAGGGGAAAAGTGTGATGAGAGGGACAGTAATGAGGGCACAGGGTGATGTGGGGAAGCAGTGTGATGCAGGGGCAGCAGTAATAAGGGGAACAGTGTGTTGCGAGGCACAGTAATGCAAGGCATAGTGTGATGCAGGAGGCACAGTGTGAAACAGGGGCAGCAGTGTGATTAAGGGCCTGCAGTGATGAAGGAGGAGCAGTGTGATGTACATGTTATTTGAAACATATATTCTTGGTAGGACCTTCTTTAGGGGGGAGTGGAGCTTTTCTTCAAATAATTTATGAAAGGTCCAAGACAGTACTACTGTAATTTCACTTGAAAGTATGATTTAATTATAAACTATTTGCAAGAACATTAAATAATTTAAATTACATATCATCCACTAAGAATGCTGCTTTTAGGTGACCGTCTGATTCTCCTGAAAGTCAGGACTGCTGGACATATGTCACGCTCCAGCAAGCGGATGCTGCACACTTCTGCCAATGATGTACACAGCAGTGCAGGGTTTTTACTGTAGGTCTAACTCTTTTCACCTGCTAGGCACGCCCCCAATGATGCACTGCCACGCCCCCAATGGTATGACCATGCCCCACACATAGCTTTACATGGTATACTAGACCCTAAATTTCTCTTGGCGGCCCTGTATGTAAGTGTTATACAGCTCTCCAGTCTGCCCCCGAATAGCCACACACTCCCTTCATATATAATATCTCTCACCCCTTCCCAAGAGTTGTGCTATGTTCTGCAAAGGGGAACTCAGAGTCCACAAAGATGGTCATGGGTCAGCAACAGCTGGATCTTTTCTCTGATGTGAACTTTACAAGACAATCAGGGGGTAAATGTATCAAGCTGAGAGTTTTCCGGCGGGTTTGAAAAATGGAGATGTTGCCTATAGCAACCAATCAGATTCTAGCTGTCATTTTGTAGAATGTACTAAATAAATGATAACTAGAATCTGATTGGTTTTTCAAACCCACCGAAAAACTCTCAGCTTGATACATTTACCCATAGGACTCAGTGCTACCAGAGCCACTTAACAAATACTTATGAAGCTCCCGTTTGCAGACTAATCTCAGTGCAGCATAGCAGAGGAAATAAAGAAGATAAAAAGCTTTCTAAAGCCCATCACTGCCTTTATCTCCAGAGTCTCAGGTGCTCCCTGGATAGAATAATACTAAGCCACTGTCTGAAGTGTACAAACTGGCCTGATATATAATCATTTTACAAGATTCCAGAGTCAAAGACACATGAACTTATTGTACCCATACCCCAAGTAAAGCAGCAATTTATAAAGAGTTTAAAATTCAAAGAACTCTGTTTACATTCTTTTTTTTACATGTGGAACAGACAAAATACTAGTCATCATTTTTTAAATCTTTTCACTGCACATATGGAAATATGAAATATATGCAGTATGAGGGTAATATAAATCTAGAAAAAAAAACATTTTGCACAAAATGTATTTGCTGCTAATGTGTACCTATTATTATTGCTATTATTTATTTTATTATTATTAAAATTAATTATTATTATTATTATTATTAATTTATTATTATTATTATGTTTTTATTTACATAACTATTTTCTCCCAATAGAACGCAAAACACTTTTCACAATTGAGAAGACACTACAAATGTTGTTTGTCACTTCTTTTACAAACAGAAACACTTAAATCTAACTAATATTCAAGCAATATTTATTATATTTTTATTTACGTAGCACTTTTCTCCGAATCACTTGCAAAATAAAAACACATGAAGCAAAATAAACTTGTACAATATTAGAGAATACAGAGAAGAGAGCTAAGCATTGGGTATTATAAAAGTGCACTAATTAAACGATTGAGTAAATGGTGTCTTGTGTCAATTTGTGAAGATTTGTCAGAATGTGGGAGGCAGCGAGTTCAAAAGAGTAAGAGCCACAAAGCTAAAAGCTTGGACCCCAAATGAAGTATAGGAGATTCTAGGTACTGTTAGTAATCCTTCACATGCGGATTAAAGTGAGCGAGTGGAAGTTAGGGAATAGGAAACAGATTTGCCATCTTGCAAGAATTGCAATTAGTTTTCTGGGAGACCCAGGTGGAGTGCAGTGCACACAAATGCATGTAGGAATGTAGGAAGTTCTTCTGGGGGAATCAAATGCTTCATTCTAGCAATGTTCCTCAGATGAAAGAACGAACATGTGCTCATGCTGACTGCTGGAGCCTGATTCATATTCAAACGTAAGTCCATTTGCATGCTGTATCTTGCGTTCTGTGCATGCTGCTAAAAAGGAGCTTTCACCAGTGAACGCAATTGCATACAATTTCTTTCTGAACACAAATGACACTTAAAATATCTCAAGGATGGAAAAGGGGAAGGAAGGGGAGGATGAATGAAGGCAATTACCAGGTCTAGCTGAGGAGCGAGGAGACACTGGATACCATGCACAATTTGAGAACTGTAGGTACAGGATACCAGAATCTCCAGGTTTAGCTGAGAAGCAGGAGTTACTGGAGACCAGGCATGGTTAGAGAACAGCAGGTAC
This sequence comes from Mixophyes australis, assembly GCA_036250195.1. Lineage (NCBI taxonomy): Eukaryota > Metazoa > Chordata > Amphibia > Anura > Limnodynastidae > Mixophyes > Mixophyes australis. The sequence goes on along the minus strand of JAVHZZ010000001.1, from coordinate 465,196,408 downwards.
ATGCTACTAGGATCTCCAGGTTTAGCTGAGAAGCAGGAGTTACTGGAGACCAGGCACAATAGGATAGCTGCAGATGCAGAATACCTAAATCTCCAGGTTTACCTGAGCAGCTGGAGTTACTGGATACCACGGAAGAATCAGACAGGATGAAGGTCAGGCAAGCCAGGGTTAGAAGCCGAAAGATCCACAACAGTAGCAGGGAATAGACAGGAACAAAGTCAAACGAAGCCGAAGTCAGGGTCACTGGCAAAGATGCAATACGATGAGACAAACAGGAATCGGATACATGGGAGACAAATCAGGACCAGATGACAGGAGTTCTGAGAGAGACCAGGAGTAGCAATCAGTGAACTGGCACCAGTCTGTTGGAAAAAGCAGTATAAAAAAGACCAGATACAGGTGATCAAGATCCAGATCAAATGATGAGGGCTTAACCCCTTGCAGGCAGGACCTGAATCAAGGCAGCATCCAAAGAGGAGATGATGTGTTGCAAACAGAAGCAGACTGTAACACAGGGTATTTGTCTTTTTCTGCACTCTGATGTGACCTTCTATTGCACATATGCATGTGTGTATCCTGCACTCTGTTGTGTATGTTAACATACAGCAAGTATTGTTTATAAAAAGAATTCCTAAGTTTCTAAGTGTTAAATGCTTGGGATGAAACAACTCAGTTCGTCAGTATTAAGATTATAATTATATTTCTTTCCTATGCACCCTATACAAGCACTTGAAAACCCAACAATCCTCCATACGGGGATAAAATCCCAGTCTGTTTACACTCTTCAGTGCACATTTCACAATTTTCCCCATCAGTTTCCCAATTGCTTATTTTAAATAGGCTTTTAAAGATGCCATTTTAAAATGTAACTCTCCGGCCTCATCTACACCCCTCCAAAATTCTGGAAGGTATACGTTGGGGCACACAGCAGCCGTTGCCTTTACCTATGCATTTTTTTGACATTCAAAGGTGATCTCCACATCTTGCAATATTATACAAGTTGTATGACTTGCATGAGACAGGTTATGAATAAGTCAATGACTTGCCTAAAACAGATTAATAGCAGGTCAGAAAATGTCCTTGGGTGGTTTGGAACATCATTACATTTTTCCCCATCTCATATGATCTTGTCATTGCCACCTTATAGTTCAATGCTTCATTTCTATCCCAAATATTGGTCGACTGGGAGTCGCTCCACACACCTGTAATCTACTGAATATTAAAGACGGCAACCTATGGAGAAAATAGCTATTAATTCCTCTGTAATCCAATAAATGGTAAATGACTCCGCAGGGAATGGCTACATTAATAGTGGCACATGTAGATTGCTAATTGGACACCACCTCTTGCATGAGGCTTAAACATGTTAGCCATATACTGAGTGTCTGTTTGGTCTTATTGCTATGCTGGATAGATAGACAGAGAATAGTTTCTTCTCTGATGTCTAAATATATAGTCCTCCAATCCTCACAATCGTCATATTTCTTGCTTACAGGTTCAGTATTCTTGGTTCTTAATCAGTGAGTGACAGAACAGAAGTATATTCCGGCAAGGTCTAAAATAAGCAAGTGGAGCTTGTGACCTGTGTAATGTGAAGAACTGGGCTGCTGAGCTGAGTAGATGAATTGTTATGGAATTTCTGTTGCTGATTATTATGTGTTCTTCCCTCTAGCACACCTTACGTTCCAGCATTTCTGCGCTGTCAGTTTTCATGATAATCATCCTGGCTGTACATCCTGGAGCCCCCCCCCCCCCCCCCCCCCACCTCCGTGCTCTCTCTATTTTAGGATTACACCTGTAGAACTAAAGGAGAATGTATCTTAGTAAAGTATATCACATCTTGTTCTGTATATAAGTTTATTTGCGTTTGTCTCTTAATTTATTTTAACATGATTATTATACTCAGGGGCAAATGCAGAATTTCTAGAGAGAGGATTCCAAATGCTAGTATTGCCACAATATCTGGTTTGTTATTATCATTGCAGAATGGCAGGAACAGAGTAATATAAATAATTAAAAAAAGCTTTATTATTAAATAAGGCATTTTTTAACGCAAGAAGGTTTTATAAGTTGCGCAGTTGCTGGTACTAAGAGGGGATGAGTTCAGCGCAGGGGGGTTTGGGCAATTGGGACCCTTTCCAAGGATATGTCTTGGGCACAGAAGGGATGAAACGAGTAAAGGAGACCTACACACAGAGAGGGCTATGCACACACACACACACACGGAGGGGGGCAGGGGCATACATGGGGAATGAGGGAGAGAGGCATATAGAACAAACCCCTTAGCTGTGTCCACGGCACCAGCTTTTACAATAAGAATATGGTCATCAATGAGTATTGTTTCTCAAGGATAAGGTTTATGGGTGCCGGCTGCATGCACAGTAAGACAAAAGAATGTCTTATGGTACAATAAAACAAATAAAGATGTATTATACGCAACACAGTTTAACCCAGTCCAGCATTCCATGTAACTGTATTTTATGACTACTCACCTGGAAAGAAAGTGGACCCTGCCTATGCAAGACATTGATGGATGCAGCTTGCAGCAATCAGGGCACTTGGCAGCAGGGGCGGATCTAGAAAACTACTGTACCGGGGGCGATTTAGGCCCCGCCCCTTTCTAACATCTTAGGCTGCCGACGGCTGCACAGTATGTGCAGGTCCGTCCAGCCGTGACAGGCAGGGACAGTGTGCTGGCCAGCTGCTCTGATTGTGTTTTAAACACAATCAGAGCAAGTGTCTGCTAGGGGGGGCGATCGCCCCGATCGCCCCCACCCTGGATCCGCCACTGCTTGGCAGACATTGCTCCCATGTCTCTCTGGTCTGCACAGATGGTGCTGCTGCTCCTGTGCACAGTTCCTTTACTACCACAGTGTGAAGGAAAGGGATTGGGGTCCCACCGCGGCATAGTCAAAGGCAAAGCTGTGTGCTGCACGGCCCCTACAGTTACAGTAAAAAAATTCTGCAGGAGGCAGACATCTAGATTTGGTGATTGAAGCATGGGGGGTGGGGGGGGGGGGTATCCGGGCAACTGGCAATTGTGCACCTTATAATGATCATGGGCAGCACGGTGGCTTAGGGGTTAGCACTTCTGCCCCACAGCACTGGGCTCATGAGTTCGATTCCCGACCATGGCCTTATCTGTGTGGAGTTTGTATGTTCTCCCCCTGTTTGCGTGGGTTTCCTCCGGGTGCACTGGTTTCCTCCCACACTCCAAAAACATACTGGTAGGTCAATTGGCTGCTATTAAATTGCCCTTAGTCTCTCTGGGTCTGTGTTTGTGTATGTTAAGAGATTTAGATTGTAAGCTCCATTGGGGCAGTGATCTATCACCTATTTATTTATATAGCGCCACTAATTCTGCTGCGCTGTACAGAGAGTACAGCGCTGCAGAATTAGTGGCGCTATATAAATAAATAGATGATGATACTGATGGCTGTAGCTATAGCTTAAGCTTAATTTAGAATTGCATTGTAAACTCAAAATTCCTGATCTGAGTGAAATCTTTAACGTGAAAACAGACTATCATTGTGAGATTTTGGGCATTTTTTTTCCAAAACAGATTGTTAAATTACTCGCTAACATATCTACCATATGATTCCATCTATTTGTCATGCTGTATCTAATCACAGATTGAAACATTCTACATGAGAGAAATGTAAAACTACATTGTACTGGATAAGGGTTAGCACAGCCTGAGAAGCCATCAGCTGTACAATATTAGAAGAGATTTGGACTTCATGAAATTATTAATGTTTTTTTACATTTCTATGGTAAAATTGCCAGATATAATAACATACTTTTATATTGTCAAGTTAGTGCCAATGTGTGTATACATATTTACAAATTTATATTTATTTTGGGTGTGTTTTGGTGATCATTTTGATATACTTCCAAGTCACCGCTAAGTGCTGACTACATAGCGGTTCTCAGGCCCCAGGTTAGGAAGAAAGTTGCTTGGTTAGATGTATTGAATAGTTTTAATCAGTCTTTCTATGTAAGACTTCACTAATAGATCCACATTGATTGGATTTAATAGTGCTGGATATACTGGCCTCACATAGGTCGACCCTGCCATTAGGCCTGTGTGCATGATGACAGGATCACTGTAGGATTTAGCCACACACATAGGGAGCGATTTTGGACAAGTCCCGGCTGTTTGGTGCATTGGCCAAACATATGGAACTTTTCCACCTTTTCTGAGACCAATAAGAATTGTGCACTTTAGTTCATACTTGCCAATCTTAGAAAAGTGAATTCCGGGAGATCCTGGGCAGGGGGCGTAGTTGGAGGGCTGGAGGGGGCGGGCCACGGTCAATCGTCTCATTTTAGCCCCACCCCGCAACAAAAACATAATTTTGTCGGGGCCAAAATGAAGCGATGCACCACGAATCGCGGCATTTTGAAGTTGCAGTATGCGGGATACTTGCCTGCTCTCCCGGGAGAGCAGGCAAGAGAGACATACCCGGATTTCGGGAGTCTCCCAGACATTCCGGGAGAGTTGGCAAGTATGCTTTAGTTACTATTTTACATGTTCACACCAGACCTATAAGGGCACCTTAAAACATCACAAAAAAAGTAAAGATTTGTCTGGTCATTGAAGCCTAGTTGGTCTCTCGATAAGAGATTATATACGTTGTATGTACTATTATGTACTGAATTTATATAGCAAGACTTAAAAGAATATGCATCACGAGAAGAACTGCTCAATTTTATGGTACAGATTTTTTCCAATTGAGTTTAAGTAGATCAATGTATTATTATACTGTATAATGAGCAAAATTAACTAGCACAATACATTTTATTTAATTACGTTGGAAGGCCAATGAAATTTAAAACACAAAAGCATTTTCTATTTGTTGCTGGGGGTTTGTGAAGTTACAAATTAATCAACACTTGTAGCTCCTGACACAAAGTAAGTTCGCCTTATGTGGCCACTCTACAACTGTACTGTTTCTAAATTTGCTCAAATAATTGCACTCTTGCTGTGACAATCACTCCGTGTGAGTCATACCTGTTTGCTTGCCATTAAAATGTTAGTAACATGTTCACCACTATTCCACAGGCGATTAGTGAGTTTTATTTTCTGCAGCGACTGTAATTCCGTTCACGTATAGGTCAGGGTTATTTGTCCATATGACTCTTAAGTAATCAAAGTTCAATGTGGTTGAAAGGGGTATAAATCAGATTACTCTTCCTCTTAGTGCTTTTAGAGTTTCCTGACACACATTTTATGACAGCACTGTAAGGGTGCTTTGGTCAATTACGGCAAGATAACGGCTCAGAACATTTTATAGACTCAAAATCGTGTGTGCGCTAAATGCAATGTGTGATTTAGCAGTGTCAGAAGAGTGCCATATATTACCTGTTCTTTATGTGTCGGCATCTATTCTCCACTAATAATTATTATTATTATTTTTATTATTACCATTTATTTATATAGCACCACTAATTTCCGTAGCGCTGTACAGAGAACTCACTCACATCAGTCCCTGCCCTATGGTCAATTATGTTAGCAGCCAAGTAACCTACCAGTATGTTTTTGGAGTGTAGGAGGAAATCGGAGTACCCGGAGGAAACCCACGCAAACACAGGGAGAACATTCAAACTCCACACAGATAAGGCCATGGTCGGGAATTGAACTCATGACCCCAGTGCTGTAAGGCAGAAGTGCTAACCACTTAGCAACCGTGCTGCCCATTGATTAATTGAAAGTTCATCTGTTTGTGGACACTGGGAGCAGCGCCTGCTGAAAAGTCGGGTAACACAACTTACTGGAATAACTTCTTATGTTTGAAATGGCCCTTACCTCTTCGATATGAAATATAAAATAAAAGATTGACAGTTTGCACCTGCAAAATACTCAACCAGGCAGGCAGCCTAGGTTGCTTTCCACTATAACAGGGAGATCAACTCCATGGGGTCCCCCTGCTATGGTAAAAAGCACAGCCCCAGGGTAGTCAGCACACAGCTGGTATCTCTATGATGAGATATAAAATACAGGAGGATATCACCTCACATGCGCTGATAATATACATAAATGGGACCTAAGCAACTGCTCTACCAAACTGGCTAATCCCTAGGATTACTATTGGGCACATCGCATCAACGAAGGCGGAAGATATCTGGCTGCTTGCCCTCAACGACTAATCTCATCCAATTAAACCACCTATATGTGGGGCCAAATTGGACAGTGATCCTGTTGCTCATCGATCAGGCCAAGCTATAGGTTAGGCCAATGCCTGGATGACTTTACATAACTGGTTGCTTTGTATCTGTACACTTTACAAATCCTATATAAATCAATATTCCGGGTCTTGCACTGATGAGATCAAAAAAAGCCGTCAACACGTTGGTTATTCACAACTTTAGTTAGATAAAGGGACATATAAGTAGCAATCTATGTGTCTCCACCTATAATTACTAAACTGAGGGTTGAATCCCTGATTTTGATTTTTGGAAGCAATATTATTTCTGTACCAGGAGCATGTGAATAACTTTTATTTTCAAGAGGCATTTGTTGTGCTTCTCATTAAAGAATTCATAATATTTCCTATGTAAAAAGTGAAGTGGATGTCAAGAAAAGTAAAAGTGCAGGTAAAAAAAACAAGTTCTTTTGGATAGACCTAAATATGCACTTTGATTAGCTCTTACCCTCATGTACCAAACTCCCATTGTCCCATAGATTGTAAGCTTGTGAGCAGGGCCCTCTTACCTCTCGGTCTGTGTTACCCAGTATTGATTTATTACTGTGTTTGTTCTCAATTGTAGAGTGCTATGACATTTTCTGGAGCTATATAAATCAATGTTGATGATGATTGTTTAATTTATCTGTTTGTCTCTACCAGTACAGACGTCATTGTCGTCTTATAGGATACAGAAATCTTCGCTCATTTTGCCTCATATCTCTATGTGACACAAGGGAAAATGAGCAGAGATTTAAGTAAAAACTCTTCCTGGACCGTTCCAGAGACACATGTATTAGAGTATGGCTAATAATGCAAAGCAATAAACAAGCAAATGAAATATCTCTGGCGCTTCACTAAGGATGCAGCCAAGTATGTATAAGAGATACCACTACCACTCTATATTCCAAAAAGAAAAAGAAAAAATATATACATACACCGGCGCTTCCTTAAGGTACACTGAACTTTAAGGATATCTTCTCTGAGTATGTTGGTATTCAGGTAACAAATTCTTATTCACATACATAATTGCTGGGTATTTGAAATATTAAACTTGACAAACAAAAAAGTCCACATAGTGTAGTATATTCAAAACGCATATGTGAACATATAGCATATTCTGAATACAAGTAAACTTTCCAAATTCTTCCACCGTGCAGGAATAAAATGATCTTTATAAGCTAACACCCGTATCTGCCGTGCACTTTCCACACCCCTAAGGGTATATGCTTACAGAATTCCTAATGTTTTCACGTTCATCAGATACTGTGATGCTGCTCCTCAAAACTCCACACAACCAAGAAACGTTTCAAATACGCTCAAGGAGAAACAATAAAAAGGGATATAGCATATTATCCTTTTAATATATTGCATGCACAATAAAAATGGACTCGTACCCGGGAAGTTGGATATCACGACTTGACAAAGAAAGTACAGCAACTTGTACTGGTTCCTCCGTCAGCGATTCCACCAGCAGTCTCCGAGGGTGAGTCCTTTATGTATGTGAATAAGAATTTGTTACCTGAATACCAACATACTCAGAGAAGATATCCTTAAAGTTCAGTGTACCTTAAGGAAGCGCCGTTGTATGTATATAATAATGCAAAGCAAACGCTACAATATAGACTGCTCACTCTTCTAGACATACTAGTTCACTGGAATTTACTAGGATTTATATAGACTATCTATTGGCTGTCATACAGCTGGCTACACAAATATACCAGAATTGTCAAGTTTGACTAAAATTGGTTATGCAAAGTGAGTAATCTATTTACATAATCCTGTAACACGATGTTCTCTGTGATTGTGATGATATGAACTATGCAGGAGTTAAAAGAAAAATGTTTCAGCTGTGATGTGTTATTTGGCCTTAGGGATCGTGTTTGTTTTATTTGAAGAAAAGCTGAACACTTATTCTTCATTATGAAACATATTGCTGGAGCAAGCCAAATTTATCTGCAAAATCTGTGCTTCTTTTGCCAAAAAGTTTTCTGTTTGGAATCAAACGAATAAGAACATACATTTGATATCTCTTGAGAACATAGGCTGCTTTTAGTGTTCGTACATATAGTTCAAAACAGTTGTTATTTATGTAAAAGGATATGCTCTGAAAATTTATTTGCTATTGTGTCCAATACATACAGTAATTGCTGCATTTTAATAGATGATTTGTATTCATTTAAAGGAAAACTCATACGTTTACATGTTTTAGATAAATTAAGCTTTCAAAACTGTTCCACAGAATATTTGTCTCATTCCGCATTTGGTGGCAAAGTCTGCGCGTTTCGCCGATGGAATTTAGCCTTGTATTTTAAGTTCTACCCCTACCATACCACACAGCAGAAGGAATTGACTGTCACCATCCCATTTTTTTATAGTCTATAAATTCAGCAAAATGTGAATGTACATATACATGTCATAATGGCAAAGCAAAAGGGAAACTCAAAGATTGTATCACTGTATCTTTGTATCACTGCAAAACAGCCTGATCTGCTGCAAAACTATGTGAAATGGTTTATGCAATTTCAATCATCGCTGCTGAATAGTTAATTTGTATGTCTAAAAATCATACTCTCTTCTAATCTTCATCCAAATTATTTTGATGCACCTATTGGTTCCGTTTGTTTCCTGAATAGAAAAGGATGTGGGAACTTAGTGTCATCAAGGACTGTTATATGATGGAATATGTTTAGTAAAGATTATAAGCATAAATAATATTTGGTTGAATGTAATTTTTGTATCACAACTTAGGAATCTCAGATACAGGCGTATGTTTCAAAAAAATAAATACAAAAAACTAAAATATTTACATATTTTTTTCCAACAGATTTTCATGTATACTACTGGAAGTATAATTAGAAGAAAAACTTGTTTAATACTTGCATACTCTTTGTGACATTGTTGATTCGACCGTTAAGTATTAATTGTCCCAAGGTCGGGTTAGGAGCACTGTTTACTGGGGTAAAGGGCTGCACTTCCTATGCATCAGCCAAACAATATCACACTAGCCACAGCTAGTTTTATTTAGCAGCTACAAACAATAAAGAAAACATAAACAAACGTTCTGGCCTGTCCAGCTTCTAACTAATAGAACAGGAACACCCTCTGTAAAGGGAAGGACCTAATGTCCCACACACATACAATAACATAACTTTCTAAATTACATTGTCTCGCAGCAAGTATCTGACCTGTTCCCCAGGTAGTGAGAGATTGAGGGAACTGCCTAGTCTCACAGGCGCAACTTCTGATTAGCTAACAACTTGCTAGCCAGTTGAAAGCCCTGAAATGCGTCTTATGAAAGAAGCCCGCCCTTCTTTCTCCATTCATAATCCAAGGGACCCTTACACTGGCTTTTCCTACAGCTATTTCCCAAACACACAAGACAGCAACTTGGGACATATATATCTGCTTTAACAACTTTCCCACTGCTTCTGTCAGATCATTTATATACAGTATTGGATTAATGATCACAGGTGTAAGCCCATACTACCTTGACAAATTTAATTTTTTTCCTGCAAGATAGCTTTTATTTAATACTGTATTTTAATTATGATGCACTATTTACTTGAATTGTAATGGATATATCTATTTCTTTTTGCCCATTCCTGAAATGATGATCTGTAAACATATCTCTCTTCCCCCAGAATTCCCCCCCACAGGGCAGTGGGACAGAGCCCTAAAATCGGAACTGACACGCTGAACTCAGGATGTGAGGTATGTGATAGTGACTAGAGGGGGAGAGGCATATAAGACCTCAGACTACTATTTATTTGCTGTGATGATTTCCTGCAGTATTAAAGTATATAAAACTGTAGTCTTGGTTGCTTACCAAAACCTATTGTATTAAATACAGAAGGGAGGGGCTGTTTGAGCCCAGACTACCATCTTTTCAAACTCAGTTGACACATGTAAGCTGAAATCTCAAGCTCACAAATAATTAGGTTAACACAATTTAAATGATTTATTTATTTTTTGACACAAAGTACCAAAACAAATAATAACAATAATTTGCACATTACCATTTAAGGAATGTAAATTAAAAACATGTATTTACTTCACTTTGAACAGCACTTGAGATATCATGATATTGCATCTTCATGCTCTATACATGGGGTAATAGGTGAATAATAGTTTCTTACAACAATTTGGAGCTTAAAAGATGTAACTTCCTTAGTAATTCCAATAAATGCAATTATTTTGTTAAGAAATGTTAGGTGTCAAAATACATGTACTGCAATATTCTGAACTCGAGGCGATTGTAGACTACGTAATATGAGGTAAACATGTTCTGACACTCTGTTACATCTTTAGGAGCAAATATGCAGTCTGTATTATGCACAATGTTGTTATTTTAGGTATGGTAGATATTTCTGCAAAATATGTTGTGGAATACAAACTGCAGCATTAATGTTGTACATTTCCATGGAGCACATTTCTTGCAGAAATACATCATAAATAAACCATCTGAAAGATTATTATTATTATTATTATCATTATTATTATTATTTAATATTATTTTATTAAGTACATAAAGTAGAGTATATAAGACATTATAACAAATAAATACATTCAATATCATTTGCACAAACATGAAACACAGTAGTAATTGGAACCCTATCCAAAGGAGCTTACAATCTATGTGACACAAAGGGCTAGGTCTACAGTAGTGGGACATACCAAAAGATCCAAATAGCATACCACATATTTAAATATACTGTTCTCTGAAACTGTATTGTTAAAAGACCTGTACATGTAACTATAATTGTTCTTTAGACAAAGTATCTTAGATTAGTAGAGAGCAGTTAAGATTATCTGGATTCGGACTTACTTGATGGTCTCTACAGAAAAGTGTTTGTGTAATGTATTTTATTTATGCGCAGTTGCAACTACTTGTCCATCTCGTGCAGGCCTGCCCAACCTGTGGCTCCCAGGTGTTGTGAAACTACAAGTTCCAGCATGCCATGACAGCTATCTGCTGCCTATCTACCAGCAAAGCATGCTGGGACTTGTAGTTTAACAACACCTAGAGAGCCACAGGTTTGCCAGGCCTGATCTAGTGCATACGTAGATTCATACTCACAATTAGGAACTGCACTGGGAGAAGGGAATGCAACAACTCTTTCACTTTTTCGGGTTTACAAGAAAAGACTGGCGAATTAATTCAGCCAATTCACTGGAGAATTTACAACCTCTGGATTATCCTCTAAATATGTTACATAGAAATTAAGAAACCAATCATCAAGGATCAAGAAAGTGACATGTCTGTTTCCTTATAGCCACTCTGACACTCATTCTTCCTGGATTGTACCAGAGGAAAACATCTGTGAATCTCTTTGTGATTGCAATTTTTTCACATTCTACTTAGTTCGCCCTTTTATAGCGGGTTCTAGGTGCTAGCATAGCATGACAAATAGCCAGCTGGCCACCCCTCTGATTCTGCTCCTAACTGGCCCAATAACATCATGGACGGGGGGAGAGACATCTATTGACAAATCAGCCCCAGGCTGGTCAGCACGGGGTTGCATTCCCTAGGGAATTGGGGTCCACAAAAAAAGTGCACCCCCAAAGGATACCCAGCTTGTGCACTAGGGCTCTTATGACACCCCTAGGGGGTGGGTGTGGGGTAATAAAATGAGTAATTTATACTATTTTAGTTTGTGGACCTACAAGTCCTAGCAAACCCAGGCTGCCATTAACAGTCTGGGCATGCTGGTGCTTGTAGAACTGCAAGCACCGAAATACCCATGGCAGTCAGGGCATGCTGGCACTTGGAAAACCACAAGTGTCAGCATGCCCTGACACCCAGGGCACTCTGAGTCATGTTATACCGCAAAATAAATTTACACCGCACTCCTAGTACATACCACATATTTTTTATTAAAATTATCAAAAACCCTGATATATTTACCAACATCTGTGTTCTTCATCTGTAAGGAATCCAATCATGTAAGCTTTTAATCCAATAGGCTTGTGTCCATAATAAAATCTAATTCATTCCAGGTCCTGTAGCTGTCCAAAATACATTGCATCCAAGGTCCTGGAGTTGTCCATAAAAAAATAGCCCCAAATAATATTCCGCTGGTAAGGGAAAAAAATATTTTTTTCTTGAACCTGGAATCCCAAACAATCTGGATTGGCAAAAAATAAAAACAATCACAGCCCACGAGAACTTTGTTTCTGTATGCAGTAACAACCTCCGCATAGTGAAATATGTGTTCTCACTGACAGCATGGGATAGCCCCTAGGTTATAAGTAGACCTTGTGTCTTTGATATTTTATTATGCGGTGTGTGGTTCCTGCAGTATTTGCAGGAACAACACACTGGAGCAGACAGAGCAATCACCAGCACAGGTGGTAGGGAGAGAAAGGTATATAAAGGTAAATTAACCAATAGGAATCAAGCACTCCCTTAGATTAAATCATCATTTATTTATATAGCACCACTGATTCCGCAGCGCTGTACAGAGAACACACTCACATCAGTCCCTGCCCCATTGAAGCTTACATTAGCCTGCACCTTTCCTGAATAGAAAAGCTAAGCAGCTGCTGTTGCTGCAGACTCTGGTGACATAGCCCTGCAATATGACTTTGAACAACATATTTTCAAGGGGGGACAATAAGAAATTTTGTATGCCACCAAGTGCAGCTGCCATTCAGGCACACTATAGGCATTGGCACCCGTATGCAAATTTAAGTTTCATGTTAATTAAACTTTTAATTAAACTTCAAGGGTGAAGATTGAGCACTTAGGAATTATTACACGTTCAGCATGTGGCACAGAACCTTTTACCCTGCAAAACTTACTTTAATTTTACATATCCCCGTAGGTGGTGGAGATGGGGCATTGGCCTATACTGTTAGTGGGACACCTCTTGCATATGCACTTCCTATGGAAAAGCAGTTTTTAAAGGGCACAAATGCCAATATAACGAAAATATTAAAATGTACACAATTTACACATGGAAATAGACAGCCTGATGTCCATTCCACTCATGCATTCTTTAAATCACTAAATCAGGCTTCAACAAGCAGTGTTTTAGTGGTAGAAATGTTGAAAATATTTAATGACCATAACCTTCAGACAGTTTAATAATGTAATTTAATAATTGCATAGCTGTCTGAGCTGTCTGGTGTGATGGTATATCAAGAGCAATATGCCAATCATACTTCAATCAGTCAGACTATGTGACATCTATGAACACATCTGAGGATAAAATGTTAAAAGGAACACTTCTATTATAGAATTATGTGAAGATTTGGCTTCACAAATATAAAAAGTAATAGTATGAATGTCTCAAGAATGTTTTATATTACTGAAAAATGTGTTTGGTGCCCTCCAGCTGATAATGTATCATTGATAAGCACTGTGACTATATTGGGCCTGATTCATTAAGGAAAGGAAAGAAAAACTATGCACCTTGGCAAAATCAAGTTGCATTGGAGGGGGAGGTAAATTTAAAATGTAGGGACAGATTTATAGTTGGGGTAGGGCATGTCCTAGGTCAACTTTAAATTTCAGTGTGTCAGGCGCCATCATGCTTCTGCCTCCAAATGGGCGCCTGCCTCCATGCGATGCCTGTGTCCCGTTGCATAGCGACACACATTCTCCATTCTATTCGCATGCGTATGCTGAGTTTGGCTACCGTTGCTTAGTGACTGGAAACTCTCTTCATGTTTACAATCCATACACATGCGCAGGGCATCGGTCCGTCGCATGCGACAAGTCTGCGGTTGATTACGTTCCTCCTGCCATTTGTGGCAGCACCAATCAGAGATCTCTTTCCTCTATATAAAGAGCACTCGGACACCATTTGCTTGCCAGAGTATTTGGCCTTCAGCCTTGCTCCAGCGTTTGTTCCTGTGTTATTGCCTATTTGGATTCTGACCCCGGCTTGTTTCTGATTTCTTCTTTGGTTCCTGATTTTGGTTTAGAGTGAATCTTGGTTCTGACTCGGCTTCCTGACCATTCTACTGCTCCTGATTTGGCTGTGTTTCGTCTTTCTGGTTTTGACCTGGCTTGCTGACTAATTTGTGTATTGCTGCTTCTGGGCTACCATTCTGGATCCTGGTGCCCCCTCACCGCTGCCTTATTTGATACCTCGCCTGCTAAGTGATACTGAGGGCTGCGACCTGCACGCCTCTTGCAGCGAAGTCTATACCTCCTTGAGGGGGTCCCTGGTGAAAATCAGGGGCGTGTTAGACTCCGCGCCTCAGTACTCAGTAGCGCCAACTGCTGGTAGGTGTCACCAACTTCATCTTTGTGATTGTGACACAGTGTAAACATAAAGTTATCAAGTATTTGTGTGCTACATGAAAAAACAGCCAGAATTTAACTTATGTGCAAAGTAATAAACTAATTTGCACCCCTTGTATTGTAACATGGTTTTGACTAGGATCAAATTAACTCTTTTTTTTGCTTTCCTCTCCTTAATGAATCACGTTTTCGCTTTCAAGTTGTATTTCTTATTTATCATTTCCATTTTGACTACTGCAGGAAAGGAGATTACTATTGGATCTATAAAGTGGTAAACGACAGATAGGTGGCTGTTTGTATTTCATTATTTGCTTAATCAATTATTAAATACAGTCATTATTCCCTCTTGTGTACATGACACTACATTACATTATATTGTATATGAATAAGACAATGTAAACTCGCATTTACTACAAACACTGTCAGGCTATGCTGTAGTATGCACGTTTGTATGCTTGACATATATATACATGTGGTAAAGAACAATACTTTCTATTTTTTTACGTTAAAAATGTGCTTTGTGACCAAACCATTGTAGCTCTACTCCCTATCCAACTTGCCTCAGGTGATTTCATAGGTGTCTACTATTGCTTGGGGGAGTACTTGCCTTTAAAAGCTGTCTGCAGACTCAACCCAGTTAAAAAGCATATAATCATGTTAAAAAGCATATAATCATGTTAAAAATCAAATTGAATTTGTGTTTATATTTAGGACTGGCCAGAAGGGGAATACTTTGGCATGAGTTGGTCAGCTTGATATGAATTGCAATAGTGGGATTAACATTACCTATTTTTAATACAGAGTACAAGTTGAAGTAACTACAATGGTAATAATAATGCATTTGCTGAGTGAATCTATACTGTATAATTTTTATTTTAGCTTAGAGGCTTAGGAAAAATTCTCCCACTCACCACAGTGCATTTTAAAGAGATGCAAATTGCAAGACACTTGACAGATCCTTTCAGCTTATCACTGTAGGTCATATTATAGGTGACCTTTAAATACATTAATAGATTACAGCAAGGCACTGCTTGCTGTAATTTGACATTATTCAACTCTTTAAAATACAATATCCTCTTTGAACTTCCTAAAAAGGAGCTGGTGATAAGCCACCTTTACGTCAAACATAGCAAAAAAATGACATTTGAAGTTAATTAATTTTCCAAAAAATAGTGAATTAGAGGGTGTGCTCAGCTTTTCACATGTTTGTTTCAGATTTTTTCCCCCCGTAAATATCTGGGAGAGCAAACATTAAGTTAAACTTTAGCCGGAACATACAACTGACTTTATTTAGCTAGCACAAAAGCAGAAATAGAACATTAAGATAATAACTTTAGCACCAATAAAGAGACCTTAAGCAGGAGGGGTACAGGGAGTACAGCTGTATTGGGCCCGCCAACAATATTAGGCCCGACCATCCCTGGTCCCAAAGAGATTTATTAGGTGAGGGAGGTCTCCACACTGAATAAATGGATGCACAGCAGGTCCCTTTGTGGGCAGCACCTTTGCCTCCACTCCCAAGATGCATTACTCTACTGCGGGCCTCCCAGGTGCGTATCTTCCTGAGAGAGAAGAGCCTGGCTCCCGGACAGAGGGCCACAACAGGGGAGAGTGGCGGCCTGTAGAATTGCTGACGTCACTTAACTAATGATGTCACAATGATGTCAATGAAAAAGAACCAAAAGCAACCATAAAGAAGAAGCTCTGTTACATGCTACATAGTTATGAAGCAGCAGACACCACAATTCAGAGTTGAAGTATGGAAGGGTGCTAAGAGATATTATTATTTAGGTTACATCTTGATTATATTAGTTAGTGTATTGATATTTTTGTTGTTTATAGGTTTTATATAGTAGTTTATAGTTCACTAAAAACAATTTATTAGTTTTGCTTAATGTCTGTATTATTATTTTCCTTTTATAAATATGAGAAAGAAGCTCTTGGTCAAATGTTCCACCAGCTCCTGTTAGCAGTGACTGCAGAAAAGTAGGTCAGGCAGCTGGAGCACCAACATGTTCTGCTGATGCCACCAGCAACAGTGGTAGCACAGTTTCTGCTGATGTGCTATATGAAAATGGGCTCCGATTTTAGTGAACACCGTTTGCCTCCCAGACCTGGTGGATAGTCCCAGTTGTGAGGGCCACAGTTTCAGCAGGAAGTGCCGCAACCTGTTTCAAAGTGTAAAACCTCACCTCCCCCTTGCTAGTGACGACAAATCAATTCCTGTAATTTTGCAAGCGTGGTCTGCGATAGAAGTGGAAGCATTGGTGCACACAGATACCACCCATCCCATTGTGATTAATTGTTTGGCAATACTAAGCTAGTGATGGGAACTCAAGTTCATTTTGGGGATTAGTTTATTCTGATCTAGGTCGCTCAAAAGATTAGTTCATTTAGTTCAGTTAGTTCATTTAGTTCAGTTAGTTCATTTAGTTCAGTTAGTTCATTTAGTTCAATTAGTTAATGTCACGGGCACTAGGAGTCTTTACCCAGGGATCACCAGGTGGTAGGCTGACCAGAGCAATATAGATGGTAATAGGATACTCTGGTAGCTGGGTGATCCCGGAACAGGAAATGATGGATGATGAGATGCTCAGGAAAGTCTATGACTAGCAGCACTGGTAATATGGAGGTAATAAGACACGAGGAACTGTATGGACAAGTGCACGTGAAGGTAGTCAGTGGTCTGCGATAGCAAGTTGTACCACTGCTATAGTGAGGAGGAATGTCCAACAGAAACAAGGAAGTGATGAGAGTCAGCGGTCTGCGGATAGCAGGTTGTACCGCTGTCTGAGTGAAGGAATGGAATCCAAGTGGAGGTATCCGGGTAGTCAGTGGTCTGCGGTAGCAAGTTGTACCACTGCTATGTGAGAGGATACTGGAACAGGTGATACCGGAAACAGGGATCAGTGGTCTGACATCAGCAAGTTGTACCACTGAATATATATGTGAGGAGGTGCACGGGGAGAGACTGCAACACAGAATATACACAGGCACCTTATACACGATCCACAGTAATATGCACAATATATATATATATATATATATATATATAAATGACTGAGCAGGTCTGCAAATCTAGAAAGTCTCTTGAAGTAGTCCAGCACAAGATAACACAGTCAATGATGGCAATAGACTCAGCGGATAGCAGACTCCAGAGAGAACCAAACACAGTCCAGCAAGATATGCAATACACCAGCACAGTCAATGAGAAGTATGCATACCGTGGTTCAGAAGCAGGCAGTCAGCTAGGAGTGCAGCGATACCTGAGCGGCAGGAGGCCGGCTGGATGAGAAGTCCCTGGATGGGTGAGGCAGCGGTCTAGTAGGTGCAGCGCACAGGTGAGTAGACCAACAGGGACACGAATCCACAGGAATCAGCAACACGTGGAACTGGACTCATAGAGGACCCAGGAGAATGGAGATGATCCAGCAGAGGGGTAGTAGATGAGATACGAATCCAATGCTGACAGGAGGGTAGAGACCAGTGGAACACGTGAAGGCGTGGAGAGCGGATCAGCAGGAGATGGACGACAGCGCTGACCACAGCAGCAGGACTCTGCGGGCACACGGAGGTAACCAGTAGCAACCAAAGGTACCAACAGCGATGGGACACAGGAGAGCAGAGCAGACCAGGAGCTGTTGATCACGAAGTGTAGCAGATGGCAATGAAAGCAGCAGTCTCGAGGAAACACAGAAGAGCTGAGATGAGTCTGCAGTGCACAGAGCAGCGGATAGGAATCAGCTAACAGTCACGATGATGAACACAGGCGAGTTGCAAGCTGGAAACTGTAGTGCACGGAGGCAGCGGATAGGAATCAGCTAGCAGTCACGATGATGAACACAGGCGAGTTGCAAGCAGGAGACTGTAGTGCACGGAGGCAGCGGATAGGAATCAGCTCACAGACTTGATGAGGAACAGGTGAGTGGATGTGAAGTAAAAGCTGGAGTGCACGGAGGCAGCGGATAGGAATCAGCAAACAGTCACAATGATATATAATAGCGTTGAAGTGGTTTAGAAGACTGTAGTGCACGGAGGCAGCGGATAGGAATCAGCAAACAGTCACAATGATATATAATAGCGTTGAAGTGGTTTAGAAGACTGTAGTGCACGGAGGCAGCGGATAGGAATCAGCAAACAGTCACAATGATATATAATAGCGTTGAAGTGGTTTAGAAGACTGTAGTGCACGGAGGCAGCGGATAGGAATCAGCAAACAGTCACGATGATACAGTTGATGGTAGAAGTGGTATGGGAACCACAGTAGTAGAAGTGGTTTGGAAACCACAGAGATAGAAGTGGTTTGGAAACCACAGGAATCAGCAGCGCTGAATACACAAGGAATACAGGAACACCTTCAGAGACTCATGGGGAATGAGACTCCAAGATCAGGCAACGTGGTGTTGACCACAGGTGCTTAATATAGGGAGTGTTGCCTGATCTGCCAATTGAGTTAAAGGGACATACACTGAAGTATAGGAAAGGGCTGCGCATGCGCAGACCCTCAGGATGGAAGACGGCCACGGTTCCTAAATGTCCGGGAAGAGGCACTCACGGTCCGGTGAGTGACAGTTAATTTAGTTCAGTTAGTTCATTAAGTTCAGTTAGTTCACTTAGTTCAGTTAGTTCCTTTAGTTCAGTTACTTCAGTTAGTTCAGTTAGTTCAGCTAGTTCACTGGCTCTGGGACACTGCTGAGAGAAGTGATTGGAAACATAGATTGAGTCTATTACACATACAGTAGACATGTCTACTACTAGGTCATTAGATGAGTTATAGTCCTGTTAAAATGATCAGATATGTTTAATATATCTGATCATTTTTGATATTTTAAAAAGGGCAATCACTTACATAACAAACTAGCAGTGACATGTTGAGCTTTGCAAAGTTTTTAAAATGTTTATTATTATTTTTTACTTCCATAAAATGCAAATGAGAAATATCCAAATTCAGAGTATTATAGTGTCACTTTTTTTGCTTTTAAAATACAGTAATCAGTGCTTTTGTTGTAAGAAAAAAGCTGCCGGAACTAACGTCATGTAGTCAATCACTGTACACACACCCAGAACACACGTCAGTTGTGTAACGAAACATAAGGGTCACCACCAGCAGTAAGCTCTCAGCACGCGACCACACGACCAATCACAAGTTGAGCAGCGCCACAAGCCAAGCAGTGCCATCACAACCAGCGCGGACAATGGAAGCATGCATCGGACTCCACACACAAGCAGCCCGCATGCACCGTTTTAATGATTATGCCACCGACCTGCTACACTCGACAGGGTGATTCAAGTCCACGTGGACCAATCAGCAAATGTTCAAAAGT
Organism: Mixophyes australis; assembly: GCA_036250195.1. NCBI lineage: Eukaryota > Metazoa > Chordata > Amphibia > Anura > Limnodynastidae > Mixophyes > Mixophyes australis. The sequence continues at coordinate 465,176,645 of JAVHZZ010000001.1, read as the reverse complement.
TACTTTTAAAACTTGGAAAATCCGTTGAAAAAAGGTGGCGGAACTCAGTTCTGTGAGTTCTATGACAAAAAAAGCACTGACAGTAATTAAAAAAAACAAAAACGTAACTTTTCCATTTGATCTCTCTTGAAGTTTTAATACATTTCCACCTATAAATGGTGGCGTAAACATAACTACAGTATATAGCATGTATCCCTCAGCACTGTGTCTTGAGCTGACAGGGAAAGTATCCTGTGACTTGTGAGGTAAATGATTTAAATGACTCAAATGGACCAAATGAACTAAATGAACTATTGAACTACTGAGCCAGGAGAATGACTCATGACAATATAGTTCAATGATCAACTTCACAGAGTCCCACACAATGTCTGAGCACAGCAGCGCCACCCGTGGTAGTTTAGAGGTACTGACTCATGAGTATTACATTAGAGAGATGAATAGCAGTGTAGCTGTAATAGCACCTACAAACCCAGTAGCAAATTTAGCACAGATGAGGAGTGTAGGAGGAGGGGAGTTCAGGGACCAGTACCAAAGCCAGAATCAAGACTAATAGGACAGCACTTCCAGATGTTGTTTTAATTAGATTTGTATTTTCTGGACTGTGTTGTGCTTTCTAGTTTCCTTTTACAGTTAGGAACTAGAAAGCCAGTGTGAGAGAGACAGTGAGTGAGCCTTCTGGAGCTGCTGTGCGTTATCTCTGTCTAACTCCTCCCACTTGTTTTAGTTCCTGGTGAACTAATCTTTGCCAGAGCTGTGAACTAATTTAGTTAGTTCACCTTGAAGATTAGTTCATTTAGAACTGATCGTTCATGAGCTACCCATCTCTAATACTAGCCTCACTTTCCCGAAATTCAACTGATAAAGGAGTGTCTTCAAAGTCTGCAGGATCTGCTTCAGTTGTGGATAGCTCAGACTTGTGACCACAGCTGTCTCTGAGTTGGCTGTATCATCATCATCATCATCATCATCATCATCATCGTCTAATTGTATGGCACCACAAAACTCATCAGGGTTGAACAATTGGAATAACAAATCATATAAAATCATTCATAAAATAGAATAAGTACATATGTGGTTGACATAGGTGCAGATGTGACACAGTTTAGAGAGGGCCCTTCTAGTGAGAGCTTACGGTGTAAAGTGAGAGGGCAGTGCTGAGACAATAGGAGCTTGTGGGTCTCAGAGTGGAGCTTGTAACTGTTGCCAGTAGTACAATAGGGGCATTATCAAAATGGGGGTAAGAAATAGGGAAGAGATGGGTTTTGTGAGGGTTCATAAAAGATTGAACTTCAAGAGTCTGGTTAGGTGGGATATAGAGTTCCATAAGTGAGAAGCAGCGTGGGATAAGTCTTTAGGGCTGCAGTGTGCAGTGGAAAACCAGAAAGGAGGCGAAGTACAGATCAGAGGCAGATCTAAGAGGGAGAGAGGAAGAGTATCTCATCAGAGGTTTATGAAGTGGAGTAGTTGGTGAGGGATTGGAATGTGAGGGTAAAGGTAATTAGCTTGAATTGGATTCTGGAGACAACGTAAAACAGTGTAGGAATCTGCAGAGTTGTGTAGCAGTTGTGGAGTGGAGTGGAGTGGAGTGGAAAGAAAGGAATTTAGAATGGATTGTAAAGTTTGTAATGCAGTAGATAATAAGAGAATGGCTAAGGGCTTTGGTAACATTCCAATGTAAAGATTCACTTACCTGCTCCCCGCTCCAGCCTTGTTGCCTCCTTCTTCTCTCGCACCGGTTTTATTCCCTAGAAATGTATCCTTTTGTCTTACTACACTGGCTTTTACTTTCCAATGAAACCTACTTCACTTCTCTAATACCTGCTCAGGCCTTTTACCATTGATGTTTCTCTGCCACCTTCATCTTGCGGCTTTGCCCGCCTGCACCACCTATCCCTTCCTCACCTATGAGTTTGCCACTTAAATCAAAGACAAAATTGACACCATTTCACAGGACGTCTTCTCATTACAGACACTGCATGCCCCACCGACCCTCTCCCATACTCCTCAATCCACCCTCAGTGAATTTTCCCCCTTAATTGAGATTGAATTCTCTGCACTCATCTCATCATCTCACCCCACAACCTACCATATCGACTCAATTCCTATCTCTCAAATGCTCTGCTCCTTCTCCCTTTGTTGCACAACTTTGTCAATATGATTTATTGTGTTCAATTTGTTTTTTAAAAATGATTGTATGTAACTTATGGTTTGTAGAAAGCAATTTTCTTTTGACTGGAGAGTACTTAACTCTTGACACAGATTGGACTTAAAAGGCCTCCCAAATATCAACCTTATGCCTCTGAGGAAACTGTGGTTGATGTAAATTGCATCAAGTTATATCTCTAGAGTGTTGGTTAAACTATCCGATCGAGTGTACTGTTTAGATATATTCAAACACAAGGTAAAACAAACAGATTATATGCTATTTCCAAATGGAAAACTGAGCTGTGAGCCACTCCTGTTTTTTAATGATCCCTTGAATAAACACAATCAGAAGTCAATGTCACTATATGTTCCTAGAATGTAGTTCACCTAAAGTCACTGAAACTACCTCTTGGATAATTGATTTCTCTTTTCAAAATAATTTGGGCATATAGGTTCCTAAAGGAAGAGACTGTATGATTTATAGTTTGTTTATGTTTGTTTACCTGTCTCTTATATATGATAAGATACAGTTTTGATCCACAATGTATAAACCTATTCAATCTCAAAGCTTTTGTTTCACTAAATCTCTTCAGCCTAAAATCATGGTATAATATATTTACTACTGATTTAATGTATTTAATTACTGTTTACTTAATTTTATTCTTGTGATCAACATGCCCAAAACTAAGCTTATTATCTTCTTTAATCCAGATTCAGCACCTGACCTCATATCCCCCTCACTGTGAACACCACAGTTCCCATAGTCCTCCATGCCTGCTGCTTGCTGTCACCCTTAGCTTTGTCCTATGATTTACTCCTCACATCCAGTCCCCTTTGCAGTCCTATTTACTTTGAAATATTGTTAGTAAACACCATTTTCTAACCAAGGATGCAACCAAAACTCTTATCCAGTCTCTCATCTCCCACCTCAACTACTGTAACCTCCTTCTATCTGACATGCACGTCACTCATTGTTCCCTCTTCGCCTGTCCTAAATGTCCCAGGAACGCTGATCTTCTTCTCTCATGGACTTTACATACACTTCAAAGTGAGTATGAAAAATCAATGGGTGAGGATATCATTTGCAAAATTATGCACTTTTGATAATGAGGCTGCAGATTATTTTGTCACAAATTAGTGGTGGAATTGTTGGAGAGTAACAGTGTTCCTAGTTCAAAATGGATGATTTTGTGAAAGCATTAGTTCACTCCACTAAAATGCACAAACAGGCAAACTGCTCAAAAATGTTGCTGCTCTCAACAAGTGAACATGTCACTACCTTACCCAAAACCTATATGTGTGTGTGTGTGTGTGTGTACCTGTATTCTTATACTTGTGGAGACAGGTACATTTAAGAGACCCTCCTTGGTGTTGAAGGTTGGGCATTGCTTGCAATAGAGCATTGTGGAGTGCCGAGCGATGATGGAGGATTGCACTGCTATATTTATAAATGCACACAACTTCAGGAAGCAAGGAGCGACTTGATCTCATTGTCTGCCTTTAAAACTCTTAAGAAGTCGAAATGAAACATACCTCAGCTCCTATCTTTCATTGAAGCTGTGAAAAAGATACAATTGTAATAGCATTGCTTGCAAAAGTCACACTGGTACAGATGATCTTGTTCAATCAAAGAAGGGAAAGGGAAGCTTCCAAGATGCTGTTGACTACCTTCTCTTCAAGAGATACTTCGGATTTCCATAATGATGTTGCCCTAGCGCTTTCCAAGCTTGAGAGGAAGCTCTGCTGGCACTTTACATGGATGAAAATCCAGGAAAAACAAAGGAGAAAAGTTCCAATCCTGCTGACATCAATAATGCAAGGTGCAATGGAACTTCTTGCAGAGAAGCGAGAAGCGAGAAGAATGTGGAGTGGCTACCTAAAATGTCTATATGTTTGCCAGACCAGCTGCCATGTCACACGTCAGAGGCTCCAATTGCATAAGCCTGTTTGACCAAGAGTGTGGGGCTAAAAATCTCCAAATGCTGTCTTCCACGAAGCTTCAAAAGCATGTTGCCACTCTTTCAATGGTCCTCAACCTAAGCAACACAAAATCGGATCAGTTGTTAGACTTCCTTGGGCACATCTGGTGCACATGCAAAATTACCACCTCTCAGAAGGTTTTTTTAATGGCTCTTGAGAGTTGTAGACTGGCTGAACTAAAAGGCAAGAATTTGGACGAGATGGACATTGATCCAGATGGTAAGTTGGAAATCATGTATCTGATGTATGGATTTGACGTTTACTTCGGTTATTCTCATATCTATTTATTTTTAGAACTGACCGAACAACTGAGTGACAGGTCAGATGAGGAGCAATCCCCTGTAATATTGAGTCAAGCGGTCAAGCATTCATTCAACACTTCCACTTCAGAATGGAGATGATGTATGGGCCCAGCAACATGGGACCAGATTAATATTAATTGCTAGTCCCTGGGCGCATGAACAATGAAACCATGTAAAATAGACAATTTAATAAATTGTAGAGTTGCAACTCTCATATAGAGCTGTACATAAACACACATATAACAGTGGTGAAAAACCTTAATGCGGTATGTTGCTAACAGCACATTGCATACAACAAGCATATATAGCAAGCATAGGTAGACAATAAAAGGAGCAATTAGCATAAATGATCCTGATGACACTGGTATATCAACTGGTAGCCAATCTGGCTAGTCATAAGTGCAACAAGTGCTGGGTTTCCAGCCCACAAGTCCAACATGCACCTTTAAATAATAACAAACAATGTCCAATTGTGGATTTCATACATCCATTCCTCCTGGGTGAGGATATGACATAAATGGAATAATGCAGACAGTTGAATATCCCCAAATAGGTAGTGGATCAGTCCTGAAAGTGAATCCTGGTTCAAAAGTGGTAATAAATGGCAGACAGGTCCATCGGGTGAGCCCAATTGCGGAGACTGGTTAAAGGACTTACCCTTAGTGAAGCGGAATACAGTTCACATAGTTGTGGTTAATCCATAACCTGAAACGCTCCCTTGTGTTTTGGGCCCGTTGCCGTGGAGATGTTCTCACGTCCTGCTGCCTGGCGGAAGTGTCCGTCTCTGGATAGATGATGTTGCGCATGCGCATGCGACTGTGGTGCTGCCGCTCGTAGCGGTGGGTTTGAATATGGTTGTTCGCAGAGAAACTGCAAAGAACTGTGCAGTATATAGATGTGTAGATTCAAACCAACGCGTTTCACCTTGGGGCTTCCTCAGGGATTGGGACCAGAGCCCAGCCAAGGCTTCCACAGATCGATGTAGCACACAGTTTTGTCATGCAAAAGCATGTTGCCTTCTCTGTTTTTCGCAGATTTGTAATGGACCACTCTGCTTCCTTTCAGGTCGTTAAGAAGTGCAAAGGAAAACCAGGGACAGAGATGAGATCCAAGTTGTGGAGAAGCACATAATCAAGTTTATTCTAATATGCTGGGTGCCCGCAAAGCATGATTGCGTCGTATGCATCATGGCTAAACCATCTGCACTGAAAGACTGAAACTGAACAACTGTGAAATACTACATAAAGAACCGTATAACAGCTGTAAGGAGAAATACAATTTTTGAAAAGATACACAGTGGTTGAGCAGGACTATAACATCCATGGCTAAGTGTATATGGGTGTGTGGATTTCCTCAGATTGCTGAAATACATGATACTTTCCGCACCTTGCAGTCAGTGTCAACACTTTCAAAGTCAAACTATAAATCTCAAGTGGTAACTCTGGTGACAAACTGTTCCAAAACATACCCGTGTGATTGTCCCGTTAACAGGACATTAGGAAAGGGGTGTCCCTATGTGTCGTGCTCCAGACATGATTCCTCATAATGCAATAAAAACAAGTATGTGTTTGTGTGTTGTGTGTAACTAACAGTGACTGAAAGGGTCCTGAAATGTATGTGTCAGAAATTTTTAGATAAAAACAATACATTATGCTGGCCCTAAAATTGAAGAAGATGACATTAAATGCAGTATATTGCATCCTGTGCATCATAGAAACAACCATTTAATACATAACCCAATTACTATACTTACTGAATTTAATAAAGTCTATTGCCCAATTTAAAATAGCAAACTGTGTACGACTATATAAAAGCAAGTAAATCAGTTCTTTAGGGAGAGATAATTTACTAAAGATAATATTCTGATCTTTTGAATCTAAATGACCAAATTACTTCAGAAAATTGAGGATGTCATCCAATTTGAGAAGTCTTCTTAGGCCCCTGGTCCCCATTGGTTTACTGCTCTATTATTAAATCTTCATTCCAAAGACTAAATGGAATACGCAGGACTCACTAATTCACTCAAACTTAAAGCAGTATAATATTTTGCACCTGTTAAATAAATGACTGACAGTATTAGAAGACTTATTAACTTGCCGCCCTTCTCGAAAAGAAGTAACATAGCCATGTCATTGGATGTTGACAAGCCTTTGACAGAGCAGACTGGAAATATATGCAATTAAATTTATGTTCCTTTTGGTTTTATTGGCCTTTTGTGAAGGCGGTAAGAAGCCTATGTGCAAAATTTACAGCTAAAATATGCTATATTGGGTTCACTACTAAAGCAATTCACATCCTTCTTTGTATGTTTCAGGGTCAACCCTTATGTCTGTTATTGTTCGGTACTGAAGTGTTTTCTGTCAGGATTATTTTACATGACGGATACACAGGGGCCGGCTGGACTGAGGGGCAGTGGGCATCTGCCCCCCGGGAGAGTCCAATAGTGTGCTACCTTGGGCTGGGTCACTGGGCCACCTGCATTTTTCTTCATTTAAAATAGGCTGCTAAGTCAAGTTTTGCCAGCTCTCCCCTGGGGATACAATGGTCATGTCATGGTGCTGGTTGCTCTCAGGAGAGAATCACTTTGCTGGAGTAGCTACCAGAGACCCACCATGAATGAATGACCAAGCCACTTGGTGAGAGAAAAAGCCTCCCAAATTCCTCAGCTTAAAAGCCTTTGCCCACTCCACTCTCTCCTACATTTCCAACTTCATTTCCGTCCACACTCCTTTCCACCCTCTTTCCTCTGCCTCTTCTTCCTGCTGATTACCTCCTCTCACTCCCACCTCCAAGACTTCGCCCGTGCTGCTTTTAACTCTGCAACTCAGTCCCACATTCAATTAGTGTCTCCGATATTCTACAATACTTCAAACATGCCCTAAGAACTCATATTTTCATTATTGCCTACCAACCCTCCTCTTATCTCGTTCCTACTACCTAATTTGTTCTGTCCTGCCATTCTCTGTAACTTGTCTGCACAATGGGTAATCTGTTAGTAGTTCTTTGCATCCCCTACATTGTGCAGCACTATAGACCCCTTGTGGGGCCTTATAAATTAAGGATCAGTGGTCGTAGTGGGGGTGTATTCTGACTTCATTGTAAAACTATTAAATTCCATTCACTTACATTCCCATTACATTTTTCATACTGTCCCTTCTAAATGTCCACTTCAACCACTGTAAAGGATAGAAATAATAATAATAATAATTATAGTAGTATTATTAATAATAATAATAATAATAATAATAATAAGGGTTACAAAATTAAATTATAACTGTGAAGGATAAATGAGCTCAAAAATGGAGCTTAACTGACCTCCACCATCACAGATGTAACGGAAGGGAGAGAGACAAGCGAAACACCCTAAATTATATTAACTGCATTATGATGCACGTGTGCCCCTGCTCACCTGTACACCCACTGGCAGATGGCACTTCAAACTGCCCATCTAGAGACAAGTATGAATTAAAATGGTTAAATGCGACTTAATACATAGACCCTGATCAATCTACTTGCACATGATTTTACATACATATATTGTTGTTTTAAAAAGTTTGCACTTTAAAATTTTTGCTTCCTACCAAAAAAACAAGTCATAGCTCTCATGAAAAAAATCAATGTAAAATTAATTCTACATCCTCAGACATATAAATATATATAGACTTTTAATCACCACATAGCAAAAAAGGTTAAAATGTGTCTGATCATGAACTACAAAGTACCACTGGTCATTAAAGGGTGAAAAGAGCACTTTCGCCAAAGCCAGTGGAAAAAAAATGATCCCAAGATACTGACCTAGCACCGTTAGAACCTGTAAAACAGAATCAGTGGGTATAGGGAATGTCACAATAACATCAACAAAAAAACACATTTACTACAGTAGCTGTGATCAATGTGAAACAAAATAAATAACTTGTACAAGATTCTAAAATGTGATATTTCACATACAGAGAATGTAGCTGTAAAATGATTATACTTTAATATAGCTGACACACAAGTATTATTTTTTTACACCATGAAATTGCTAAGATGTTTCCTGGAAGATAAAATACACATCTCATTCATAACAAGCTCTACGTACATTTATACATAGCAGCATTTTGGTGATTGTCAGTTTGATGGATTAGATTGCCTTCTATTTACATTAGATATTGTGTTCCGGATAAATATATAAATAAATAGAATTGCACACGAGGACCAACTTGTCTCTGCCCACCTGTAATATGAATTTAGTCTGTTAAGGTTCTTGCTGGTATTTAGACCTGTCAGGTCACCTGCTGTGTGTAGTGTCTTCTGAATCTTTCCTTGTTAAGGACTGACCTAGTTTTTGTCCTATTATATACTGTATGCTAAGTGTGCTCGTTCTCTCAGTTCCCGGAGGCATTCTTTCTCCTGTATATTAAATTCCACCTATCATTTATCAGCCCGTGCTTTCAATATATCCAATCACTTATGCAATTATATATTCTCGGATTTAAGAAGATATTAAAATTGGTCTATTCAAGGACTGTTAGAGAAAGACTCCTTTTATTGCAAGCAATTATGCGCTTTGATAGATTGTAGCAAAAGTAATATGCTTGTTTTAAAATTTCAAAATGTATTTTGTGCATTAGTAAACATTGTTCATTTGCAACCATCCCTCACACATTATATACCTCATGTAGAGTTGGGTGCAATTTACACCAAAAACACAGATATAACATGTATTTAAACAAAAGACAAATTTACCTATGTATGCAGAGCTGCACATCAAGATACATGCAAATCAGAACCCTACGTGTATCTGCTGCATGAAGAAACATTTAAAGTGTATGATATGCTTTAAGTGCATCATCACGCAGTAGAGATGCCAGTCATCATCATCATCAAGTTGATGATGATGATGATAAGTGTTTTAATGCTGAAAAAAAATAAACACTTTTTTTTTAAAATAAGATGCGCCTGAGTCTGAACAGGGGATTATGCTTAAGCATTTTTAGTGTGCATGTGCAGTAAGGAAATGCATATTATGCAAAAAAAACATGAGGCCCTGAGTGCAATAACGTCGCATTAAGATGTTTGTTCCTTCAATCTTGAGATGTACAGTAGTTTGCTTAGGGTACCTGTTATTTTGAAACTCACTTAGATGCTGTAGGAGATGAGAAGGGCTACACATCCCCCAGAACGAGCAACACGACTCACAGTACAAGTTGCTATTTTAACAGAGAGAGCTGCCAACTTTAGAGACAAGGCTGCCAATTTACTCACCAAAGTTGCCAATCTATCCAGTGGCGCATGCAGGGGGGGTTACTGAGTCTCCAGAACCCCCCCCCCTGCGCTAACTCAGTGCCCACCATATCGGCACTGTCCTATACAGCAGCCGCGGCGCTGTCAAAGAAGCATCCGTGGCGGTGCTGTATTGTATACAGCACCGCCGCGGACGCTTCTTTGGCAGCGCCGCGGCTGCTGTATAGGACAGCGCTGCCTAAACAGAGCTGCTGCGCATGTGCGGGCGCATGCGCAGCAGCTCTCTCTCGTGGTTTTTTGTTTTGGTTTTTTTGGTCAGGGGTGGGGAAACCCCCTGCCCCTGACAATCCTGCGTGCGCTCCTGCTATCAGGAAGAGCTGTAAGATTACTAAAGCTATCTGCCAGACTATCTGAAGTCCAGGACGAGCCTAGAGGAACAGAGGGAGTAAGACGGAGCTCAGGTACAGCCCAGCAGACAAACAGCCTTACATTGTCTATACTGTTGAGAATACTTTTTCCCTTATCAATTTGACACTTTCTTTTGCATTTAATAGTGCCTGTTGCCCAAAGGATGACCCACTTCAATTGCACTTATCTACACCTGTTCCAGAGACAGTATTTTTTGGTATGGGATTAATCATCAGTTGACCCTAGAACTAGGTATATGATTGGCCACGCTTTCTTCTTCATAACATTAGTGTTGGGACTACAGTTGATATACAGCTTCAGACTTGAGTTGAGTATATAACTAGGGATGTGCACCAGCGACTTTTGAGGTCTCGTGTTTTGTGTTTTGGATCCGGATTTTCATTATTTTTGGGGTTCGGCTTTGTCTCGCAAAACACTTGACGAAAGGTCTCGGTTCGGGTTTAAGGTTTTGGATTCGGATTTTTTTTTGAAAAAAACATAAAAAGTTTAAAAATCAAGTTTTTGGGCTTATTTTCACTCCTACGCTATTATTAACCTCAATAACGTTCAATAACAAGCATTTCCACTAATTTACAGTGTATTCTGAACACCTCAAAATATAGTTATTAGTCCAAAACGTTGCAACGAGGTATCTTTCTGGACTGCGTAGTGGAGTGGTCCCCACAATATAATAAGAAAACCATCAACTGGTATAAATCACACCGAATAAAATACCTGGACTGCGTAGAGGAGTGGGTCACCACAATATATATTAAAAACCCTGAACTTGTATGATTCGCACCATTAAATGTATCTGGACTGCGTAGAGGAGTGGGTCACCACAATATATATAATAAGAAAACCATCAACTTGTAAGATTCGCACCAATAAATGTACCTGGACTGCGTAGAGGAGTGGGTCACCACAATATATATTAAAAACCCTGAACTTGTATGATTCGCAGCAATAAATGTATCTGGACTGCGTAGAGGAGTGGGTCACCACAATATATACAATAAGAAAACCATCAACTTGTATGATTCGCACCAATAAATGTACCTGGACTGCGTAGAGGAGTGGGTCACCACAATATATATAATAAGAAAACCATCAACTTGTATGATTCGCACCAATAAATGTACCTGGACTGCATAGAGGAGTGGGTCACCACAATATATATAATAAGAAAACCATCAACTTGTATGATTCGCACCAATAAATGTACCTGGACTGCGTAGAGGAGTGGGTCACCACAATATATATTAAAAACCCTGAACTTTTATGATTCGCAGCAATAAATGTATCTGGACTGCGTAGAGGAGTGGGTCACCACAATATATATAATAAGAAAACCATCAACTTGTATAATTCACACCAATAAATGTACCTGGACTGCGTAGAGGAGTGGGTCACCACAATATATATTAAAAACCCTGAACTTGTATGATTCGCACCAATAAATGTACCTGGACTGCGTAGAGGAGTGGGTCACCACAATATATATTAAAAACCCTGAACTTTTATGATTCGCACCAATAAATGTACCTGGACTGCGTAGAGGAGTGGGTCACCACAATATATATTAAAAACCCTGAACTTGTATGATTCGCACCAATAAATGTACCTGGACTGCGTAGAGGAGTGGGTCACCACAATATATATTGAAAACCCTGAACTTGTATGATTCGCACCAATAAATGTACCTGGACTGCGTAGAGTAGTGGGCACTGGGCACCACAATAAAAAATATATAGAAAACCTTCAACAGGTCTGAATTACACCCAAAAATAGTATCTGGACTGCGTAGAGTAGTGGGCACTGGGCACCACAATAAAAAATATATAGAAAACCTTCAACAGGTCAGAATTACACCCAAAAATAGTATCTGGACTGCATAGAGGACTGGCCACTGGCCACCACAATATAATATATAGAAAACCTTCAACAGGTCAGAATTACACCCAAAAATAGTATCTGGACTGCATAGAGGACTGGCCACTGGCCACCACAATATAATATATAGAAAATCTTCAACAGGTCAGAATTACACCCAAAAATAGTATCTGGACTGCGTAGAGTAGTGGGCACTGGGCACCACAATAAAATATATAAAAAACCTTCAACAGGTCTGCATTACACTGCACATACGGCTGCTCCTCCATCCTCTCCATCATATACATGTTGGAGTTTCAGCGTGTGACAACCTCTTGTTTTTGATAATGTCAGTGCATTTTGAATATTTTTCAGTTTGCCCCACACCACTGAATGTACTTTATCTATGATACGCATCTATCTATCTTGACTGCGTAGTGTGGTGGCCCCGGTACACAATTTGGTACCGAGGCCACAATATAATTAAAAAACCCTCCACGGGTCAGAATTCCACCAAAAAAGGGTATGGACTGCGTAGTGTGGTGGCCCCGGTACACAATTTTATACCGAGGCCACAATATAATTAAAAAACCCTCCACGGGTCAGAATTCCACCAAAAAAGGGTATGGACTGCGTAGTGTGGTGGCCCCGGTACACAATTTGGTACCGAGGCCACAATATAATTAAAAAACCCTCCACGGGTCAGAATTCCACCAAAAAAGGGTATGGACTGCGTAGTGTGGTGGCCCCGGTACACAATTTGGTACCGAGGCCACAATATAATTAAAAAATTGGGCATCAACTGTCACCGTTGTTTAATATCTGATACACCTAAATATGGACTGCACAGTGGAGTGGCCCCGGTAGTAAATTTGGTGCCGGGGCCACAATACCTCCTCCAACTTCCAAGTGTAGTGTTTATAAAGACAGACAGCGTCGAAGTGTTATTAGTTGACTTTCTTAACCCTAAAATTGTCCCTGTTGCAAATATTCGTGCAATGGACAGTTACTTTTTTATTGAAAGACTCAAGCTTTCAAGTGTAGTGTTTATAAAATATAAACAACAATACAGTAGTTTTAGAGCACGTCAATACCTCTTGTTTTAAATTATGACAGGGCATTTTACTTTTGGTTTAATTTCTTGAATTTGTTTAAATTTGGTTTTACTTTTTGAACATGGCAATCGACTGTTGATTGGTCATATAATGCAAAAAAAAAAGTTCCAAGATGGAAATGTCCTTGGGCCCTCACACCCACCCTTATGTTGTTGAAATAGGACATGCACACTTTAACAAACCAATCATTTCAGCGACAGGGCCTACCAAACAACTTTGGCTGAAATGATTGGTTTGTTTGGGCCCCCACACCAAAAAAGCTATTCATCTCTCCCTGTACAGACTAAACAGGCTCTACTGAGGCAAGATGTCGTCCTCATCCTCAACCTCTGATTCCTCTCCCCCTACAGTGTGTACTTCCTCCTCATCACACATTATCAATTCGTCCCCGCTGGACTCCACAACCACAGGTCCCTCTGTAATATCTGGAGGGCAGTGCTGTACTTCATTAAGGAATTGATTATTCATTTTTATAAACATCATTTTTTCAACGTTGTGAGGAAGCAACCTCCTTCGCCGCTCACTGACCAGGTTCCCCGCTGCACTAAAAACTCTTTCCGAGTACACACTGGAGGGGGGACAACTCAGGTAAAATAGAGCCAGTTTGTACAGGGGCTTCCAAACTGCCTTTTTTTCCTGCCAGTAACAATATGGACTGTCTGACATGTCTACTTGGATGGTGTCAGCAAAGTAATCATCCACAATTTTTTCTATTGTGACAGCATCCAATGCAGCGAGAGTAGACATGTCTGCAATGGTTGGCAGGTCCTTCAGTCCGGACCAGATGTTATCAGCATCCCCGCCAGCGCCTCTTTTGGGAAAACTGAGCTTTTTCCTCGCAGCCATAGATGTGGAAGAAAATGAGGGTGGAGCTGTTGGCATGTCACGGTCCTCTTCAGAGGACAATCTCCTGACCAGCAGGTCTTTGCACCGCTGTAGACTTGTGTCCGCCGGAAACAGAGACACAACATACGCTTTAAACCGAGGATCGAGCACGGTGGCCAGAATGTATTCCTCTGACTTTAAAAGAGTGACCACCCTCTGATCCTGGCAAAGCGTACGAAGGGCTACATCCACAAGAGCTACATGCTTGGTGTAATCGCAATGGCTTACCAGCTCCTCCCTCACTTTCTCCAGCTGCTTCTGCAACAGCCTGATCAGGGGAATGACCTGACTCAAGCTGGCAGTGTCGGAACTGACTTCTCGTGTGGCAAGTTCAAATGGCTGCAGAACCTTGCACAACACGGAAATCAGTCTCCACTGCGCTTGACTGAGGCGCATCCCCACTCCTTTGCCTATGTCGTAGGTGGCTGTGTAGGCCTGAATGGCCTTTTGCTGCTCCTCCATCCTCTGCAGCATATAGAGGGTGGAGTTCCAGCGTGTCACAACCTCTTGTTTGAGGTGATGGCAGAGCAGGTTCATGCTTTTTTGATGTGCCTCTAGTCTGCGGTAGGCACTGGCTGAATGCCGAAAGTGTCCAGAAATTTTGCGCGCCACCACAAGCATCTCCTGCACACCCCTATCACTCTTGAGGTAATGCTGCACCACCAAATTAATGGTGTGGGCAAAACATGGGACGTGCTGGAAATTGCCCATATTTAATGCCCGCACAATGTTACTGGCATTGTCTGACACCACAAATCCCCATGAGAGTCTAAGTGGGGTAAGCCACTGGGAGATAATTTCCCTCAGTTTCTCTAATATGTTGTCAGCGTTGTGCCTCTTATTAAAGCCTGTAATACACAATGTTGCCTGCCTTTGCACGAGCAGCCATTTTGTAGATGCTGCTACTGATGCAGCTGTTGCTGTTGCTGCGGAAGGGGATGCATCTACCCAGTGGGCTGTCACAGTCATATAGTCCTTCGTTTGCCCAGAACCACTTGTTCACATGTCCGTGGTTAAGTGGACAGTGGGTACAACCGCATTTTTTAGAGCACTGAGGACACTTGATCGTACTTCTCTGTACATTTTTGGTATCGCCTGCCTAGTGAAGTGGAATCTCGACGGGATTTGGTACCGGGGACACAATACCTCCATCAACCCTCTAAATCCCACTCCACTGATGGCGGACACCGGGCGCACGTCTAACACCAACATTGCAGTTACAGCCGCAGTTATACGCTTTGCAATAGGGTGACTACTATCGTATTTGGTGGTCATGGCAAACGACTGTTGGACGGTCAATTGTTTTGTGAAAGACTTAGCGGTCTTACGACTTCCCCTCTGGGAAGATGACCGACTAACAGCAGCAACAGCAGCAGTGGCAGTAGTAGGCGTACCGCTGCAGGATTCCTCGGATGAATCCCGTACTGAGGAGGGCTCAGTCTGGCTGCTGACTTGGGCTGCAGGACTGAATCTGATGGAGATTGTGGAGGAAGTTGACCAGGAGGGTGTTGCTGGTGTGTATCCAACTGGACCACGGGATTTAGGTGTCCCTGTACCGATGAGGGTCCTAGCCCCAGTTCCTGAACTAACCACTGAACTATGAAGGTTATTCAGGTGACGTATAAGGGAGGATGTTCCTAGGTGGGCAAGATCCTTACCCCTGCTTATTTGAGCTTTACATAAGCTACATATGGCCATACATTGGTTGTCTGGATTTGGATAAAAATAACTCCAGACCGAAGAGGTGCATTTTTTGGTCTTCTGACCAGGCATGACGATGGGCTTTTTCATCCCATGGACATCAGCTGTTTCCCCCCCTGGTGCCTCATTTACAATAACCACATCACCATCCTCATCATCAAGTTCCTCCACAGCGCCAGCTACATCATCAATAGGCTCCTCCCGAGCCACCTCTTCCCGTACAGTGATGGGAAGGTCAGGCTTGACAACCACCAACACCCTTGGACTCGCCTTGAGGATTTGTGATAATTTCTCTTTAGAAGGCAGAGTTGTTTGCTGTTTTGTTGCTGACAGCATAACTCTCTTCAATTTTTTGGAGGGGGGGGAGGAGGAGGAGGGATAAGATCCGTGGGTGAAGCTGAACCACTAGTCATGAACACGGGCCAGGGCCTAAGCCGTTCCTTGCCACTCCGTGTCGTAAATGGAATATTGGCAACTTTACGTTTCTCCTCAGATGATTTTAAGTTTCTCTTTTTGCTACTTTTTCTTAACTTGGGCTTTTTGGATTTTACATGCCCGGTACTACGAGATTGGGCATCGGGCTTGGAAGACGACGTTGATGGCATTTCATCGTCTATGTCATGACTAGTGGCAGCAGCTTCAGCATTAGGAGGAAGTGGGTCTTGATCTTTCCCTACTTTATCCTCCAAATTTTTGCTCTCCATTATATGTAGCACAAGATACTGCAGAATGTGTGAACTTGGTAATATTGCAGTACCAATGGACTTATACTGCTGGATTGGTTTTGCAAATTTGGTTATAATTACTTTTTTTTAAAAAATTTTATTTTAATATTTTTTATAATTTTTTTTTTATTTTTTAAAAACTTAGGAATAATGGGGAAATAACTATGCCCTTAGAAGCACAGAGCACAGGACACAGCACCACTGGACTGAACAGGACACAGCACAGGACCCAGCAGCACTACGGAACTCAGCAGGACAGAGCACAGGACACAGCACCACTGGACTGATACTGCAGAATGTGTGAACTTTGTAATATTGCAGTACCACTGGACTTTTACTGCTGAATGTGTGAACTTGGTAATATTGCAGTACCAATGGGCTTATACTGCAGGATTGGTTGTGCAAATTTTGTGGTAATTAAAAAAAAATGAAATTAGTTTTTGGTATTTTTTTAAATAACTTTTTTTTATTTTTTTAAACACAGGGGAATATTGGGGAAATAACTATGCCCTTAGAAGCACAGAGCACAGGACACAGCACCACTGGACTGAACAGGACACAGCACAGGACCCAGCAGCACCACTGACCTCAGAAGGACAGAGCACAGCACACAGCACCACTGGACTGATACTGCAGAACACAGCACAGCACAGCACAGAACTAAACAGCACAGCACAGAACTAAACAGCACAGCACAAGATCTACCAGGACAGAGGACCACCTAACACACCCTCCCTCTACCCTGATCAATGCCCGAGTGAAGATGGCGGCGACTAGCGGGGAATTTATAGGATCCGAGTATCGCGAGATCCGACAACGGGATTATGAGTCAGAGCCTCAGTTTCAGATTTGAATTTGGCGCCAATACCCGGATCTGTCTCGGATCGGCAACGTTCGGGTGGGCTCGGATTTCAGAAATCCGAGTGCGCTCATCTCTATATATAACCCAGCTAAGTTTTTTAACAGCATTGCTATTGTAATTCTATTTTACTGAAACTACGTATCTCAATGGCATTTATATATTATATTATATATTATATTATATTTTTGCTTTACTGTCTCCAAGTATTACTAATGTGCATTATTGTTCAGATAATCTAACTCTTTCATTTGTTGTATTTGTTATTATCCCTTTATCATCTTACGGTTATTTTACTGTGCATCTAATCAGAGATTGAACTTGTTGTACACCGGCTATTAAAATAATAGATTTACAACTCTTCTCACCAACAGGCACATTGAGGTCCTCAGGGCTCATTGTTATTGTTATTATTATTATTTATTATTAAAGCTTAATCATATAGTGCCAGTATATTATGTAGTACTTTATTATTGGGGACACTTGGCCACTCTGTAAGTGCTTTGGGCAAATTGTGGGCATGCCTAATTTTTCCTGATTTTCCAATGAGTATTGCTGAGAGTAAGCACTACTGCTTGCACAACAATACAAATACACGCCAAATGTATGTTAAATCAATCTATGCTTTATTAAAGAAAACCCTACCCCCTACAAACTGTACAGAAGGGCTTTAACAACCTGTGGTTGGAGGAGGTTGCTGGGAATTTACAGCATCCAGGAGTGGAACTACCATGGTAGCAGCTTCTATATAGTCCGCAGCTGGGGGAGGAAGATGCCTCCTCTTGTTAAAGCCTCATACAGCAGCAGTGGGGCCGCAGAAAATTTCTCACTTCTGCCATCTTACTGAAGCTCCCACTAGGGATCAAGCCACGGTTGATGTCATAGGAGCTGATGCAGAGTTGAACGTACCCCAGTTTGTGTAGTGCCAGAGTGAAATTGCTCTTTTGCGCCTGCTATGCGGCAGGTGCAAATATTAACTAATGATGATGACTTGTCGAAACCCAGGTGCACATGTTGCTATTTGGAGGCAGACACATCTCAAGATATGTACAGTTCTACATATGGGCGGAAATACATTATTTTGCATGCTCTTGTTTTTGGTTTTTTTTCAAAAAAATGATTTACTCCCATTCTGTGAAAACTGTACATCATAGAAGCCAAAAAGAATTTATGTTTTCTAAAGATCCAGGGAGATTATTTGTATGTGGAAAGGAGCTTCCCAAAGTTGTCTTCAGATATAGGAAAATCTGGTAAGGGTCTCTGGGGTTATGTACGGAGAGAGAAAGATGGGCTCTATACATAAGGCTCAGTCCGAGTCTTCTGATCTCCCAATCTCACAGCAGACTAATCAGGAGTTGCACCTGCAAGGTGCTGAGAAAAAGCTGTTAGGCGGTTTCCTCTGTCTCTCACAGTCTGGGTAGGAGGTTGGATGCCTCTTGAGAGACACTGCAAACGGTGACCAGTAAGTCTTGTATTTTGTATGTGTGTGGGACACAAGTTACCTCATTTAAGAAAGGATATACTTAGTGCTGGACATCTGAGGATTTTGTTTCTGCTTTGTTTATTTTTATGACTGGAAAATAAAACTAGGTGTGGCTAGTCAAACCAAAACAATGGACTGGTGTGATATCCTTGACTGATCTGTCTGAAGTGCAGCTGTCTAACCCAGAAAACAGTAATCCCAGTCTGATTAGCTCACACAGTGTATGCTGCTTCCTAGTGGCAGCTATGAGCTAGTCAGTAGAGGGAGCTTCAGTAAGTCAAAGGAGGTGTGACATGGTATGCTTCATGCATATGGGTAGGTCTTGGGCATGGGGTCAAAATATGTCTAGTTATATTGCTGCTACATAGGCACACTATGCATACACATGTTGTTTAGCACTATGACTGCTCAATCATAAAAAAACAATAAACCAGGGGAAAGTGTTCATGATTTAAAGAACAAATCTGATATTTTAGGCTAACAAACTATTTTCGGAAAGATTTCTTAACATATTAATACCTTTAACAATCAGGTGAGCTTATATACTCTTTGTCCTGTGGATACAATGATGTAGTCATTATAATGACTTTTCCTTGTTAAAATAACAGAACAATAATCGGACCATCATTATAATCATTTATTCATAAAGAACCCACTTATTTTCCACTGCAGAGTTGTACATACATAGCTGAATAGGGGACGAGCTGACGTTCAAGATGAGATGCCCTTACAAAAGAAACAATGCTTTAAGCAATCAGGCATACTGGCTCTATATATTGAATACACTGCAGAAATAAAATCCTGTCTCAGTTTTTCAGGTCATTCAAGAAGAACAGAACAGCTACAATCAAAATTACCCAACTATGTACAGGACGAAAAAAGCAACAAGGAATAATGCATGAGACATTAATTTTAAATGCCTTGCATGTAAATGGTCTAGAATAAGTAGCCATGGACTGAAATTCAGTAGGAACCATCATTATTGTCCTGCAGAAACGTGTCTGGGATGTATCACAATTAAATTAAGTTCATAATTTTTGTGGAATTGAAGCTATACCAATTATCTAATTTTAAACATTTAATTTGTTTTCACAATTACATTACTATAACATTATTTTTTAACTCTTAAGACGAAGGGCCTGATTCATTAAGGCACGCAAAACGCACGTAAATATATATCGGGGATATACACATCCATATTCAACAAGGAGTGAATGTAAAGATTAATCTGTTGATAAATACGGGTCTAGTTTCACTCTGCTCTAACAGACAATGCACTGCAGGATACATACAATATATATGTGGAATATAAAGTCACAAACGAACAGATACAAAAAAAAATGCTATTATTTTAATCTGTTAATAATATAGATTCTGATTCATTAAGGAAAGTTAAGCAAAATTAAGCAAGTAAGGCAACACTATGTTGCATTGGAGGGGGAGTTAAATTTAAAATGTGATGTCAGATTTATAGTTGGGATAGGGCATGTCCTACATCAACTTTAAATTTCAGTGTACAAATAAGCTCTCAAATATTTGTGTGCTACATGACAAAACAGACAGTATTTACCTTATGTGCAAAATAATAAACTCATTTGCACCCCTTGCATTGCAACATGGTTTTGTCCAGAAAGTTTGAGTAAGAAAATTTACTACATTTTTTGCTTAACTTTCCTTAATGAATCAGGCCCATAGTCTTTAAGGACAAAACATATAAAAACAAAAAAGTTGTCTTTTTTCTCCATAAATTAATTTGTGAGGATGTTATGAATGTCTACTGTACATAAAATATATGATTACAGTTGCTCCTGATTGCAAACACATGTTCTAGCATGAATGCGTAACCATCCTCACTAGTAATCAACGCTTACACCAGACCTGTAGCTGGTGCAAGGGATACGATAGAAAAACATGTACCTCTGAGATGTCCAAAGCTTGAATCAGACATTGCTGCGCTCGCTCGAGCTTGACACGCCCTTATTGCACACTATCTACATATATACACCCAGTCCCCACTCCGTTCCAGCCATGAAATTGAAGGCTAGGGTAAGGGCCCTTTGTGCTTAAAGATGAATTGGACATACTGCGTTCACTGGTGTACGGTCCGGGTTCGGGGCATGCACAGAGCGATTTGACGCAAAATACGAATTGGATTTGCATTTATATTACTTAACGAATCAGGCCCACAGGTTTTAATATCGGTGAAAGTAAACATATGTGCTTATAGTTTGTCTATTGTCCTTGGAAGTAGGGATACGGGGCATCCAAATGGTAGATAAGATCTCAACCAAACCAACATATAGCAGAGAAATGCAACTTCACCATGTAAAGCATTAGGGTCCCTATTTATCAAAATTCTGCACTAAGGTTGATTATAATCATGAAGATAAAAATTCTGTTATTGCCACATTCTATCATGAAAATATTACTGGAGCAGCTCATGGATATTCATCTGCCCCAGCGATACTTGCCCGGAAGTGTAAGAGTTAATCTACCACTTTGTGGGGGCAGTTTCTATTGCTAATTATTCTTCTTTACGCTGTCGGCAAAATTGCGCACAACTCTACATCTGGCCCAGAGTAAGCAAAACTTTTGATCTAACAAAATATTAAGGTCTAGTCCTAAGGAGAAAAGTGGGGGGAGTTTGATGGGATGTTCCCTGAATTTCCTAAAAGGGTGTCTTAGCCCTGATTTTCACCATTTATTAAGCATGCAGGCAGAGAATGAGGGAGTCAAGGGGCAGGTATAGAAATATGGGAAATGATAAAACTATAATTTCCCCCAGTGGTGTGGACGGTAGATATGTTAAAGTAAGGTGCGCCTAGTGTTATATGGTTATATGCAGTGGTCATGTGGAAAGTTAGAAGTGCTGGTATGAAACTTTCATTTTGAAGTGAATTGCTGCCTTGGCCCTCCTGGAGGTTTAGGGGCTTTGATGGAGTGAAATAAATTTTAGATACATTTTAACACTCTATAGTATAATATAAAACATATTAAATGATGCTAGGGTAACCACCCTGTGTCCCTTACCTCTCCTGTGCCCAATTACCTTTCCTCTCTTTCCATCCACCTCTCCTCGTGACTTCCTATGTGTACTTACATTTTTCGTCATATTAATATTAAAATAACTTTCCAAAATATTTCCCCTATATCTTCCATGTTACATCTGATTGGTTGCTGTGGGTTACAGCACAGGATTATTGAAATAAGTGTTTCAGCTGATCAATATTCGCATAGTCTGCCCAGATTTCAGTGAAGCACGTTCTCATTGTCTGTGAATTAGATGGAAGGGATTTTTCATCATTGTTGGTATGGGAGAGGATGTAGTTCCCGGCTCCCCCTCGCTTGGGATATTCCAAATATGTCCATCTGTCTGCCTCTCATATTTACAGTGCATTGTAAGAGGTATGGTAGAGGGTTAGAGGTGCAATGGGTGGAACAAGGTGGAGACAGGAGGGGTGGAGGGTGACCTAAAACCACCGCTCAAACTCCTCTCAGCCAACATCCGATTAGTATAAAGATTCTCATGAAAACAGTGGTAGAAGTGGGGCTGTATATGTTGGCCTGCTATACCACCACTTCTCCTGCCGTCTTCATTGTACAACTATCACATTCCAGTCACTTACATTATATATACAGTATATACAGTGGTAGAAGTGGGGGTGTATATGGTGGTATGTCATACCATCACTTCTCCTACTGCCTTCATTGTAACACTATCACATTCCAGTCACTTACATTATATATACAGTATATACAGTGGTAGATGTGGGGTGTATACAGTGATATGTCATACCGTCACTTCTCCTACTGCCTTCATTGTAACACTATCACATTCCAGTCACTTACATTATATATACAGTATATACAGTGGTAGAAGTGGGGGTGTATACGGTGGTATGTCATACCGTCACTTCTCCTACTGTCTTCATTGTAACACTATCACATTCCAGTCACTTACATTATATATACAGTATATACAGTGGTAGAAGTGGGGGTGTATACAGTGGTATGTCATACCGTCACTTCTCCTACTGCCTTCATTGTAACACTATCACATTCCAGTCACTTACATTATATATACAGTATATACAGTGGTGAAAGTGGGGTGTATACGGTGGTATGTCATACCGTCACTTCTCCTACTGCCTTCATTGTAACACTATCACATTCCAGTCACTTACATTATATATACAGTATATACAGTGGTAGAAGTGGGGGTGTATATGGTGGTATGTCATACCGCCACTTCTCCTACTGCCTTCATTGTAACACTATCACATTCCAGTCACTTACATTATATATACAGTATATACAGTGGTAGAAGTGGAGGTGTATATGGTGGTATGTCATACCGCCACTTCTCCTACTGCCTTCATTGTAACACTATCACATTCCAGTCACTTACATTATATATACAGTATATACAGTGGTAGAAGTGGGGTGTATACGGTGGTATGTCATACCGCCACTTCTACTACTACCTTCATTGTAACACTATCACATTCCAGTCACTTACATTATA
This sequence comes from Mixophyes australis, assembly GCA_036250195.1. Taxonomy (NCBI): domain Eukaryota; kingdom Metazoa; phylum Chordata; class Amphibia; order Anura; family Limnodynastidae; genus Mixophyes; species Mixophyes australis. The sequence continues at coordinate 465,153,419 of JAVHZZ010000001.1, read as the reverse complement.
TATACAGTATATACAGTGGTAGAAGTGGAGGTGTATACGGTGGTATGTCATACCGCCACTTCTCCTACTGCCTTCATTGTAATACTATCACATTCCAGTCACTTACGTTATATATACAGAATATACAGTGGTAGAAGTGGGGTGTATACTGTGGTATGTCATACCGCCACTTCTCCTACTGCCTTCATTGTAACACTATCACATTCCAGTCACTTACATTATATATACAGTATATACAGTGGTAGATGTGGGGTGTATACGGTGGTATGTCATACCGCCACTTCTACTACTGCCTTCATTGTAACACTATCACATTCCAGTCACTTACATTATATATACAGTATATACAGTGGTAGAAGTGGGGGTGTATACGGTGGTATGTCATACCGCCACTTCTACTACTACCTTCATTGTAACACTATCACATTCCAGTCACTTACATTATATATACAGTATATACAGTGGTAGAAGTGGAGGTGTATACGGTGGTATGTCATACCGCCACTTCTCCTACTGCCTTCATTGTAATACTATCACATTCCAGTCACTTACGTTATATATACAGAATATACAGTGGTAGAAGTGGAGGTGTATACGGTGGTATGTCATACCGCCACTTCTCCTACTGCCTTCATTGTAATACTATCACATTCCAGTCACTTACGTTATATATACAGAATATACAGTGGTAGAAGTGGGGTGTATACTGTGGTATGTCATATCGCCACTTCTCCTACTGCCTTCATTGTAACACTATCACATTCCAGTCACTTACATTATATATACAGCATATACAGTGGTAGAAGTGGGGGTGTATACAGTGGTATGTCATACCGTCACTTCTCTACTGCCTTCATTGTAACACTATCACATTCCAGTCACTTACATTATATATACAGTATATACAGTGGTAGAAGTGGAGGTGTATACGGTGGTATGTCATACCGTCACTTCTCTACTGCCTTCATTGTAACACTATCACATTCCAGTCACTTACATTATATATACAGTATATACAGTGGTGGAAGTGGGGGTGTATAAGGTGGTATGTCATACCGTCACTTCTCCTACTGCCTTCATTGTACCACTATCACATTCCAGTCACTTACATTATATATACAGTATATACAGTGGTAGAAGTGGGGGTGTATACGGTGGTATGTCATACCGTCACTTCTCCTACTGCCTTCATTGTACCACTATCACATTCCAGTCACTTACATTATATATACAGTATATACAGTGGTAGAAGTGGGGGTGTATATGTTGGCCTGCCATACCACCACTTCCCCTGCCATCTTCATTGTACAACTATCAAATTCCACTCACATTCCGATTACATTTTTCATTCCACCACTTCAAAATGTCCATATCCTCACTTCTAAATTTCCACTTCGACCACTGTGTACTTGTACAAAGAAACAAAGGTTACCGTATTAATAATACAAACATGAGCTAAGAACTAATATGAACAATAAAAATCAATCAAATAATGAAAATAAGGGAATTGTTGAAAAATGTTAAGAAACAAAGTGAAATAAAATAAACTGAATTAACATAAGATAAAATAACAAGTTGCATGATTGGGTAGATGCATTAGGGAAGGGGAGGAGAAGGGGAAGAAGCTGGGCAGGGGATGTTTCTAAAATATAATGGGATGCTGGATATTCCTTATAAACAGGTATTTGGTCACACAGGGGAAGATCAATAAGGTATATTCTAATAAAGTGGTCATCTCCACTGCATGCAATGGATGATGGGTATTATAGTCTACGATATCACTGGTTGCACATAGAACTCTGATATCTCTGCAGGCTATCCTTACCCCACCAGGAATGCATTTTAAAACAATTCCAAGTCACAAAACTGTTACTGGGCTTCACAAAAAAATCCTACAAAAGTTATTTCTGTGAAAAAAACAAAAACACAGAAACATTTCTAAGGAAAAACATTATCTTTAATGTAAATATTATTTAAAACCCTTTAAACAGTGGCCTAAAAACTTGCTCTGTTAAATTCAGGACACACAATAGATCTATAAATAACTATTTGCTTTATCCAGGAAATTCTCTTGTACAAAAGAGTTACAATTCCATTTTTACTGAAGATCCTAGTGTCATACGTTGCAAGCATGACATTAACAAGAGCTGAAGTTGAAAATAGATGTCTCCTTTTCTTGTTTCCTCAAACATAACGAGTTTTAGAATATCTACCTTTTTGTGTCTTTTTCCACGCAAAGTTCCCTGAACAATTCCGTTGGGATTGTAACTCTATTCTTAAGAGAAACGGGTAATGTTGTATCCATATAACTTCTACGCTGTGTGAAGTCGATCTAATTAGATTTAGTTGCAAATAAGATTTAAATTCTGATTGCAAACTGAAGAATTCAGTCGTCTGAGAGCACTTTTCAGATCATGTTATATATAATTAATGACACAGTTCCCTGCGGGCCCAATGGTTATTAGACTGTGATAGAATGTAAATTAACACTTTAAAGCACATAAGATAGGGAGCATAGATATCAATAACAGCTGGAAGCTTGGAGAGCTTTGCCAGGCATGAGCATAATGTGACTATTAATAAAACCATTATTCTATGTAAAAGTCAAATTTAATAATGCTAACTGGTCCCAGCTTATCTTACAGTTGACTAAATTGTAATCATCCCAGAAAAATTAAATACAGTATTATATTTCAAATTAGGCATTTTTCCTGAATTTAGTGGGGCTTTCAACTCACAGCTATAAACAAGCATCTCAGCTACAATTGTTCTTAAACATTCTGTTTCAGTGAATATGCTTATGATAATAATAGTACTGTTGCTTGGAGTCCTGCTGAATGAGGTTAGAGCCAAAAGCTATATAGCACCGTTCCTAAATCTGCCCAGGATCCAGAGCAGTTCCAAATTATTTGGCATGTCCAGTGGCACCCATGTAACATACTAGGACTAACCAACTGCTGTGTATGAAAGTTAGTTTTACGCTGGATGGGAGCTGGTAGCAAAAGCGGTAGGACTGTCAATCACAGTGCTGTTGGCTGCAAGATGAAGATAGAAATTGTTCATCAGTGTTCTGAGGTTGCCTAGGAGACTGCCTTAGTTGTTCCACACCCACCCACGCTTACCTTAGCAGATGGGAGGTGAGCGCAACATCCTCAGTAGGATTTCGGTGCTTGGCTGTGACATCATAATTAATCGACACAGACTTTCGCAGACATAGAGGAGCAGTCAATGGAAGCCTAACAGATAAGAATCTGCCGGCTACTCTTCCTCCATGTCAGTGGTCGAAGCTCAGTGCGGGGGCACCGTGGGTGGGGAAGGGGGATAAAAACACTGCATGATGACATTATGTGAACTATTAAATGATTTACGTGCCTCCTAACCATTGGTATCCTAGAAAACTGCCTATGTTCACCAATGGATACCAGCGGCCCGGTTCACAGCCACTGCAAACTGGATCAAAGCTAAAAGAGACAATTTCAAACAAATGTCCCCCTGGACAGTGGTTAAGTATACACAATTTGGATTTTGTGGAGGCAATAATCTTTGTGATTGCATTGGCAAAAAAAATATCCTCATATATGTATGGGATTTAGGCCATTTACTTTAACTACATTCACAACAGGCAAGATGACTGCACAATAACTATTACAACAATGCAAATTAGCCTCCTAAATTGTCATTCTGTAATTAGAGGTCCACTTTAAAATATCTGCACACTAGATATCCTGTCTATTCATCTGCAGTTAGCATCTCTGAGCATTAATTGTTTAACAGTAACAAACAATTAACTGCCGTGCATAATCATATGTTTTTAATTGTGTAATGGTACAGGAGCTGTAGATGTATTTTAAGTTCAGTGGCCCTTTAACATAAGCACATACAAATCTGTGTGTAAACAGATGATATATATAGTTTATTGCAAATTCCCATGTTTTGACAGAACTTGGACAGAACTTGAGATATTTCGCTTTGCATTTACATTTGCTATACACCTGGCTGCAAACTACTGTTCATTGCTATCAGCATTCACGTATAAGGAGAGACTGATTTCAAATTATTTCAATAAGATCTCTGACAGGATGTGTGTTGCATGTCTGACAGGATGTCTGTTGCGTTTATGGAAATAACTCCCTCCACAATCACACATTTATCTAAAATTTCTTCAGTTACGATAAACTCCTGACAATTTTACATGTACATTTGTCAAAGCCACTAGTGTGTCTTTTATATAGCACAACCTGTATTTTAGTTTTAGCTATGATTCAAGGTGGCCATACTCTGGTCGATCTTGCTGCTTGCCTCAATAACTGAAAATCAGGATCACTGCTCAAGTTAGTCACACATGTGAGTAATCAAAATTGACAAATATACTGAGACTTTCAGTGTGTTTATATTAGAGATGGTCACTGACCCCCGTGTTTTGGTTTTGGATTCGGTTTTGGATCTGGATTACCGTCATGTTTTGGTTTTGGTTTTGCAAAACCGCCATTGCGTGTTTTGGTTTTGGTTTTGGTTTTGTTTGGTTTTGTTTTGCTATTTTGTTGGAAAATACATGTTTTTGTGCCTAAAATAACCCAATTTAGTGCTCCAACTGTTTTAGAGATAAGTAATCTAATTGTTGAGGTAATAAATCATCCAAAAAAACTGTTTAATTCTTCGTTGGTAGGCCTTCATTTATTCTACACACAAAACAGATTGTCTTCCTCTCCATCTATGCATATTGGCAATGCAGCCATCGTCTTTGAATCTATATTACACCCTACACTTATAGTTAAATATGTAAAGAAATGGAAAAAGACAGTTTGCTTTCTGTCTCTATAGGCCCCCTCCACTTGTATAAAATACCAAAAAATCCAGCCGTTATAGACTGTACAATATTAATTGACATGGAGAAAGCCAGTTTGGTATCTGTCTGCATCAGATCCTCTCTCCACTAGGAGTAAAATAGAAAACTATTCAGCCGTTATATAATCTAGAATATAAATAGAAATTGAGAAAGGCAATTTGGTATCTGTCTGCATCATAATCATCAACATCATCATTAGCGCCCTCGTCGCCTACACAAATCTCCCCCTCATCCTCTTCTAATTCCAAAGTGGCATCCTCAATTTGGGTATCACCGGCTACACTCGGGCTATTAAGGCACACATCAGCAGAATGCTCACGATTAGACATCCCACTGTTGGATGGACTCTCCACAGGGATTGTTGTCATTTGTGAATCAGAGCAAATATTCTCCTGTAATGCCTCACTGTTATCTTGCAGCTCGGCTTTGACGCGTAACAGTAGTTGTGCACCAATTGTAGGCTGGGTAACTTTTTGGGATCTGCCACTAATAGCCAAAGGTGAAGGCCTCATTCTCTCTTTGCCACTGCGTGTGTAGAATGGCATGCTTGCAAATTTTTTTTTATCGTCACTTAACTTTTGCTCAGTTACACTTCTTTTTCGCTTCAATACAGTAAAAATTTTTTGGGTTTTTGTTTTTTGCACTAATTTGAAAACACTCTGTTGTTTGACATCGCCTTGGCCAGATGACGTACTGGGAACACTAACATCAGGACTGGTGACAGAACCTGGTTGCTTATTCAGATCATATGTGGACTGCTTTGAATCCATTCTGAGCGCAAACCACTGGGGAGTGCTAAAAATTATTTAGTAGATACTGCTGACAGATATGACTTTTGACAGCCAGAAATATTAATGCACAATTAAAGAGGACACCCCAAAAGCACTGAGGAGTGCTAAAAATTATTTAGTAGATACTGCTGACAGATATGACTTTTGACAGCCAGAAATATTAATGCACAATTAGGGAGGACACCCCAAAAGCACTGAGGAGTGCTAAAAATTATTTAGTAGATACTGCTGACAGTTATGACTTTTGACAGCCAGAAATATTAATGCACAATTAGGGAGGACACCCCAAAAGCACTGAGGAGTGCTAAAAATTATTTAGTAGATACTGCTGACAGTTATGACTTTTGACAGCCAGAAATATTAATGCACAATTAGGGAGGACACCCCAAAAGCACTGAGGAGTGCTAAAAATTATTTAGTAGATACTGCTGACAGTTATGACTTTTGACAGCCAGAAATATTAATGCACAATTAGGGAGGACACCCCAAAAGCACTGAGGAGTGCTAAAAATTATTTAGTAGATACTGCTGACAGATATGACTTTTGACAGCCAGAAATATTAATGCACAATTAGGGAGGACACCCCAAAAGCACTGAGGAGTGCTAAAAATTATTTAGTAGATACTGCTGACAGATATGACTTTTGACAGCCAGAAATATTTATGCACAATTATGGGGGACACCCCAAAAGCGCTGGGGAGTGCCAAATATGAAGAAAAAATAATAAACCTCTATCCTCCTCTCTGCACTAGCGATTTTGGTTAGAGCAATTGCAAGAACAATATTGTATTCTCTGTCCCTGCTCTAATTAGCCTATAACTACACCCTGCTCTCTCCCTCTGTCAAATGGCGATGGATTGCTGTGGAGGCGTGTATTTATAAAGTTGAAGTATCGCGAGAACCGAGCCCCGAGATCCGACGACGTCACAATGACGTTCGGCCTCGATTTGGATTCGGAACGGGCGGGAGAGTACCGAGCTGCTCGGTACTCGGATACCCAAAGTTCGGGTGGGTTCGGTTCTCGGAGAACCGGACCCGCCCATCTCTAGTTTATATGAAGATTGTACACAAAGGCTGATAGCGGTCATCTTCCATTGTTCAGAATGCCTGATAATGGTCTTATAAATTGAGTAGGATAATACATTAATTGTGAGTCCACATGCAAAATGTTATCAAGCAAACATACTTACCCAATCAAGTGGGTAGGATTGGGCCAGAAAACTCGGTATCTTCACATTTTTGGTGGCAAACAGTGAGGTCACTCAGTCCCAAGTCTTCTCTGGGTAGAGCTGCAGGGGAACTGTATCGTGATACATTCCGGGACTCTGCAAATCAGTCAGCATTAGAAACCAGTTACCACATTATCCTGAACTTACTCCTAAAGGCTTTCAGGTATAAAGTGTCTTGAAAAGCGTTGTTGGCTTTAGGTGAGGGAAGGTGCCGATTTGATAAGGGGATGCGCACCCTGCCAGTGGAGACCGGAAGATGGAACTGTGTCTCAAGGAGGAGAAATCACAGTAAGGTGATCCCTGGAAGTAAAATGGGTGTGAGCTCTGGGAAGAAGAGAGCAGATCACAGCCCAGTGTTGAAAAAGGTCCAAAAGAAGGGATGAAACAGTTCAGTGCACCTAGGGAAAGGGATTACTGGGATGAAGGACTGTGGCAGTGTCTGCACGATGGGGATATGGATGTCTTGCACCACCCCACCACAATGCAGCACATTTTGGGTTATTAGGATGAGGAGTGCCCAAAGATTATTATGTGGAAAGGAGTCAGTCTACAGGAGAAACTGGAGAACCTGTTGGATGTGCTCAGTCTGTTAATCATTGGGATGTCTATCCCAGTGGATTATACACAGCTGCCCGAGCTACTATCTTGGGGGAGACTGGAGAAGAACTGCTAGGTGAGGATGTTGTACCTCTGACTACTCAGAAAGGATTAGGAGAAATCCTATCATTTGGTGACTTGGATGGAAAAGAGCTACCATGTAAGTACCATGTAGTAGCATCTTCTGATAATTTGCCAGTGTTATTGGCACCTAAGACTGTTTCTAAGTTAGAACAGTATTGCAGAAAAGACCAGTTATCCACCCCTGTTGTATCTGAAAATGTTTTGTTTAATGAAGTAACGCAGGATACCGCATGTGTGCTCTCCGGTGCAAGTGATGTAGAGCTGTACCCAATTGTGACAGAAGAGAAACATAAACTTCCTCAACATATGATCTCAGCAGAAATCATAGTTACAGGCTGTATGACAGAATTAATGGGAGAGGATAAAGGAATTGTCATGTCAGGGGCCACTAGCATGGGGACCTGGGAAATCTACTCCTACACCTTTCCCTATACAGAATTGGCAGATGAGGAGATGTTGACTGAGTGGGTGTCTGAGAGGGCACCAGCACAGCAAGATTCACCAGCCCCACAAGCTTTGAAGCATCACACTCCAGCTCCAAATCTTGGCACCTAAGACCTCTTACCAGAGTCCTGCACTGGACCATCCACTGTGGTTTGATGCCACGTCTGGGTCCAATGAGGATTCACACTACCCTGATGCGCCAGAGGCGAGGGAAGTAGTACAACACGTGGATGTGGTAGCGGGAGAGGAGAGATGCACTCCAATATACATACAGGGGAACCCACTGTCACAGATCTCAAACAGAAGTACAGCTAGGAGTCACGAATTTGGTGAAAACACTGTGTTTATTTGCAGAGAGGTATTAACAACAGGTAATAAGCAGCAGTGATAAATACCAGGTTCCAGCTGATGCAGAAAGTAGCATGAATGTCCAGAAACAACCAGGTAAACGGTAATGCAGGGTAGCAGAGGGTAGGTATTAACAACAGGTAATAAGGAGCAGTGAAAAATACCAGGTTCCAGCTGATGCAGAAAGTAGCATGAATGTCCAGAAACAATCAGGTAAGGACAACAGGAAATTACATCAGGATTGGACAACAGGAAAGGACATCACAGGATGGGACAACAATAACCAGCCCTGTGTGCTGGGAGTGACAGGTATATAAAGGGAAAACCACACCCAGGTGCATGGGATAATTGGTGAACAAGTTAACCCCTAAGGCAAACAAGAAAGGCTTAATAGCAGCACCTCTGGTAATCAGAGGTACTGCTGCAATACAATACAATAATAGACACAAAGGACAGGAGCTGCCATGCAAAGCAGCATGTAATGCATAAGCTGAGGGCAGATCGTGACAGTACCCCCTCCCTTAAGGGCGGATTCCAGACGCCTAATTACCAGAAATGTCTGAATTCATCGGAATCATAGTCCAGAATTGGGGGCCCGGCAGAAAAGTCCTCGTCCAAGGGCGGAAAGGCAAAGGAGACCATGCCAGTTGCCAGTTCAAGAACTGCAGAACCTCCTCTCCTCTTACGTCCTCCTCTCTTACGGGACTTTCTCGGAATTGGGGTCTGAGCCAACTGAGTGGAGCACAAAGGTATCTCTTGGCCAGGTGAGATGGGTGGTACTGGTGATATTGCAGAGGCCCCGCAAGATGGTATAGCAGGGGCAGTTACGAACTTGTTGAAAACTGCCTCAATAAAGGATTGAAAGTCCGATAAAATGGGGTGATCCGTCTCAATAAATGGGTTTGCCCAATCTAATGCCTCTCCCCTAAAATGGGATATTAGAAATAACACCTGTCTCTTAGGGCTACTAACAAGGCTTGGTGTGGAGGGGATCTTTGAAGCAAATAACCTCAGAAGGGCATTAAGTTGGGAAGGACGCCCCTCAAAGAAAGGTGACGGTTCAGACTTGGCATCCTCGGTAACAGATGGCTCGGACTTGGCAGACGACTTGGCAGCAGGCCCGACAGGAGACCCGGACTGGGCGGCAGGCTTGGGAGCGGGCCCGGACTGGGCGGCAGGCTTGGGAGCGGGCCCGGACTGGGCGGCAGGCTTGGGAGCGGGCCCGGACTGGGCGGCAGGCTTGGGAGCGGGCCCGGACTGGGCGGCAGACTTGGGAGCGGGCCCGGACTGGGCGGCAGACTTGGGAGCGGGCCCGGACTGGGCGGCAGACTTGGGAGCGGGCCCGGACTGGGCGGCAGACTTGGGAGCGGGCCCGGACTGGGCGGCAGGCTTGGGAGCGGGCCCGGACTGGGCGGCAGGCTTGGGAGCGGGCCCGGACTGGGCGGCAGGCTTGGGAGCGGGCCCGGACTGGGCGGCAGGCTTGGGAGCGGGCCCGGACTGGGCGGCAGGCTTGGCAGCGGGCCCGGACTGGGCGGCAGGCTTGGCAGCTGGCCCGGACTGGGCGGCAGACTTGGGAGCTGGCCCGGACTGGGCGGCAGACTTGGGAGCTGGCCCGGACTGGGCGGCAGACTTGGGAGCTGGCCCGGACTGGGCGGCAGACTTGGGAGCTGGCCCGGACTGGGCGGCAGACTTGGGAGCTGCCCAGAAGCCTGAGGGCAGACAGCACTTTGAGAAGCCTGAGGGCAGACAGCACTTTGAGAAGCCTGAGGGCAGACAGCACTTTGAGAAGCCTGAGGGCAGACAGCACTTTGAGAAGCCTGAGGGCAGACAGCACTTTGAGAAGCCTGAGGGCAGACAGCACTTTGAGAAGCCTGAGGGCAGACAGCACTTTGAGAAGCCTGAGGGCAGACAGCACTTTGAGAAGCCTGAGGGCAGACAGCACTTTGAGAAGCCTGAGGGCAGACAGCACTTTGAGAAGCCTGAGGGCAGACAGCACCAAGTGGTAACTCGGGCTGAACCGCATGGACTGGCAACTCGGGCTGGACCGCATGGACTGGCAACTCAGGCTGGACCGCATGGACTGGCAACTCGGGCTGGACCGCATGGACTGGCAACTCGGGCTGGACCGCATGGACTGGCAACTCGGGCTGGACCGCATGGACTGGCAACTCGGGCTGGACCGCATGGACTGGCAACTCGGGCTGGACCGCATGGACTGGCAACTCGGGCTGGACCGCATGGACTGGCAACTCTTCTGGAGCAGACTGGAGGGACAGGACCCCCTCTGGAGAAGTCTTTAAAGGCAGCGCCCCCTCTGGAGCAGATGGTAAGGGCAGCGCCCCCTCTGGAGCCGACTGGAAGGGCAGCGCCCCCTCTGGAGCCGACTGGAAGAGCAGCGCCCCCTCTGGAGCAGACTGGAAGGGCAGCGCCCCCTCTGGAGCAGACTGGAAGGGCAGCGCCCCCTCTGGAGCAGACTGGAAGGGCAGCACCCCCTCTGGAGCAGACTGGAAGGGCAGCGCCCCCTCTGGAGCAGACTGGAAGGGCAGCGCCCCCTCTGGAGCAGACTGGAAGGGCAGCGCCCCCTCTGGAGAAGACTGGAAGGGCAGCGCCCCCTCTGGAGCAGACTGGAAGGGCAGCGCCCCCTCTGGAGCAGACTGGAAGGGCAGCGCCCCCTCCGGAGAAGACTAGAAGGGCAGCGCCCCCTCTGGAGCAGACTGGAAGGGCAGCGCCCCCTCTGGAGCAGACTGGAAGGGCAGCGCCCCCTCTGGAGCAGACTGGAGCTCAGGAACAGAGACAGCGGCTGAAGACTCTGAACTGGAGACAGTGGCAGGAGACTCGGAACCGGACACAGTGGCAGGAGACTCGGAACCGGACACAGTGGCAGGAGACTCGGAACCGGACACAGTGGCAGGAGACTCGGAACCGGACACAGTGGCAGGAGACTCGGAACCGGACACAGTGGCAGGAGACTCGGAACCGGACACAGTGGCAGGAGACTCGGAACCGGACACAGTGGCAGGAGACTCGGAATCGGACACAGTGGCAGGAGACTCGGAACCGGACACAGTGGCAGGAGACTCGGAACCGGACACAGTGGCAGGAGACTCGGAACCAGACACAGTGGCAGAAGAATCGGAACCGGACACAGTGGCAGAAGACTCGGAACCGGACACAGTGGCAGGAGACTCGGAACCGGACACAGTGGCAGGAGACTCGGAACCGGACACAGTGGCAGGAGACTCGGAACCGGACACAGTGGCAGGAGACTCGGAACCGGACACAGTGGCAGGAGACTCGGAACCGGACACAGTGGCAGGAAACTCGGAACCGGACACAGTGGCAGGAGAATCGGAACCGGACACAGTGGCAGGAGACTCGGAACCGGACACAGTGGCAGGAGACTCGGAACCGGACACAGTGGCAGGAGACTCGGGACCGGACACAGTGGCAGCAGGCTCAGGACCGGACACAGTGGCAGCAGGCTCCAAGCTGGAGGCAGATGATGTGACCTCAGAGCTGGAGGCAGATGATGTGACCTCAGAGCTGGAGGCAGATGATGTGACCTCAGAGCTGGAGGCAGATGATGTGACCTCAGAGCTGGAGGCAGATGATGTGACCTCAGAGCTGGAGGCAGATGATGTGACCTCAGAGCTGGAGGCAGATGATGTGACCTCAGAGCTGGAGGCAGATGCTGGCACCTCGGCACAGGAGACAGAGGCTGGCACCTCGGCACAGGAGACAGAGGGAATGAGTGCCTCAGGACAGGCGGCTGGAGCTGGCAGATTGGGTCTCTTCGCAGAGAACAGGAATGCTGGAGCATAAACAGATTTGGAGTGCCGAGAGGAAACAACAGGAGATGGTTCAGTAAGCTGACGTGGTCTACGGACAGGACAGTCCTGCAAGAAATGTGCATTGCTGGCACAGTAGAGACACAGTTTGTTGGTTACTCTGCGCTGTCGCTCCACTTTGGTCAGATGGGGGCGTGGCCCACTTGTGAACCGGGCATTAGTTAAACTGCAGTTGTTAGTTAAATGCAAATTTGACATGGTATTATTGCAAGGTGTTGGCGGCACGGATTCAGCAGCAGACAGAGTTGGCTGGGTGAAATCAACAGTATTAGATTTCAGTGAAACAGTTTCTGATAGTCTCCTGAGTGGGTCCAAAAGCAAAGTGGAAAATTTGGCCAGCTGAGAGCGTAACAATATAATGTCCATTTGTAAGGTTTGTAGCAGTGGTAATTCCATGATTGGTAAGACAGACATGTTGCAAAAGACAAATGAAAACTTGATTGCAGCAAAAAAAGTCCCAGAATAAAACAAAACTTTCACCTGACTCCAAAGCTGTTTTTTGGGCTGATTATACTGTCACAGATCTCAAACAGAAGTACAGCTAGGAGTCACGAATTTGGTGAAAACACTGTGTTTATTTGCAGAGAGGTATTAACAACAGGTAATAAGGAGCAGTGATAACTACCAGGTTCCAGCTGATGCAGAAAGTAGCATGAATGTCCAGAAACAACCAGGTAAACGGTAATGCAGGGTAGCAGAGGGTAGGTATTAACAACAGGTAATAAGGAGCAGTGAAAAATACCAGGTTCCAGCTGATGCAGAAAGTAGCATGAATGTCCAGAAACAGTCAGGTAAGGACAACAGGAAATTACATCAGGATTGGACAACAGGAAAGGGCATCACAGGATGGGACAACAATAACCAGCCCTGTGTGCTGGGAGTGACAGGTCTATAAAGGGAAAACCACACCCAGGTGCATGGGATAATTGGTGAACAAGTTAACCCCTAAGGCAAACAAGAAAGGCATAATAGCAGCACCTCTGGTAATCAGAGGTACTGCTGCAATACAATACAATAATAGACACAAAGGGCAGGAGCTGCCATGCAAAGCAGCATGTAATGCATAAGCTGAGGGCAGATCGTGACACCCACAAGTGGTTTGGGAGGGAGACAGAGGATTCCCCAGCAGCAAAGAATTAATGGAGCCCCCATGTTTGCCTGCCACTGGGCAGTTGTCCCTTGAGTGTTTGGGGGAGGGGGGATTGGATCTTTGGGAGAAAGAACTGGACAAAAACCCTTAACGTTTTCCTGTCCCTGGGCAGTTTTTACTTGAGTATGTGGGGAAGGGGAGCGTGATCTCTAGAAACAGAATACCTGCTAAGGGACAATTTGCAGTTGGGCATTTAAGGGTGGACAAGGCACCCAAGAGATGGTGGACTACAACTCTCCTACCATATATATGTGCACAGGAGTGGCCCAGTTTTATTGTTGTCTCATCTTATGACACAGGACAGCATAAAGACCCACTTGGTGGGATGATATGCCCACACCCATGGGACCCTGGTGGGAGATCAAGGACCTGTTTACTGCTGTCTACCTTACCATCAGACCAAGGTGAAACCACAGCAGACCAGAGACTTTGGACTTGGTGGAGAAAGGTTTACTTAGGGTAGGGGAGCCACTGGGGAACAAGGGCTAAAAGAGTGGGGGAGGAATATGTGACAAAATGAGTCTGATAACACTGTAACCATCCTGTCCCTCATTTCTCACAAAATGTGGATTATAGCATGTACTTTTTATAGCCCTTGCCTTTGTTCCTCAGCTAAACAGAGTGCAACTGCAGTGCCTATTTACATGTGGATATGCAGACATTGTAGCTGCCTAGATAAGAGACTTCTTCATTTAATTTTGTCCATTGTAAAAACGTGTTGGTTGTTAATTCTGTGATGCTGTTATGCATGGATCTCAGATTGAAGCCAGGTGAGTTATGGGTAAAGATCAGGTGGAGTCCAGGATACAGGTGAGGGGGCTGGAGCTGCGTTCATTCTTCCCCCTCCTTTCTCTACAAGAAGCATGGAACAGCTGGGGACCCTGTGACACCACAAAGTAGTGTGAGGGGGTTAATTTTAGGAGGAGCTGACTGCTACCCTATCTTTAAAGATGGAGAATGCCAATTAGTATCCATTGTTCTCCATAGGACTATTCCAGATGTTTTGTCTGCTTCCCAGCAGGGGGCTTCTGTGGAAACACAGCTCATCTCCACTCCCCCCTCCAACCCCCTGATTCAGGACCCACCAATGTTTAAAGAGATATTGAGCCAGGGGTTTTCCTAGGGAGGGAACTGTGGAAATTTGTGGAAATTTGACTCGAGACATAAGGAGCCACTCCAGGGGGGAGATGAGATATTCATTCTGGGATTTGATTCATGGAAGGTGCAGTTTTGAGTTGTCGTTCTCTACCAATCGTTCTCTACCAATGGACTACAGCTGCAGCTAGGAGAAGAACTCCATGGGTCTTTAAGTCAGGGCATCCAGGTGAGTGTTGCTCCTTAAGTTAGTGGGGTAAAGGGCAGACGATGTGGTTAACCTGCTTCGCATTAATTTACTTTGTGTACATAATATTTTAGTGTTGTTTTCATTGCAATTAATGTACTGTTGTACTTTTCTAACTGCATTTGCCTGAGTGACTAATAAGAACCTTAGAAGGTACTGGATAGGCTTCCCTGGCTTAGAAAGGCACCTGTGCGTGGCCAGAACAGGTTGATGATGAACAATGCCTTTTGCATCGTGATAGAGCACCTTGCAATAAGGCACAAGTGATAACTAAGTGGTTTGGGGATAAAAATATCGAAATTTTGGATCCATGGCCAGGAAACTCTCCAGACCTCAATCCCATTGAGAACTCAAGAGGCAGGTGGACAAACAAAAACCCACAAATTGTGACAAACTCCAAGCAATGATTAGACAAGAATGGGCGGCCATCTGTCAGTATGTGGCCCAGAAGTTGATTGAAAGCATGCCAAGGCAAATTGCAAAGGTCTTCAAAAAGAAGGGTCAACACTGCAAATACTGACTCTTTGCATAAACTTAATGCAATTGTCAATAAAAGCCTTTAACAATTATGAAATGCTGGTAATTTTACTTCATATACCATCATCATCATCATCATTTATTTATATAGCGCCAACATATTCCATAGTGCCTTACAATTGGGGACAAACATAGTAAACTAATAAACAAACTGGGTAAAACAGACAAAGAGGTGAGAAGGCCCTGGCCGCAAGCTTACAATCTATTGGACAATGGGAGTTTGACACATGAGGTTAAGTCTACATTTGCAGTCGGCCCAGCCAGACTGCAAAGGTAAAAGTGACTCATAAGCTAAATGATCCTATCACACAACAATGTTGGTCAAGGGGTAGTTGTATAACAGGTGGTAATAGGGTAATGTAGTGAGGTTAAGATGGTGGTTGAGGAATATTTTAAGCTTGTCTGAAGAGGTAAGTTTGCAGAGAACGCTTGAAAGCTTGTAGACTAGAGGAGCGTCTTATTGTGCGAGGGAGAGAATTCCATAGAGTGGGTGCAGCCTGGAAAAAGTCCTGTAATCGGGAATGGGAGGATGTAATGAGTGTGGATGAGAGACACAGAACTTGTGCAGAACGCGGTTGCCGAGTTGGGAGATATTTTGTGACAAGAAAGTAGATGTATGTTGGTGCAGCTTTGTTGATGAATTAATAAGAGTATTTTATATTGGATTCGTTAGAAAACAGGCAACCAGTGTAGAGACATACAGAGTGATTCAACAGAGGAATAGCGATTTGCAAGGAAAATCAATCTTGCCGCAGCATGCAAAATAGATTGTAGGGGTTTGAGTCTGTTTTTGGGAAGGCCAGTAAGGAGGGAATTGTAATAGTCAATGCGGGAGATGATAACTGCATGAATTAAGGTTTTTGCAGTGTCTTGTGTGAGATATGTGCGAATTCTGGAAATGTTTTTTAGATGTATGTAACATGATTTAGATATAGAGTCAATGTGGGGAACAAAGGATAGGTGTGAGTCAAGGATTACACCTAGGCAGCTGTCAGAATCACTAGGTGGAATTGATGATACCTGCCAGCAGTTGGCGCTACTGAGTACTGAGGCGCGGAGTCTAACATGCCCCTGGTTTTCACCAGGAACCCCCGCAAGGAGGTATGGACTTCGCTGCAAGGGACGTGCAGGTCGCGTCCCTCAGTATCAGTCAATTGGCGAGGTAACAATTGAGGCAGCGGTGAGAGCCCACCAGGATGCAGGATGGTCAGCAAGCCGGGTCAGAACCAGAGGAACGGATATATAGCAAATCAGAAGCAGGAGAATGGTCAGAAAGCCGGGTCAATACCAAATATCAGTCTAAGCCAGAATCAGGAACCAAGGAGAAGTCAGGAACAAGCCGGGGTCAGAATCCAAATAACAGCAACACAGGAACAAACGCTGGAGCAAGGCTGAAGACCAAATACTCTGGCACTAGACATGTGTCAGAGGCTGCCTTATATACCCTAAGGTGCCTCCTGATAGGGTTAGGGAGATTTTGGCGGTAAGACATGCTGGCTGCAGACAGGTGAGCAGAGATAGCGTCCCACTGCTAGGCAACAGGACGTGGTTGCTTGGAAGGTGCAGGCGTCCATCTCCTGCACCAAGTGTCAGTGCGGAGACAGCGCCTGACAGCAGCTAGCTTGTGGGGTGGGATTTATGGTCATGTTATCAACAGAGATAGAAATGTCAGGTATGCTCTTGTTGGTGGGTGGGTATATTATTAAATCTGTTTTAGAAAAATTAAGTTTGAGTTGGCGAGAGGACATCCAAGATGAAATGGCAGAAAGACAATTAGTTACACGGGACAACACAGATGTCGAGAGATCAGGAGTGGATAGATAAATTTGGGTATCATCCGCAAAGAGATGATACTGAAATCCAAAGGAACTTATTAGATTTCCAAGAGAAGCGGTGTAGATAGAAAACAGCAGAGGACCTAGTACTGAGCCTTGCGGTACTCCAACTGATAAAGGAAGTGGAGCAGAGATGGCCCCAGAGAAATTAACAGTGAAAGAGCGATTAGAAAGGTAGGATGAGAACCAGAATAGCAACATCTGATAAAAATGTCTAAAAACACTGAAGCAGCAAACTTTGTGAAAACTAATACTTGTGTCATTCTCAAAACTTTTGCCCATGACTATACACACTAAACAAGTTTTACAAGATTTACCTTCAGATCTGTGCTCTTCATCTGTCATAACTGTCTGCTGAAAAGATCCTGACTCTGCACACTCCATAGAGATCTATGGACACTGCCGGTCCTGAGTGCATACACACTGCAGAATTGGAA
Source organism: Mixophyes australis (assembly GCA_036250195.1). Classification (NCBI taxonomy): domain Eukaryota; kingdom Metazoa; phylum Chordata; class Amphibia; order Anura; family Limnodynastidae; genus Mixophyes; species Mixophyes australis. The sequence goes on along the minus strand of JAVHZZ010000001.1, from coordinate 465,135,930 downwards.
TGACATTGTTCTATCGTCTAACAAGATTTTTAGTTTGGTTTAAAAATCAAATGAAACGATACGATGTGCTTTGGAACGATAATCGTTCATCGTTGCAGTGTACACACTAATGCGATATCGGGCAGAACGCTCGTTTATTGTGCAATTGGCCCGATAACTGTCTGAAAACACTGTAATGTGCACCCAGCCTATGTAAAATTCAAATCTTACATTATAAAGCAATGATTATACCAATACTATTTACAGAAACATCAGTAAACATTATATTATCATAATGATCATTATCAGCTATCACATATAATATGGTTTAACAAAGAAAAGATACATAGGCATGACATAGAGCGAAAATCTGTGCTAATCATCAAACACGTGGCAGTTCTGTGACTGTATAGCTCTATACAATGTCTGAGCTCAGTCTAAATAATAATAATAATAATATGTGTTCAGATCACAGTTAGTGCGGGAAGACCGTAAAAGGTACTGTAATTATGGACACTATATGCAATATTATCATTGCAAAAATAAAATTAGCGCAGTAAAGCTCTTAAATGCTATGTTTATGGTATTTAGTTTACATTTTTACTCTTAAAATACATCCACTATTTTGTTATTGGATTATGGAAAAATATATAGAAGAATTACTTTACTTATTGAATATCATTTGATCATAACTTTGCTCCCTTGCTGTTGAAGAACTCAGGAAAAGTTGGAAAACAACATTGAGATACCCAATTAAGTTTTTTTGTTTTTTTAATTAGTCAGTTCTCCTTTAATTTGGTGCATGCCCTCTTTTCTGCTTGACTGAACTGTTAAATGGGATTTTAACTCTGATACCTGATCCAAATAAAATGATGTATAATTACTGCCTGGCCAGGAAAATGTCAGTGTCATTGTAATAACAGCATATGAAAATAAACTTTCAGACATCTTTAATTGAATCCTTTGCAATTAAAAAACCATTATGCTATCAAATCACAGTTCAATTAGCAGCCCAATAAAGGGTTTAATGACTAACAGATTGTTATTTACACATTTGTGTCTTAAAATAAATGTGCCACCTCAGGGGTAGATCTAGGAATAGATACTGCAATAGTGTCTGTTAGCTGACTGTTCGGGTTGGTACATGATAACGATTATTACTAATTGGTTATTGTTTTGTTTTATGAGACAGGTAGACAGGTAGATATGAGATAGATGAGAGAGAGAGAGAGAAAAGAGAGAGAGAGGGGGGGGGGGAAGAGAGAGAGAGAGAGGGAGAGAGAGAGAGAGAGAGAGAGAGAGAGGATGAAACATTTTGAGGGCTTGGTTTAGAGTTGATCTTAAGCGTATTTTTACAATGTAAAAATACAAGTTAGTGACAATTTGTTGCATTGTGCGTGCAGCATGTTGATTGGCCATTAACTTGTGAGTTCAATTCAGTGGGGTGTGGAGAGACAAGTCAACAGTTCTATAGAGCGTGCATCTCTTTCACCTTTTTGTGTGTGTCTGTTCCTTTCTTTCTCCGGGTTTGTTTGTCCATCACTCTCTAATTCTGTATGTGTACCAATATCTCCCTGTCTGTCTCCTCATGGGTGTTTCTCTCTGCCCCCTCAATTATTTGTGTCGGGCAACATTAGTTATGTCCTCCAATAAGTTCCCTATGCGGTCTTATCATTTACCACTGCCAAGTTTTTCCTACGGATGGCTTTTAACATTAGCAGGCCCCTGTAGGCAGGGTCATGCTCACAAGAGTTACATCCCAGCCTGAGAAGGTCTCTTGTGGTTAAAACTTGCATTGGAGACAGACATTTTGACAGCCCAGGAGCAGTCAGAAGAAGAGAGAGAAAAGAGAGAGGAAAAAGATTATATTAACTTTTATTTAGGTAAGTGTCGGTATGCTTTGGTATGTATGCATGGTATTTGTATTTATTATATTTATAATATTATAATTATATTATTTTCATTTTTTGTGATTGAAAAATATCCTTTTAGTTGCAGACGTTGGGCCTGATTCATTAAGGATCTTAACTTAAGAGACTTCTTATTTCAGTCTCCTGGACAAAACCATGTTACAATAAAGGATGAGCGGACTCGGATTCCTGGAATCCGAGGCCCCCGAACAGCGCGGATCCGAGTCAGATCCGAGCACTGTCCGGGTATTCCCGCCGATTCCGAAACTTAAAACGAGGCTCTGAGTCATAATCACGATGTCGGATCTCGCGATACTCGGATTCTTTAAATTCCCCGCTTGCCGCGACCATCTTCACTCGGGCATTGATCAGGGAAGAGGGAGGGTGTGTTAGGTGGTCCTCTGTCCTGCTATTTCTCGTGCTGTGCTGTGCTGTGCTCTGTCCTGCTGAGTCCAGTGGTGCTTTTGCCAGTGCTCTGTCCTGCTGAGTCCAGTGGTGCATCAGTCCAGTGCTCTGTCCTTGCTGAGTCCAGTGGTGCATCAGTCCAGTGCTCTGTCCTTGCTGAGTCCAGCAGTGCGTTTTGTCCTGTGCTTTGTTCTGCTAAGTGCATATTTATTTCAAAAGTATTAAAAATTCTTCCATAAAAACAAAAAAAAAACAAAAATTCTACAAAAATCCTTTTAAAATAATATAAAAAAAAAATGAAAAAAAGTCCTTGCTGAGTCCAGTGGTGCATCAGTCCAGTGCTCTGTCCTTGCTGAGTCCAGTGGTGCATCAGTCCAGTGCTCTGTCCTTGCTGAGTCCAGTGGTGCATCAGTCCAGTGCTCTGTCCTTGCTGAGTCCAGCGGTGCGTTTTGTCCTGTGCTTTGTTCTGCTAAGTGCATATTTATTTCAAAAGTATTAAAAATTCTTCCATGAAAAGGAAAAAAAAAAGAAAAATTCTACAAAAATCCTTTTAAAATAATATAAAAAAAAAATGAAAAAAAGTCCTTGCTGAGTCCAGTGGTGCATCAGTCCAGTGCTCTGTCCTTGCTGAGTCCAGTGGTGCATCAGTCCAGTGCTCTGTCCTTGCTGAGTCCAGTGGTGCATCAGTCCAGTGCTCTGTCCTTGCTGAGTCCAGTGGTGCATCAGTCCAGTGCTCTGTCCTTGCTGAGTCCAGCGGTGCGTTTTGTCCTGTGCTTTGTTCTGCTAAGTGCATATTTATTTCAAAAGTATTAAAAATTCTTCCATAAAAAGAAAAAAAAAGAAAAATTCTACAAAAATCCTTTTAAAATAATATAAAAAAAAAATGAAAAAAAGTCCTTGCTGAGTCCAGTGGTGCATCAGTCCAGTGCTCTGTCCTTGCTGAGTCCAGTGGTGCATCAGTCCAGTGCTCTGTCCTTGCTGAGTCCAGTGGTGCATCAGTCCAGTGCTCTGTTCTTGCTGAGTCCAGTGGTGCATCAGTCCAGTGCTCTGTCCTTGCTGAGTCCAGTGGTGCATCAGTCCAGTGCTCTGTTCTTGCTGAGTTCAGTGGTGCATCAGTTCAGTGCTTTGTCCTTGCTGAGTCCAGTGGTGCATCAGTCCAGTGCTCTGTCCTTGCTGAGTCCAGTGGTGCATCATTCCAGTTCTCTGTCCTTGCTGAGTCCAGCGGTGTTTTTGTCCTGTGCTTTTTTTTTGCTAAGTGCATCTTTATTTTAAAAGTATTAAAAAATCTTCCCAAAAAATTATAATTCGACAAAAATCCTTTTAAAAAAATATTAAAAAATATTCTAAAAAGTCTAAAAAAAAATATTGCAGTCCATTAACATTAATACTGCAATCTATTAAAAATTGTTCGCTGTTCTTGCAGTATTTAAAAAATAGTACTGTAATACAACGTGTGCTGCATATAATGGAGTACCAAAATTTGGGGGATAAAGTTGGGAAAGACCAAGACCCACTTCCTCCTAATGCTGAAGCTGCTGCCACTAGTCATGACATAGACGATGAAATGCCATCAACGTCGTCTGCCAAGGCCGTTGCCCAATCTCCTAGTAGAGGGCATGCAAAATCCAAAAAGCAAAAGTTCACTACAATTAGTAAAAAAAGAAAATTGAAAACATCTGAGGAGAAACGTAAACTTGCCAATATGCCCTTTAAGACACGGAGTGGCAAGGAACGGCTTAGGCCCTGGCCCGTGTTCAGGACTAGTGGTTCAGCTTCACCCAAGGATCTAAGCCCTCCTCCCCCCCCCTCCAAAAAATTTAAAAGAGTTATGCTGTCAGCAACAAAACAGCAAACAACTCTGCCTTCTAAACAGATGACATCACAAATCCCCAAGGCGACTCCAAGGGTGTTGGTGGTTGCGAAGCCTGACCTTCCCATCACTGTACGGGAAGAGGTGACTCCATCCACCATTTGCAGCACACCCTCTGCATATGCTGGAAGGATGACCCACAGTGTAGATCCAGATTTGGATAATCAAGGTGTCAAGGAGGCTATTGATGTAGCTGGCATTGTGGAGGAACTTGATGAGGAGGATGCTGATGTGGTTATTTTAAATGAGGCACCAGGGGGGAAAAAAGAGGATGTCCATGGGATGAAAAAGCCCATCGTCATGCCTGGTCAGAAGACCAAGTAATGCACCTCTTCTGTCTGGAGTTATTTTTACCCCAATCCGGATAACAAATGTATGGCCATATTTAGCTTATGTAAAGCTCAAATAAGCAGGGGTAAGGATCTTGGCCACCTAGGGACATCCTCCCTTATACGTCACCTGAATAATCTTCATAGTTCAGTGATTAGTTCAGGAACTGGGGCTAGGGCCATCATTAGTCCAGGGACACCTAAATCCCTTGGTCCTGTTGGATACACACCACCAACACCCTCCTCGTCAACTTCCTCCACGATCTCCATCAGATTTAGTCCTGCAGGCCATGTCACCAGCCAGACTGAGTCCTCTTCAATACGGGATTCATCTGAGGAATCCTGCAGCAGTACGCCTACTACTGCCGCTGCTGCTGTTGCTGCTGGTAGTCGGTCATCTTCCCAGAGGGGAAGTCGCAAGAACGCTACGTCTTTCACCAAACAGTTGACCGTCCAACAATCATTTTCCATGAGCACCAAGTACGACACTAGTCATCCTATGGCAAAGCGGATAACTGCGTCAATAACAGCAATGTTGGTGTTAGACGTGCGTCCGGTGTCCACCATCAGTGGAGTGGGATTTAGACGGTTGATGGAGGTATTGTGTCCCCGGTACCAAATCCCGTCGAGATTCCACTTCACTAGGCAGGCGATACCAAAGATGTAGAGAGAAGTACGAACAAGTGTCCTCAGTGCTCTTAAAAATGCGGTTGTACCCACTGTCCACTTAACCACGGACATGTGGACAAGTGGTTCAGGGCAAATGAAGGACTATATGACTGTGACAGCCCACTGGGTAGATGCATCGCCTTCCGCAGCAACAGCAGCAGCTACATCAGTAGCAGCATCTCCACAACGGCTGCTCATGCCAAGGCAGGCAACATTGTGTATCACAGGTTTTAATAAGAGGCACAATGCTGAGAACCTCTTAGAGAAACTGAGGGAAATCATCTCACAGTGGCTTACCCCACTTAGACTCTCCTGGGGATTTGTGGTGTCAGACAACGCCAGTAACATTGTGCGGGCATTACATATGGGCAATTTCCAGTACGTCCCATGTTTTGCCCACACCGTTAATTTGGTGGTGCAGCATTACCTGAAGAGTGACAGGGGTGTGCAGGAGATGCTTGCGGTGGCCCGCAAAATTGCTGGACACTTTAGAGTTCTGCCATTGCCTACCGCAGACTCGAGCTACATCAACAAAGTCTGAACCTGCCCTGCCATCACCTCAAACAAGAGGTTGTGACGCGCTGGAACTCCACCCTCTATATGCTGCAGAGGATGGAGGAGCAGCAAAAGGCCATTCAAGCCTACACAGCCACCTACGACATAGGAAAAGGAGTGGGGATGCGCCTGAGTCAAGCGCACTGGAGACTGATTTCCGTGTTGTGCAAGGTTCTGCAGCCGTTTGAACTTGCCACACGAGAAGTCAGTTCCGACACTGCCAGCTTGAGTCAGGTGATTCCCCTGATCAGGCTGTTGCAGAAGCAGCTGGAGAAAGTGAGGGAGGAGCTGGTAAACCATTGCGATCCAACAAAGCATGTAGCTCTTGTTGATGAAGCCCTTCGTACGCTTTGCCAGGATCCGAGGGTGGTCACTCTTTTAAAGTCAGAGGAATACATTCTGGCCACCGTGCTGGATACTCGGTTTAAAGCGTATGTTGTATCTCTGTTTCCGGCAAACACAAGTCTACAGCGGTGCAAAGACCTGCTGGTCAGGAAATTGTCCTCTAAAGAGGACCGTGACATGCCACCAGCTCCTCCATCAGTTTCTTCCACACCTGCGGCTGCGAGGAAAAAGCTCAGTTTTCCTCAAAGACCCGCTGGCGGGGATGCTGAGAACATCTCTTCCGGACTGAAGGAACTGCCAACCATTGCAGACATGTCTACTCTCGCCTCATTTGATGCTGTCACAATTGAAAAAATGGTGGAGGATTACTTTGCTGACACCATCCAAATAGACATGTCAGACAGTCCATATTGTTACTAGCAGGAAAAAAAGTCAGTTTGGAAGCCCCTGTACAAACTGGCTCTATTTTACCTGAGTTGTCCCCCTCCAGTGTTTAAAAGTGTTTTCCGAAAGAATTTTTAGTGCAGCGGGGAACCTGGTCAGTGAGCGGCGAAGGAGGTTGCTTCCTCAGAACGTTGAAAAAATGATGTTCATAAAAATGAATTATCAAGTCCTCAATCAAGCACAGCAGTGTCCTCCAGATAATACAGAGGGACCTGTGGTTGTGGAGTCCAGCGGGGACGAATTGATAATGTGTGAGGATGAGGAAGTACACACTGAAGGGGGCCAGGAATCAGAGGATGAGGATGAGGACGACATCTTGCCTCAGTAGAGCCAGTTTAGTTTGTACAGGGAGAGATGAATAGCTTTTTTCGTGTGGGGGCCCAAACAAACCAATCACTTCAGCCACAGTTTTTAATACTTTAATTGTATATGTAGTTCCCAAAAAGAGGAACTGCCACTTCTATTGAATACTTCAATTGTATATGTAGTTCCCAAAAGAGGAACTGCCACTTCTATTGAATACTTCAATTGTATATGTAGTTCCCAAAAGAGGAACTGCCACTTCTATTGAATACTTTAATTGTATATGTAGTTCCCAAAAAGAGGAACTGCCACTTCTATTTAATACTTTAATTGTATATGTAGTTCCCAAAAAGAGGAACTGCCACTTCTATTGAATACTTTAATTGTATATGTAGTTCCCAAAAAGAGGAACTGCCACTTCTATTCAATACTTTAATTGTATATGTAGTTCCCAAAAAGAGGAACTGTCACATCTATTGAATACTTTAATTGTATATGTAGTTCCCAAAAAGAGGAACTGCCATTTCTATTGAATACTTTAATTGTATATGTAGTTCCCAAAAAGAGGAACTGCCACTTCTATTGAATACTTTAATTGTATATGTAGTTCCCAAAAAGAGGAACTGCCAATTCTATTTCATGCTTTAATTGTATATGTAGTTCCCAAAAAGAGGAACTGCCACTTCTATTTAATACATTAATTGTATATGTAGTTCCCAAAAAGAGGAACTGCCACTTCTATTGAATACTTTAATTGTATATGTAGTTCCCAAAAAGAGGAACTGCCACTTCTATTGAATACTTTAATTATATATGTAGTTCCCAAAAAGAGGAACTGCCACTTCTATTGAATACTTTAATTGTATATGTAGTTCCCAAAAAGAGGAACTGCCACTTCTATTTAATACTTTAGTTGTATATGTAGTTCCCAAAAAGATGAACTGCCACTTCTATTTAATACTTTAATTGTATATGTAGTTCCCAAAAAGAGGAACTGCCACTTCTATTGAATACTTTAATTGTATATGTAGTTCCCAAAAAGAGGAACTGCCACTTCTATTGAATACTTTAATTGTATATGTAGTTCCCAAAAAGAGGAACTGCCACTTCTATTGAATACTTTAATTGTATATGTAGTTCCCAAAAAGAGGAACTGCAACTTCTATTTAATACTTTAGTTGTATATGTAGTTCCCAAAAAGATGAACTGCCACTTCTATTTAATACTTTAATTGTATATGTAGTTCCCAAAAAGAGGAACTGCCACTTCTATTGAATACTTTAATTGTATATGTAGTTCCCAAAAAGAGGAACTGCCACTTCTATTGAATACTTTAATTGTATATGTAGTTCCCAAAAAGAGGAACTGCCACTTCTATTTAATACTTTAGTTGTATATGTAGTTCCCAAAAAGATGAACTGCCACTTCTATTTAATACTTTAATTGTATATGTAGTTCCCAAAAAGAAGAACTGCCACTTCTATTGAATACTTTAATTGTATATGTAGTTCCCAAAAAGAGGAACTGCCACTTCTATTTAATACTTTAATTGTATATGTAGTTCCCAAAAAGAGGAACTGCCACTTCTATTGAATACTTTAATTGTATATGTAGTTCCCAAAAAGAGGAACTGCCACTTCTATTTAATACTTTAATTGTATATGTAGTTCCCAAAAAGAGGAACTGCCACATCTATTGAATACTTTAATTGTATATGTAGTTCCCAAAAAGAGGAACTGCCACTTCTATTGAATACTTTAATTGTATATGTAGTTCCCAAAAAGAGGAACTGCCACTTCTATTGAATACTTTAATTGTATATGTAGTTCCCAAAAAGAGGAACTGTCACATCTATTGAATACTTTAATTGTATATGTAGTTCCCAAAAAGAGGAACTGCCACTTCTATTGAATACTTTAATTGTATATGTAGTTCCCAAAAAGAGGAACTGCCACTTCTATTGAATACTTTAATTGTATATGTAGTTCCCAAAAAGAGGAACTGCCAATTCTATTTAATGCTTTAATTGTATATGTAGTTCCCAAAAAGAGGAACTGCCACTTCTATTTAATACTTTAATTGTATATGTAGTTCCCAAAAAGAGGAACTGCCACTTCTATTGAATACTTTAATTGTATATGTAGTTCCCAAAAAGAGGAACTGCCACTTCTATTGAATACTTTAATTGTATATGTAGTTCCCAAAAAGAGGAACTGCCACTTCTATTGAATACTTTAATTGTATATGTAGTTCCCAAAAAGAGGAACTGCCACTTCTATTTAATACTTTAGTTGTATATGTAGTTCCCAAAAAGATGAACTGCCACTTCTATTTAATACTTTAATTGTATATGTAGTTCCCAAAAAGAGGAACTGCCACTTCTATTGAATACTTTAATTGTATATGTAGTTCCCAAAAAGAGGAACTGCCACTTCTATTGAATACTTTAATTGTATATGTAGTTCCCAAAAATAGGAACTGCCAATTCTATTTAATGCTTTAATTGTATATGTAGTTCCCAAAAAGAGGAACTGCCACTTCTATTTAATACTTTAATTGTATATGTAGTTCCCAAAAAGAGGAACTGCCACTTCTATTGAATACTTTAATTGTATATGTAGTTCCCAAAAAGAGGAACTGCCACTTCTATTGAATACTTTAATTGTATATGTAGTTCCCAAAAAGAGGAACTGCCACTTCTATTAAATACTTTAATTGTATATGTAGTTCCCAAAAAGAGGAACTGCCACTTCTATTTAATACTTTAGTTGTATATGTAGTTCCCAAAAAGATGAACTGCCACTTCTATTTAATACTTTAATTGTATATGTAGTTCCCAAAAAGAGGAACTGCCACTTCTATTGAATACTTCAATTGTATATGTAGTTCCTAAAAAGAGGAACTGCCACTTCTATTTAATACTTTAATTGTATATGTAGTTCCCAAAAAGAGGAACTGCCACTTCTATTGAATACTTTAATTGTATATGTAGTTCCCAAAAAGAGGAACTGCCACTTCTATTTAATACTTTAGTTGTATATGTAGTTCCCAAAAAGATGAACTGCCACTTCTATTTAATACTTTAATTGTATATGTAGTTCCCAAAAAGAGGAACTGCCACTTATATTGAATACTTCAATTGTATATGTAGTTCCCAAAAAGAGGAACTGCCACTTCTATTCAATACTTTAATTGTATATGTAGTTCCCAAAAAGAGGAACTGCCACTTCTATTTAATACTTTAATTGTATATGTAGTTCCCAAAAAGAGGAACTGCCACTTCTATTTAATACTTTAATTGTATATGTAGTTCCCAAAAAGAGTAACTGCCACTTCTATTGAATACTTTAATTGTATATGTAGTTCCCAAAAAGAGGAACTGCCACTTCTATTGAATACTTTAATTGTATATGTAGTTCCCAAAAAGAGGAACTGCCACTTCTATTCAATACTTTATTTGTATATGTAGTTCCCAAAAAGAGGAACTGCCACTTCTATTTAATACTTTAGTTGTATATGTAGTTCCCAAAAAGAGGAACTGCCACTTCTATTGAATACTTTAATTGTATATGTAGTTCCCAAAAAGAGGAACTGCCACTTCTATTTCTATTTTCATTCTATATGTAGTTCCCAAAAAGAGTAACTGCCATTTATATTACTACTTTCTTTCTTTCTTTCTGTATTTCAAAAAAAGAGGAACTGCCATTTCTATTACTACTTTCTTTCTTTTTTTCTGTATTTCCAAAAAAGAGAAACTGCCATTTGTATTGCTACGTTTTGTTTTTTTGTAGCTCCAAAAAAAAAATAACTGCGGCCTTAACTGTTATGTTGGTGTTAGACGTGCATCCGGTGTCCGCCATCTGTGCAGTGGTATTCAGACCAGTTGAGGGTTTTATATTGTGGCCCCGGTACCAAAATGGGTACCGGGGCACTCCACTACGCAGTCCAGATAGATGCGTATCAGATATTAAACTACATTCAATGTTGGGGCCAAATCCAAAATTAATTAAAATGACCTGTCATCGTCAAAAACAAGAGGTTTTGACGCGTTAGAACTACACCCTGTATATGCTGCAGAGGATGTAGGATCAGCCATCTGTAGAGTGAAATTCTGACCAGTTAAGTTTTTTTTATTGTGGCCCCGATACCGAATTGTGTAACGGGGCCACTACACTATGCAGTCCAGATAGCTGTGCAGTGGAATTGAGACCAGTTTATGTTTTTTTATTGTGGCCCTGGTACCAAATTGGGTACCGGGGCCACTATACTACGCAGTCTCGATAGCTGTGCAGTGGAATTGAGACCAGTTTATGTTTTTATTGTGGCCCCGGTACCAAATTGTGTACCGGGGCCACTACACTACGCAGTCCAGATAGCTGTGCAGTGGAATTGAGACCAGTTTATGTTTTTTTATTGTGGCCCCGGTACCAAATTGGGTACCGGGGCCACTACACTACGCAGTCCAGATAGCTGTGCAGTGGAATTGAGACCAGTTTAGTTTTTTTTTATTGTGGCCCCGGTACCAAATTGGGTACCGGGGCCACTACACTACGCCGTCCAGATAGCTGTGCAGTGGAATTGAGACCAGTTTATGTTTTTTTATTGTGGCCCCGGTACCAAATTGGGTACCGGGGCCACTACACTACGCAGTCCAGATAGCTGTGCAGTGGAATTGAGACCAGTTTATGTTTTTTTATTGTGGCCCCGGTACCAAATTGGGTACCGGGGTCACTACACTACGCAGTCCAGATAGCTGTGCAGTGGAATTGAGACCAGTTTATGTCTTTTTATTGTGGCCCCGGTACCAAATTGGGTACCGGGGCCACTACACTACGCAGTCCAGATAGCTGTGCAGTGGAATTGAGACCAGTTTATGTTTTTTTATTGTGGCCCCGGTACCAAATTGGGTACCGGGGCCACTTCACTACGCAGTCCAGATAGCTGTGCAGTGGAATTGAGACCAGTTTATGTCTTTTTATTGTGGCCCCGGTACCAAATTGTGTACCGGGGCCACTTCACTACGCAGTCCAGATAGCTGTGCAGTGGAATTGAGACCAGTTTATATTTTTTTATTGTGGCCCCGGTACCAAATTGGGTACCGGGGCCACTACACTACGCAGTCCAGATAGCTGTGCAGTGGAATTGAGACCAGTTTATGTTTTTTTATTGTGGCCCCGGTACCAAATTGGGTACCGGAGTCACTACACTACGCAGTCCAGATAGCTGTGCAGTGGAATTGAGACCAGTTTATGTTTTTTTATTGTGGCCCCGGTACCAAATTGGGTACCGGGGCCACTACACTACGCAGTCCAGATAGCTGTGCAGTGGAATTGAGACCAGTTTAGTTTTTTTTTATTGTGGCCCCGGTACCAAATTGGGTACCGGGGCCACTACACTACGCAGTCCAGATAGCTGTGCAGTGGAATTGAGACCAGTTTATGTTTTTATTGTGGCCCCGGTACCAAATTGTGTACTGGGGCCACTACACTACGCAGTCCAGATAGCTGTGCAGTGGAATTGAGACCAGTTTATGTTTTTTTATTGTGGCCCCGGTACCAAATTGGGTACCGGGGCCACTACACTACGCAGTCCAGATAGCTGTGCAGTGGAATTGAGACCAGTTTATGTTTTTTTATTGTGGCCCCGGTACCAAATTGGGTACCGGGGTCACTACACTACGCAGTCCAGATAGCTGTGCAGTGGAATTGAGACCAGTTTATGTTTTTTTATTGTGGCCCCGGTACCAAATTGGGTACCGGGGCCACTACACTACGCAGTCCAGATAGCTGTGCAGTGGAATTGAGACCAGTTTAGTTTTTTTTTATTGTGGCCCCGGTACCAAATTGGGTACCGGGGCCACTACACTACGCAGTCCAGATAGCTGTGCAGTGGAATTGAGACCAGTTTATGTTTTTTTATTGTGGCCCCGGTACCAAATTGGGTACCGGGGCCACTACACTACGCAGTCCAGATAGCTGTGCAGTGGAATTGAGACCAGTTTAGTTTTTTTTTATTGTGGCCCCGGTACCAAATTGGGTACCGGGGCCACTACACTACGCCGTCCAGATAGCTGTGCAGTGGAATTGAGACCAGTTTATGTTTTTTTATTGTGGCCCCGGTACCAAATTGGGTACCGGGGCCACTACACTACGCAGTCCAGATAGCTGTGCAGTGGAATTGAGACCAGTTTATGTTTTTTTATTGTGGCCCCGGTACCAAATTGGGTACCGGGGTCACTACACTACGCAGTCCAGATAGCTGTGCAGTGGAATTGAGACCAGTTTATGTCTTTTTATTGTGGCCCCGGTACCAAATTGGGTACCGGGGCCACTACACTACGCAGTCCAGATAGCTGTGCAGTGGAATTGAGACCAGTTTATGTTTTTTTATTGTGGCCCCGGTACCAAATTGGGTACCGGGGCCACTTCACTACGCAGTCCAGATAGCTGTGCAGTGGAATTGAGACCAGTTTATATTTTTTTATTGTGGCCCCGGTACCAAATTGGGTACCGGGGTCACTACACTACGCAGTCTCGATAGCTGTGCAGTGGAATTGAGACCAGTTTATGTTTTTATTGTGGCCCCGGTACCAAATTGTGTACCGGGGCCACTACACTACGCAGTCCAGATAGCTGTGCAGTGGAATTGAGACCAGTTTATGTTTTTTTATTGTGGCCCCGGTACCAAATTGGGTACCGGGGCCACTACACTATGCAGTCCAGATAGCTGTGCAGTGGAATTGAGACCAGTTTATGTTTTTTTATTGTGGCCCCGGTACCAAATTGGGTACCGGAGTCACTACACTACGCAGTCCAGATAGCTGTGCAGTGGAATTGAGACCAGTTTATGTTTTTTTATTGTGGCCCCGGTACCAAATTGGGTACCGGGGCCACTACACTACGCAGTCCAGATAGCTGTGCAGTGGAATTGAGACCAGTTTAGTTTTTTTTATTGTGGCCCCGGTACCAAATTGGGTACCGGGGCCACTACACTACGCAGTCCAGATAGCTGTGCAGTGGAATTGAGACCAGTTTATGTTTTTATTGTGGCCCCGGTACCAAATTGTGTACTGGGGCCACTACACTACGCAGTCCAGATAGCTGTGCAGTGGAATTGAGACCAGTTTATGTTTTTTTATTGTGGCCCCGGTACCAAATTGGGTACCGGGGCCACTACACTACGCAGTCCAGATAGCTGTGCAGTGGAATTGAGACCAGTTTATGTTTTTTTATTGTGGCCCCGGTACCAAATTGGGTACCGGGGTCACTACACTACGCAGTCCAGATAGCTGTGCAGTGGAATTGAGACCAGTTTATGTTTTTTTATTGTGGCCCCGGTACCAAATTGGGTACCGGGGCCACTACACTACGCAGTCCAGATAGCTGTGCAGTGGAATTGAGACCAGTTTAGTTTTTTTTTATTGTGGCCCCGGTACCAAATTGGGTACCGGGGCCACTACACTACACCGTCCAGATAGCTGTGCAGTGGAATTGAGACCAGTTTATGTTTTTTTATTGTGGCCCCGGTACCAAATTGGGTACCGGGGCCACTACACTACGCAGTCCAGATAGCTGTGCAGTGGAATTGAGACCAGTTTATGTTTTTTTATTGTGGCCCCGGTACCAAATTGGGTACCGGGGTCACTACACTACGCAGTCCAGATAGCTGTGCAGTGGAATTGAGACCAGTTTATGTTTTTTTATTGTGGCCCCGGTACCAAATTGGGTACCGGGGCCACTACACTACGCAGTCCAGATAGCTGTGCAGTGGAATTGAGACCAGTTTATGTTTTTTTATTGTGGCCCCGGTACCAAATTGGGTACCGGGGCCACTTCACTACGCAGTCCAGAAAGCTACCTCGGTCCAACGATTTGGACTAAAAACAATTTTGTGAAGTGTTAGGTGTTCCAAATACACTGGAAATTAGTGGAAATGATTGTTATTGAATATTATTGAGGTTAATAATAGCGTAGGAGTGAAAAACAAACAAAAAAACTTGATTTTAGCACTTTTTATGCTTTTTTAAAAATAAATCAGAACCCACAACCCTAAATCAGAACCAAAACCTTTCGTCAGGTGTTTTGGCAAAACAAATCAGAACCCAAAACCTCAAGCTAATCAGAACCCAAAACCCAAAACACTAAAAGTGCCCGGTGCACACCCTTAGTTACAATACAAGGGGTGCAAATTAGTATTCTGTTTTGCACATAACTTAAATACTGACTGTTTTTCCTGTAGCACACAAATATCAACTTTAAATGTCAGTGTACAAATAAGCTATTAATAAGCCAAGAGGCTACAACAACTGTGCTGAAAGCAGTGGTCTTAGACCCCTCTTCCTCAGTATGGTGGGTGGAGTTCCAGACAGTAGGGGCAGTGTAACACAGATGCTAGAAACTGTTAATATGGAGCGCTACGCTCCGTTTCCCATCTTGATAGTGGTATCCCCTGTGATCTAGAGAAGACAGGAAGTGGGGCAGCGTCCAGCCGTCCGCATCGCTCTACTGAGCATGTACAGACAGGAAGTTAGGCTCTCAGCAGGTTCTCCCAGTGACAGTTGAACTGTAAAGAGTTTATAACTGGAGCTGCATTTATATATGTATATATCATCTGTTACAAAAAATTCTGAAATAAAACCAACAAATTGGTTAAGTCTAAATCCTTTTTGTGGTTTAACATCTACCACCAATACCACTGACACCTATTATACAGAGTGAACCAAAAGTCGCAGTACACCCTTTTATTTCAAAAACTCTACAGGAATTGGGCCGATTGACCCATTTCAAGATGGCGCCCATGTTTGGTACATACCGTAAAAGATAGACCACGTCACCCATACCTTACTGGAGTATTCAGGTTTCCCAATTTTCTGTAGAGTTTTTGAAATAAAAGGGTGTACTGCGACTTTTGAATCACCCTGTATATTACATATATAATATATTACATATATACATTTCCCAGCAGCTTCAAACTGTGAGGAGAAAGTAAATTGCATCAGAGCTGACCAAATCTGGGCTTTGGAGCCATGATTTGGTAGAGAAGGAGGAGAGAGTCAAAGTAAGGAAGAGGTATGGCCTTAGTCTGGCCTTCAGCCATAGCCACAGAAGCCACCTGCAACCAGAAACAAGTGTCTAGAAATCTGCTGAGTGTGCAAGAGAGAGAGAAACACAAAGTAACATAACCTGTTGCCTGTTTAGAAGTCCTGCACATGGTCAGGGAAACAGAGACACGGCACAACACTTGGTCACTGAAGGTGCTGGGAACCACAGAATAGACAGATTGTGTGAGTACTATGAATGTGAGAATCTTGCCACCAGTCAGGTGAGAAGGGCATCACGCACTGCAGACAGATTCACCGGTCTCATAGAGTGAGCTGCCATAGCACCAGACAGAGCTTTCACACTTACAAGACTAGTGAAGAAAGCGGTCAGTCTGTCAGACAAGGCTGCAAGACTATTATAGCTAATTGCTAGACAATTAAAGGGGGGTTCTAATCCCATAGAGAAGTCTGCTATAGCCAGAGATAAGCCTGTCAAGGGTCATGTACAAGCTGTAAGAGGGGCAGAGGGGGTCTAGGTCCTGCACAAAAGGAAAGAGAGAGCCAGATACAAGTAGAAAGAGAAAGGGAAAGCAAGATGCCAGCACAATTGGAAGGAGAGGACCCAAACACACCACTGACATCCAGGGAGAGTCCAGGTATATTCTGGGTGTTCCTGACGCTGATATTGCTGTTGTTCTCTTTACATTGCCAAATGGTGAGGAAAGTTACTGGAGCACATTCCAGATCTTTGCTTTGAGTTCAGAAAATCCTGTGAGTTCCAGTGTGCAAACATTGATATTCAGTTTTTCTGTTCCCTGGATGTTGTTATCAGTTAATTTCAAACCATCTTCTCATCATTTTGGGGGTTAGACATTTTCAAAATTAGATTAAAAAAATATGTTACCCTTTGGAGTGCTCAATCTACTCCAAAATTGTCTTATCCATACCAAATCCCACAGAGATACAATTTTTACCTTTTTACCTTTTCTATAAATTCATACTGCAGATATTATTCAGCAGCAAAAACATCTCCCAAAGTTCATTGGAATATACAACAAGTTTCTAACAGCAAACATGTCAAGGACACTATTGCAGTATTGATTTTCTATGGGGAAGCTGTGGGTCACTTTATAGCTTTGGTGCTGAGACACTATCGTGATTAGCCCTGACAGATAAGTGTGCAAAATGAATTACAATTCAGGTGATTGTTCCATTCTTTGGGATGTAGAATGATCTTCTATTGTATGTGCTTCTCAGTCATGCCGCATGGCTCCCACGTAATCTTTTACTTGGTGACTTTAGCATCTCTACAGGTCACCCACTTTCCATCAATGGATCAAAATTCCTCCATTTACCTTTCTCAGCGATTCTCACTGATGTTATGTTAAAACTAACTTCCCTTTCCTGTCTCATGTAAAGACTTAAAAAATAAATATTATGTATAAATGAGCAATTTATGAATCACTGGAATCTTTTGTTTAACAGATGAAGCAAAATTCTTATAGACAGGTGACCTGTTTTGGCATTTGTCATGGAGTGCGCTGGTCACCTGACCTGCCTGGGGTTAAACAAGTGACGCGATCTAGAGCATCTATTTTATTTAGACAAGTGCTGGATCGTGTTGCTTGTCTAAAAGAAAGTGACTTCTGCTGTATACATTTGTGGATGCTACAATCTCTTATCATTCTAAGTAGGAGAAATGTCTTTATTATATGAGATAATGTACACTCTGCTTAACTTATAAGGATAATTGAAGTTGTCCAGGTACTTGTGGCCATATAAATGCACAACGCCACAGAATGGAAGTTGTTTTCTAATATCCATAATAATGTATAGTAGGTGGTTAATTTTTCCCTTGTTATACATGTTTTACAAAGGAACACTGAAGTGATGACCTCAGAACGCATCGATTTTAAGCAATGACATTAGACCTCAGCATTCCTACAAATATTATTCACAGGAGTGTATACATTTATGAGCACCACTTGTATATTATATAATTCTTAAACTCACGTGATAATGTCATCATGAGATTTAATAGGATTAACATACTACTACAATGTGGTGGAATGAAATATCTTTCCACAAATGAGAAACATTTTATGAACAGCTGTTACACAGAAATCACATTAGGAAGTTATTTTTACAGCATGAATTGTCCCATTGCACATTAAGTATATGAGGTGTGAACAGCTGGTCTCTAGGGAGCTGCCCACTCATATCTCCACTACAATTACATTTCTCCCTATAGGTGACCCCCTCCTGCCACTCTTTGACATATATGAACTATTTCAAATTGACATTTCCATCATTTAATTAATTGTACTCTGAGCAGCAGCGGCCTTCTGACATTTATTAGATACCAATATTTTATTCATTATGGATATTTAAAAGAATGAAATGCAAGTTCAGTATACTACTTTTGTCACGACTTGGAATGGTTTTTGTAGATCCCTTGCCTCTGTCTGTAGATACCTTGCCCAGGAGTGCGGAGTCTAACGGATACGAGGTATTCACCTGGGATCCCCGCAAGGGGATATGGACTCCGCTGCTTCTATTCCGCAGGTCGCGGTCTCCCAGACAATGACTGACAGAGAGGATAGTGGAGGCAACACACAGGCCGAGTATTAGTAGTAATAAGACACTGGAGATAGTAGTAAAATTGTAGAATATATATATTGACTGATGGTACAATAGTAATGGAGGAATATATATATATATATATATATATATATATATATATAGATAACAGCAGATAAAGCACATACGGCAATTGGATACAGGCAGAATGTAGATCACATTATGCTACTTCATTTGTTGGTAACTCTTAACATCCTGCATGGGATGAGTAAAACAATAGTTCAAACATGAAGATGGTAAATAGAGAATACGTGGATTCAGTAATGTAACACACGGCAGATGAATGTGAATCACTGGTCAGTAACAGTCCCAAAAGAATGACAATGTAGAACTGCTGATCCAAAGATAAGATGATTCCACATAGCAGGTGGTTATAGTTATCACGATGATTCTCAAAACAATAATCGATGAACTAATAGGTTTTACTAGTAACAGTCCCAAATGGTGAAATTGAGCAAAGAGCACATCAAACAGTCCGTTACCTAGAAGCAGAAGAGAAACAACAGTATCAAAGCCGAGTGTAGCACTGTAGATAATTAGTATCCTCCAGTAATAGTTATCAATAAAGAAATAACAGTGATGGGTCAGCTAAATAGAAGAAGAAGCTTGAACCGTAGAAGTAGCTTCAAATACAGCAGACAGCTCACAGGTAAAAGTTCAACATGTAGTTAACATAGTAGCAAGCCCACCGTGGAGTACAGGCCGTAGTAACTCAGCGGGCAGAATCATAAGGAAAGTCTCAGTAGAACCCAGCATGAACGTGCAACGACAGGTGTAGAGGATTAACCACAGATGCAGCAATCAACTCACAGAAGACGTTTGGCATGTAGACTTGACAGCAAAGGAGTTCAGCAACCAGCGTAGAACTACAGGTACCAGGTGCAATGATGTAGATAGCAGGAATCCAGCGAGCAAGTAACAACAGCGGGAGGTTCAGCAGGCCAGCGTAGAACTACAGGTACCAGGTGCATTGATGTAGATAGCAGAAGTTCAGCAAGCAGGTAACAACAACGGGAGATACAGCAGGCCAATGTAGAACTACAGGTACCAGGTGAAGTGATGTAGATAGCAGAAGTCCAGCGAGCAGGTAACAACAGCGGGAGGTTCAGCAGGCCAGCATGGAACTACAGGTACCAGGTGCTATGATGTAGATAGCAGGAGTTCAGCGAGCAGGTAACAACAACGGGAGGTACAGCAGGCCAGCGTAGAACTACAGGTACCAGGTGCAGTGATGTAGATAGCAGAAGTCCAGCGAGCAGGTAACAACAACGGGAGGTGCAGCAGACCCAAACAAAGGAACAGGTAATGGCAGCCAGGGCCTAGGGCAAACTGAGTAACATGAAGAACAGGTAATGAGCCAAGGACCATGGATAGTTTAAGTAATACTCCAAGCCAATGAGAATCGAGAGGAGGTCCAGAACAAGGCAGCCAGGAACACCTGTGTAAAAGTAATATCTCAGAACAAGAATAGGCTGATATTTATCCGGTTTACAGTGATCCAGACTGTAATCCTCTATTCTGGAAATTATAAACAAAAATAAACAATCCCACCCCTCTGTACTGTTACTTTCAAAGCACTTTAGTTTCTGTTATGAGCGTCTAGTTGCTGTCCAATAACGATTGTCGATGCAATTTTGTGGTTCCAAAGCACAATGTGACTTAATAGCCAAAAGTAGCAGAATAACAGTCAGAATAAAATAAGTACAGCCGTTACTTTTAGCAGGCGCTCTGGAGTCATTCAGGTCTGAAGGCTGTGGTCAAGTAGACTGACTACTGATTCCAGAGCTCCTGCTTATATACAGTCAGTGAATACAGTAAAACAATACAGATGATGTGGCTTACTTCCATGGGTTCAGGCTTCAGGAAGGTCCAGTGTAATGCTGGTCATTGGCCAGTTCAAACGATGCCATCTAGGGGTGGGCTTGGCTTCTCCAGAAGATGCATACTTAGTTTTCCCGCCAATAACTGGTTCAAATTGGTCTATTAGCCTTACACAGACAATATCGTTCTAATCATTTATTCCCTATCATTGATAACTAGAGCACACAATGTGCGATCCCAACGGCGTATGAACCGGACAACTGCTGATAAATAGGAGATTAGAATGATACCAAACATGATATGTTTTCCTGTAACCTGAACCTTAGATTTCACTACCATGTATATAACATTATAATATTTCAACATAAACTCTGCTATATTTCAGTATGAATAACTATGGGTTGCAACTACTATTAATGTGAGCTAATTACAAGTGTGCATGTTCGTGTGAATGGGTGTAAATGTGTGTAAAAGTGTTTGCCACGTGTTGCGGCTGAATACCCTCCTCCATGCCGTAGTGTGCTATACGCATAATTTCAGACAAAGACAATCAAGTTGTTAGATATCAATTGAAATTACCATATCCAGTTATCTGACTTCGACATATCTGTACACCAAGTTAGAGGTTAGTGAACCTGCCACAATTTATTTTCCGGTTATCTGTTATTCTAGTACCTAGTTGTTTTTTATTTCCTCACAGAGAATATGGATCCTTAGTGAATCATGTAAACCGATTTTTTTTTATTTTTAGTTTTAAGTCATTGTTTTCTTTACTTGTCTTAGAAAGTGATCATGTGATTTTTCGACAAAACTGAAGATATTGGACAGAAAGGACCTCAAAAGGTCGCAACTTTGCGTTCTGAATGCAAGCGTTAAATTACAGGCACAAAATTGCGGCTATACATGTGTATTTTAAACTTAAAAAAAGCTTATCTTTATAAGCTTAAGTTGATGCGGCTGAAGTGAAGAGATGGCAGACATCAATGCCTCATCTAGGACACTGTGTTCAGTTCTGGAGGCCATACCTCTCGGCGGATATAAACACATTATAGACTGTACAACTAAAATGGTACATGGCCTACAGCACAAAACTTACCCGGAAAGACTAAAAGATCTTAATATGTATAGTTTGGAGCAGAGAAGGGAAAGGGGAAACATGATAGAAACGTTCAAATATGTCAAGGGTTTTAACAAGGTACAGGACGGAAACATTCTTCAAAGGAAGAGAAATATTAGAACATGAGGACATGCACTGACACTGGAGGGAAGTAGATTCAGAGGAAACATGAGGAAAAAAGGAAACATTACTTCACAGAAAGGGTAGTGGATAAGTGGAATAGCCTCACATCATAGGTGGTAGAGGCTAATACAGTAGAGCAATTTAAACCTGCTTGTGGTAGAAATAAGAATATCCTTAAAAAGAAGTAAGGATCCAATAGTGTCTGAGGTTACCATAGGTTAAAAAATGGACAGAATAGATGGGCCAAGCAGTTCCTATCTGCCATCAAATTCCATGTTTCTTTGAACATCCTGCCATTCCCAGTTAAAGGACTTTTTTCGGGCTGCGCCCACTTTGTAGAATTCCCTCCCTCGCACAGTTATCATAATAATTTTCACTCTTTGCAAGAGGCTCAGACAATAGTTTGACTTTGCGAAAAACATAATGACGGACGCCTCCTTGTGAGCTATTATGTTCGGCAGGTCATTTAAAATTCCTACTGTCAAATGGGCTGCAGCCTATCCTATTTTGGGCTCGCCCATTCCAAAATGGGAGCATGGCTAGTCTGATCATGCCATAGCTTGGTAGTTTTGATGACATGGTAAAGACAGAACGGAATCTGTCATTTAATTTTGCTAGACTGGTTTATTCTGGGAGAGACCATTTTTAGTAGGCACTGCTTCCTCCGAGCCCTGGGTTCAATTTTCAAGCTTCCTGAATCCAATCAGTGATCAGACATCGCAAAACATACCTGTTTGATTAAAATGTAGACAAATGACAACCCCATATAGGAGAGACCCTAATACCTGTACCCTCATCATGGGCTGGTAATTTATGCAGACATGTCAATACTGTCCTAATAAGTATCATGATCCTATGCTTTATGAGAAAAATGGCAGAGTGTTATCAAAATAATATCATAAAATAAATAATCTCTGTTGTAGTAACAATTAGACGTATAACATATATGGACTGTGGCACCAGTAACACATGGAAGCCATGGCACATTAAATGAAAACTAGTGTCTCCCTAGGTTACCCTATTACCACCCTCTACAAAGCTAACACAAGACAACAACCCACTGACCAACATTGCCAAACACACAGCCCACTCAATACTTTTACCTTTGCATTCTAGCTGGTCCATTGTGCAATATGATGTAGCACAAGCCCTTGTGTTTCAAACTCCCATTGTCCCATAGATTGTAAGCTTGCGAGCAGGGTTCTCTTACCTCTCTGTCTGTATGTATTACCCAGTATTGTCTTATTAATGTTTGTTCCCAATTGTAAAGCACTACGGAATTTGCTGGCGCTGTATAAATAAATGTTGTTAATGATGATGATATTGTGGAATGTAATAGAAGTATATGACAGGCTGACTGTCTGCAGCAGTACAGCAATGATGTCAAGCTATCAGGGCCGGTGCTAGGGTCCATGGCGCCCTAGGCATTTTTAAAAAAGCGGCGCTCCTCTCCTTACCTTGTCTCACCACCGCCGCCTCTCTGCTCCGTCTCCTCCCCTCCACTCACTGACACTAGTAAGTGGAGGGGCGGAGACGGAGCAGAGAGGCGGCGGTGGTGACAAAATAGCCTCTTCCCCCCCTCCCTGTGCATCTGAATGCTGTGCGGCGGCCGTGACAGGTATGGTCAGCGGTCGCCGCACAGTTTTAAAGTCTTTTAGTATTCTGTGGCGCCCTCCAGAGCCCGGCACCCTAGGCAAGTGCCTAACCTTGCCTAATGGGAGCGCCGGGCCTGAAAGCTATCCTCTAGGTTCTCTGATGCATTGTACATTTACTAACAAAGAGAAGATATACATTGAAGGTGCAATAATAATCTTCTATGTTTATTGTGGTATCATAAAGGTTATGGAGTTCAGTAGTGGTTTCAATGCAATAAGTCAGGTCATACACATTAACAGGTAGTAAGATAGAAACCAGACTAGTCCAAAGAGTAGGTGATCAAATGTAAGCCAGGTCATGCACAGAGTGGGTACTCTGAAAGAACACAGGGACAGTAAACGAGCAGGTAATCAGACTGAAATTGGATCAGGTAACAGTATCAGACATTCAATGCAGGTAAATATAATTGTAACAAGTATTAATAATCTGGGTACTTGTGTAATTCCTTGCTAGCTTATAGCGTCCAAAACCAGGGCTGTGCTAAGTGGAGTCTTTAAAAAAATAAAAAGCCTTAGTTTTATAATTGCTGGAACAACTGCACCCTTGGAAGAAGTGCTGCAATGTCTCTATTAAGTGTCAGACTCTTAGGTCCTTACAAATGGAGAATGTATAGAGAGATGGATGGTGAGTACTGAGCTATATTTTAAATGACCACTAAACCCCAAAATTTACTTTTTCAGACCTGCAAAAATAAATAACAATAGAGGCAGACTCTATTGTAAGGCATCTATAATGGAAAAAGTAACTACTGTCTGTTAGAGCAACAGTAAGACCTGTGTAATATAGTCATCTATAAAGTATATATTATTCCAAATGTCATTTTCCAAAAGTCAAATAAGTAAGTTACCCCTTCCTATGGGGGTATGTTTGTTGGGAGTTTTTTTGTATCAATTTTTTGTGCTGATGAGTAATGCTACTCTTAATTACCTGGTGTGGACCCATATTTTTCACCTAAACACTTAGCAAAAGGCTATTATTAACTTCAAGGTGAACCCTTTTACAAATGGGGGGTGGGGGGAGGACATGAAAAGATCATTACAAGAATAAGTAAATCCTGAGTAAAGTGATATATGAAAAGGAAAGTAATTGAAGTTGGATTAACAAGAGTGTACTTGCAACTACCACCCAAACAAGTTCCAAAAACGCCAAAGTACTTTTTGTGGACTCTTTGTTTGAAAAGAGAAAGCAACAAGAAGTCAGATATTTTAAAACTGATGAAGGTGAAAACATGAATGAGAAATTTGGATTGAATTGGGTCCATTTTGTACAAAACTGCTATTTTTCTCTATTTTTGAAGCAAAAACAAATTCTGTAAAAGGAAATTTGTGGTTTAAAGTAGTATATTCCCAACACAAAATTGCAAGAGCAAACTACTGCAAAAATAACTATCTTCCTAAAAAAAGACATATATGCAAGGTGAAAATTAGTAGCTACAGAATAAATGGATTTTTTAAGCGAAGAACTGGAAAAATCTGAACGTGCTCTTACAAGAACAGTTACACTAGTAGGGTCCCAAATAGCAAAGTGTAAAAAGCTGTCAGTAAAATTGATTGAAAAGGAGAATAACCAGTGACACTGATTGAAAAGGAGAATCAACTAGCACATAGAAAACTCCCAGTTGCAAAAGCCTTAATGACATTGCGAGACTCAACTCCAAACTCAGGCAGAAGAAGCCAGTGAACGGCAAGAAGCTCTAATCAACAGATCACTGAGCTAAATTTCCAGGTCAAAGAGCAAAGCCCAAGAATAACCTCTCTTGAGGTGGTCCTCTCTGCTAAGCAGCTGTATCCAGGGCCACCTTAACAACAGTATGGGCCCCCGGGCACAGCAGTGCACCGGGGCCCCAATATATAAATATATAAGTAAAAAAAAAAGGAATATATATATATATATATATATATATATATATATATATATATATCCAACTTAAACGATCCATACAATTTCAACTATAAAAGTAAAGTCATTTTTTTTTTTTTCAAATCCCCATCTTAACTTACCTTTCAATCGCGATAAGTTAAATCCTCTTCTGTATTTCGTCGCTGTGCTCCTCCATGCTGTGCTTGCAGTGAATGTCAGCCGTGATGACATCATCACGCCCGACATTCAATGCGAGCGCATCACGGAAGTGAGGACCAGGGAGTGAGCCGGATCGTCACCTGACCTGAACGGTCAGGTGACCGCAAAAGGCAAGTTTCCTTTTTTTTTTCTTCTTTACAGGATTTTTTACAGCAGCAGAACTGCCAGGGCCCCCTTTCCCCCTGGGCCCCCGGGCACCTGCCCATCATGCCCAATGAGAAAGACGGCCCTGGCTCTATCTGCTAAAACTGGGAGATGTATCCTCTGTGATGGCTGATAAGAATGTCCAGATTCTGCCCAGATTAAAAGTCTCTGAATGAGAAACACCAGCGATACCCAACCAAGCGTGGACATGGCAATATAGCCTTAAATCCACCCACTTCTCTCATAACCCCACTGCTTGGCCGGCCCTAACCTGGCGTCAGAGTAAACTGCACACACCTCACTACTCACTCCCCCTCCCTCACTGAGCCGAGCGAGGCCCCTCCCCACGAAAGGGACAAGAGTTACCGATTGCCTTGTAAGGGGACAGATACCTGTGGCCACTCACGAAAGAGCCGTTTATATCAGCCGCTGATCGCAGTGTCTTCCTCCCCCGCCAACTACCTATAAGCCCTTAAGGACCAAGTTAACGAAACACCATTCCTAAAAATTACACCTAACATGGCATGGGTGGGTGGGATTTTGCAAGCCGAGTGACTCAGACCAGGAAGTGCAGCATACTATACAAAGCCACAAGACCCTCCCCTCTACATCACTGGTTGGGTCTACATCCCTGTTAACCCCTTTAAGTAAGTGCAAGCTCGAATGCAACACTGTCACTATTTAATAGCGCTCGCCTATAGGGGACTCTCTTGTAATTGCTGTCCTCTTGAGCTCTCTTTTAAGCCCAAAAATGACCTCATGAGCTTATCAGCAATTCCAGGATCTGCCTGATTGGTCCTTTTCTGTGTTTACCTTTTCACAGGTAAACATACAGACAAAGGGATAGCAGATGAGCCACTCTTGATATAATTAAGGATAGGTATTGTTCTGTGCCTATACAGCAGAGTTTGTTTAAACAGGGGCGATCACAATTCAGACACATTACACTTAAATACACAATGCAGTCATCTGTAATTAAACAAAGAGCTTTGTCTGTAGACCGTTTCCCTATCTTATAACATGAGACCTCCTGGTGTAATGTACATTCATACAGGACTGGTGGACAATAATCCTTTTGCCTAGGCTGAAACAATGGACTAGTCTGCAAGATAACAAAACCATGCTGCCAGACATTTTAACTACTTTGAAATAGAATATATACAAGAATAAATATGATTGACAAATATGGGGAACCAGAGGGCTAGAAAAAGTATATATTTTTGTAATCCACCGTTTATGAGAAAAGAGGTGCAGACTGGTTGAGGTGATATTAATACCTTGTTTCACTACACTCTTCAACCACATTAAAAAGGAATGTGAGCATGCACATCTGGATCTCAACAGAGACCTCAGTGTGGAGATCTGGGGGTAAATGTATTAACCTCCGGATTCTTGAACTCCCGCGAGTTCAGCGTCTTCAGCGCTTAAATTTAAAGCGGCGCTGCCTTATAAAGGGAAACTTCCCTTTACAAGGCAGCGCCACTTTAAATTTAAGCGCTGAAGACGCCAAACTCGCGGGAGTTCAAGAATCCGGAGGTTAATACATTTACCTCATGATGTGACAAGATGAAGAAAGGAGAGGGAAGAGAACAATGTGGAGATGTGGTGTGACCAGCTGGAGGCAGAAGAGGGAAGAGAATAGTGTGTACTTGTGGTGTGACCAGATGGAGGCAGGAGAAGGAAGAGAAAAGTGTGTAGTTGTGGTGTGACCAGATAGAGGCAGGGGAGGAAAGAGAACAGTGTGTAGTTTCGGTGTGCCCAGCTGGAGGCAGGAAAAGGAAGAGAACAATGTGTAGATGTGGTGTGACCCAATGATGGCAGGAGAAGGAAGAGAACAATGTGTAGTTGTGGTGTGTTAAGATGGAGGCAGGTGAAGGAAGAGAACAGTGTGGAGATGTGGTGTGACCAGATGGAGGCAGGGGAGGGAATAGAACAGTGTGGAGCTGTGGTGTGACCAGATGAAGGCAGTGGAGGGAAGAGAACAATGTGTAGATGTGGTGTGACCAGATGGATGCAGGAGAAGGAAGACAAGAGTGTGGAGAAGTGCTGTGACCAGCTGGAGGCAGGAGAAGGAAGAGAACAGTGTGGAGATGTGGTGTGACCATATGGAGGCAGGGGAGGGAAGAGAACAGTGTGGAGCTGTGGTGTGACCAGATGGAGGCAGGAAAGGGAAGAGAACAATGTGTAGATGTGGTGTGACTAGATTGAGGCAGGAGAAGGAAGAGAATAGTGTGTAGTTGTGGTGTGACCAGCTGGAGGCAGGAGAAGGAAGACAAGGGTGTGGAGAAGTGGAGTGACCAGATGGAGGCAGGGGAGGGAAAATAACAGTGTGCAGATGTGGTGTGACCAGATGGAGGCAGGAGAAGGAAGAGAACAGTGTGGAGATGTGGTGTGACCATATGGAGGCAGGGGAGGGAAGAGAACAGTGTGGAGCTGTGGTGTGACCAGATGGAGGCAGGAAAGGGAAGAGAACAATGTGTAGATGTGGTGTGACCAGATTGAGGCAGGAGAAGGAAGAGAATAGTGTGTAGTTGTGGTGTGACCAGCTGGAGGCAGGAGAAGGAAGAGAATAGTGTGTAGTTGTGGTGTGACCAGCTGGAGGCAGGAGAAGGAAGACAAGGGTGTGGAGAAGTGGAGTGACCAGATGGAGGCAGGAGAGGGAAAATAACAGTGTGCAGATGTGGTATGACCAGATGGAGGCAGGAGAGGGAAGAGAACAGTGTGTAGATGTGGTGTGACCAGATGGAGGCAGGAGATTGAAGTGGCAGACCCAGTCATGGGACCACTGTGCGAAAAAAGTCAGTCTGTCCCTTAGAGCTTGGTTCTACCAGTCAGGAGTTTATTGGAGTCCTGTGCTGCAGAGAAACCCAAGTTTACCAGTTGGTAGAGAGGGACAAAGTAGTGAGTACTTTTGTCATATTTTGGAAGCTAGTGTTTATTCTGCTTTACAAGTGCTGGTAACTAAATCTAATTTGTTTACCAAACTCTGAATAACTTTGAATGTTTTGATCATATAATGAATCAATACCACATATTCCTATGGTACTAAATATATTCAGATATGTACTAGTAAGGACAAGCACTGACAACCGCTGGTCTTCTTGAATTTAATTTGACCCTGATTTATCAAGGCACGTATCTGCTGATTTTGAGCGTATCGCACACAAAATCACTCTGCATAAGCCCAGAACCGGGCTATACGCCAGTAAACACACCCATGCCTGCTCCATCTTTGAGTGCAAAGGACACACACACTACAGCCTACAATTTAAGGTAGGTAACAAAGCAGTGAAGGGGCGTTTTGCCGAAATCAGTTTACAGTAGGGAGGTGCCAATCCCAAGCGCATGCAGCGACTTCCAAAACCAGCTCTAGGCATGACGAAGTTACTTGTTTTTCTGCCTTGTTTCTTGCTCCACCTACAGGGATAGTCTGAGTCCTGAGTACTAGTGATAACAGTCTTGTATACATGCTATAACATGTGTTTGTAGTCAGGAGCAACTGTAAAAATGTATTTTATGTTCAGTAGACATTAAGATCATCCCAATGTATTTCATGGAAATAAAAAAAAATATTTTTAACTGTTTTGTCATTAATGCCTACATTATTAACAGGTAACATTAATTCAATATTTTTTTTTCTGTGCATTCTTTTGCAAGTGTATATTCCACATAGGCATTGGAGGTATCCTGCAGTGTCCTGTGTACTAGCGCAGAACAGACCTACACCTGATTTTACATTACATCAGCAGTGTACTACAGTGTTAAAAATCAAGATTCTGGGATTGAAAGCTAAATTTAAGCATTATTTGGACTCTGTCTAGTGACATATTTGGTGTAGCTTTCAGCAACTTAAGCTTGACCAAGCAGAATGGACAGAAATTCCAATAAAGGGCTGACCACATGTGAAACGTGAAACAGATGGTTTATTATGATGTACAGCTACCGGTCTCTGATTTGTAGATCCATGTCCTGCAATATCTATTAACAACTTGTGTAAATAAGATGATTATGCATATTATTTCAAGAAATATGCTGTTTTTATGTATATTATGATTTGCCTTTTATTGTAATATGAAGAAGCTACGGTATGTGTCATGCATGTTATATCCTTAAGGTGGCTGAATTAGTGCTAGATAAGGTGCAATCACTTTGAAACTGTCCAAACATACAATGAATTGCTAGTTTTAGTTATGGAAAAAATGAAAAATCAGACCAGTTTTAGATTACACTCTAAGGCAGGGGTCGGCATATATATATATATATATATATATATATATATATATAACATTACATGTCATTTTATGATGCTAATATCACATTAAAAGTAATTGGACCAGCAAATAAACGTTATGCCACACAGGAGTGCCCCAGTTCACATTATGCCTCATAAATGTGCCCACAATTCATATCATGCCACATAATTATGCCCTCAATTCATATCATGTCTCATAGTTGTGCCCTCAATTCATACTATGCCACAGTTGTCCCCATATTCATAGAATGCCACATAGTTGACCCCCCTAGCCATAGTATGCCACAGTTGTCCCCATATTCATAGTATGTCACATAGATGTGACGCTCAATTTTTAGTGTCGCTTTTACTTTCCTTTGGAGACACGCATCTTTCTCTCCAGATACCTGGGAGCTGCTTCAGTAAAGCAGCATGCACAGAAGCTCTGTTTTGGCCATCATCGACTGCTTTAGTGAGACAGCTGCAGCAGGGGCGTGCCAGACAGAAGTGGTCAGCGTGCCACGTCTGCCACGCGTGACGAGGGTTTCCTACCCCTCCTCTAAGGGCTTATGTGGATTTACATGCATATGCTCAGTCAAATGCATCTCAAGCTACGTCCAGCTGTATATCAGTAAAATATGCCAGGACTTAGTGTGTATACTTATATATTACGATAGCCTACAGAAAACGTAGGGATAGTGTAGAGATAACATAGAGATGTAGCTTGGCAGTGTTATTAGTAAATGCTAAAGTCACATTAACCTATTTGTATACAATATAATAGTGTAATTAAGTGTCATATACACAAGAGAACAGGGCCAAACTGGCCATCTGGCACTTCTGGCAAATGCAAGAAGGGCCGATGCCTAGATGGGCCGGCCTGACTCTTCTTGGCTTTCTCTGTTTGCGCACTCCTCCGCTCCCTCACCCCTTATGCAGCTTCCAATTTTTTTTCCTGAATGGGGGAGGGGATCGTGGAGGAGGGGGGGTTGCTGGGGTGCTATGAGTTGCGCGAGGGGGGGGGTCATGATTGTGAGAGAGCCAGGGGGGTAGGGGTTGCTGGGAGAGGGGTGAAAGCCATGAGGGAAGGGGGTGCTGGGAGAGGGGTGAGAGAGCCAGGGAGGAAGGGGGTGCTGGGAGAGGGGTGAGAGAGCCAGGGGGGGAAGGGGGTGCAGGGAGAGGGGAGAGAGAGCCAGGTGGAAGGGGTGCAGGAAGAGGGGGGTAGGGGGTGAAGGAAGAGGGGTGAGAGAGCTAGGGGGAAGGAGGTGCAAGCAGAGGGGTGAGAGAGCCAGGGGGAAGGGGTGCAGGAAGAGGGGTGAGAGAGCCAGGGGGGAAGTGGGTACTGGGAGAGGAGTGAGAGCCAGGCGGAAGGGGGTGATGGGAGAGGAGTGAGAGAGCCAGGGGAATGGGGGTGAAGGGAGAGGGGTGAGAGAGCCACGGGGAAGGGTGAGCAGGAAAACGTGTGAGTGCCAGGGGGGTAGAGGGTGCAGGAAGATGTATGAGAATGCCAGGGGAGAAGGTGGTGCAGGGGGTTAAGTGAGAGGGACAAAGGAGAAGATGGTGCAGGGGCATAGGTAAAAGAAAGTATAAAGGGAGAGACATCTTAAGAATGGGAATGTCAGGGATGCAGCCATCATAAAACACAAGTAGTAGTGAAGAATGGGAATGCACAGAGGGGACAAGTGTTAAAAAAAATAGAAAATCAAGCCTTCATACTCCACTTATATTTTCCATACCCCCACTTCTAAATTTCTACTTCGACCACTGCCCTTTGTTCCTGCTTTCTGTGTGAGCTGACAGCTGCTGATCCCTCATCGCTCAGCGCGCCCAGTAGGAGAGCAGAACACAGAATGCCATAATCGGGTAAGTGCATATATTTTCTTGAGTACAATGTGTTTTTAACCATCCTTTCTTGAACTGGGGGCACTACTGTGTATCCAATGACGTTTAAAACACTATGTATTACTCATTATTGCGCTGTAAGGTTTCTTGCATATTTATCTTACAGAGATTTTTAATTAAGAGGAAAAAACATTGCTTGTCTTAAATTTTATCTGTGATTGTGTCAATATATCTATTTTTGTTTGCATTGTAAATGGTGCATTAAGCTGCTCCTGGGACTCACACTCTCAGTATCTGATATTCTGTACCAATTTATATTTGTGAATGAGTTTTTGTCTGGACACTACAAATGATTTGGGGGCACTACTATGGCATTATGTAATTTGGGAAACTATTGTGGCATAATATGATTTGGGGGCACTATTATGGCATAATATGATTTGGGGGCACTACTGTATGGTATATGATTTGGGGGCACTACTATGCCATAATATGATTTGTGGACACTACTGCATGGCCAAATATGAATTGAGGGTAATACTATGTGGCATAATATGACCTTGGGGCACTACGATGTGGCATAATATGAAATGGGCACACTACGGTGTGGCATAATATGAACTTCTGCCAAAGGCAAGTCTCTCATTGTTGAATATGATGAAAGCCCAAAGAAGTTGCTGTACCGGGGCCCAAAATTCCTCTTGTTGGCCCTGTCTGTGAGTCAAGGGGGTAGACATCACCAAGGAAAATAATCTAAATGTTTCCTATCTAATCAAACTGATGGATCACATCCAATTATCTCTCACCCACCTCCTCTATCCCCCTTAATTTATATACTGTGTTATTTAAAACGAATAGAAAAGACGCATATCCAGTTACTGTAGTAAAAAAAATATATTTCTCTGACATTTTGCTGTAGATGGAAATACTTTTAATGCGACAGTGTGTGTTCATATGATCATTGAATAGTTATGTTTTTTCTGATATATTTGTTAGAGTTTTATTTCATGTGGAATGATTTATGAAAAGGGTACCTGTTACCTATATGTGTGTAAGTACTCTGTTGTTGCTATCTTTGTGGGAGATTTGAAAAAAGCAAAACATTGGTTTCTTACAGTGGCACCTGTATAATTTGTAGTATTGCTGTAGTATGGGGTGGCGTGCTGGTGGCAATTTTGTAGTGTGTTTGGGGCTTAGTATTGCTAATAACTAGGAGAGGGTATTGCTGTAATGTGGGGGTGATGCTGGTTGCTGTAATGTGGGGAGTGATGCTGGTTGCTGTAATGTGGGGAGTGATGCGGGCTGCTGTAATGTAGGAGTGATGCCGGTTGCTGTAATGTGGGGGTGATGCCGGTTGCTATAATGGATGCTGTGATGCTGGTTGCTGTAATGTAGGAGTGATGCCAGTTGCTATAATGTGGGGGTGATGTCGGTTGCTGTAATGTGGGGGTGATGCTGGTTGCTGGAATGTGGGGGGTGATGCTGGTTGCTGTAATGTAGGAATGATGCCGGTTGCTGTAATGTGGGGGGTGATGTCGGTTGCTGTAATGTGGAGGTGATGCTGGTTGCTGTAATGTGGGGGTGATGCTGGTTGCTGTAATGTGGGGAGTGATGCGGGTTGCTGTAATGTAGAAGTGATGCCGGTTGCTGTAATGTGGGGGTGATGCCGGTTGCTATAATGTGGGGGGTGATGCTGGTTGCTGTAATGTGGGGGGTGATGCTGGTTGCTGGAATGTAGGAGTGATGCCGGTTGCTGTAATGTGGGGGTGATGCCGGTTGCTGTAATATGGGGGGTGATGTCAGTTGCTGTAATGTGGGGGTGATGTCAGTTGCTGTAATGTGGGGGGTGATGCTGGTTGCTGTAATGTAGGAGTGATGCCGGTTGCTGTAATGTGGGGGTGATGCCGGTTGCTGTAATGTGGGAGGGTGATGCCGGTTGCTGTAATGTGGGGGTGATGTCGGTTGCTGTAATGTGGGGGGTGATGCTGGTTGCTGGAATGTGGGGGGTGATGCTGGTTACTGTAATGTAGGAGTGATGCCGGTTGCTGTAATGTGGGGGTGATGCTGGTTGCTGTAATGTGGGGGGTGATGCCGGATGCTGTAATGTGGGGGGTGATGCTGGTTGCTGGAATGTGGGGGGTGATGCTGGTTGCTGTAATGTGGGGGTGATGCCGGTTGCTGTAATGTGGGAGGGTGATGCCGGTTGCTGTAATGTGGGGGTGATGTCAGTTGCTGTAATGTGGGGGGTGATGCTGGTTGCTGGAATGTGGGGAGTGATGCGGGTTGCTGTAATGTAGGAGTGATGCCGGTTGCTGTAATGTGGGGGTGATGCCGGTTGCTATAATGTGGGGGGTGATGCCAGTTGCTGTAATGTGGGGATGATGCTGGTTGCTCTAATGTGGGGTTGATGTCGGTTGCTGTAATGTGGGGGGTGATGCTGGTTGCTGTAATGTGGGGGGTGATGCTGGTTGCTGTAATGTGGGGATGATGCCGGTTGCTGTAATCTGGGGGGTGATGCGGGTTGCTGTAATGTGGGGGTGATGCTGGTTGCTGTAATGTGGGGATGATGCCGGTTGCTGTAATCTGGGGGGTGATGCTGGTTGCTGTAATGTGGGGGTTGATGCCGGTTGCTGTAATGTGGGGGTGATGCCGGTTGCTGTAACGTGGGGGTGATGCCGGTTGCTGTAATGTGGGGGTTGATGCCGGTTGCTGTAATGTGGGGGTGATGCCGGTTGCTGTAATGTGGGGGTGATGCCGGTTGCTGTAATGTGGGGGTTGATGCCGGTTGCTGTAATGTGGGGGTGATGCCGATTGCTGAAATGTGGGGGGTGATGCTGGTTGCTGTAATGTGGGGGGTGATGCCGGTTGCTGTAATGTGGGGGGTGATGCTGGTTGCTGGAATGTGTGTGTGTGGGGGGTGATGCTGGTTGCTGGAATGTGGGGGTTGATGACGGTTGCTGTAATGTGGGGGGTGATGCTGGTTGCTGGAATGTGGGGGTTGATGCCGGTTGCTGTAATGTGGGGGTGATGCCGGTTGCTGTAATGTGGGGGTGATGCCGGTTGTTGTAATGTGGGGTGTGATGCTCGTTGCTGTAATGTGGGGGGTGATGCTGGTTGCTGGAATATGTGTGTGGGGGGGTAATGCTGGTTGCTGTAATGCAGGTGGGTATTTATGTAGTATGACTGTGTGTAAGGGTTTATTTTAGGGATGTGCACCGGCGACTTTTGAGGTCTCGTGTTTTGTGTTTTGGATCCGGATTTTCATTATTTTTGGGGTTCGGATTTGTCTCGCAAAACACTTGACGAAAGGTCTCGGTTCGGATTTAAGGTTTTGGATTCTGATTTTTTTTGAAAAAAACATAAAAAGTTTAAAAATCAAGTTTTTGGGCTTATTTTCACTCCTACGCTATTATTAACCTCAATAACATTCAATAACAAGCATTTCCACTAATTTACAGTGTATTCTGAACACCTCACAATATAGTTATTAGTCCAAAACGTTGCAACGAGGTATCTTTCTGGACTGCGTAGAGGAGTGGGTCAACACAATATATATAATAAGAAAACCATCAACTTGTATGATTCACACCAATAAATGTACCTGGACTGCGTAGAGGAGTGGGTCACCACAATATATATTAAAAACCCTGAACTTGTATGATTCGCAGCAATAAATGTATCTGGACTGCGTAGAGGAGTGGGTCACCACAATATATATAATAAGAAAACCATCAACTTGTATGATTCACACCAATAAATGTACCTGGACTGCGTAGAGGAGTGGGTCACCACAATATATATAATAAGAAAACCATCAACATGTATGATTCGCACCAATAAATGTACCTGGACTGCGTAGAGGAGTGGGTCACCACAATATATATTAAAAACCCTGAACTTGTATGATTCGCACCAATAAATGTATCTGGACTGCGTAGAGGAGTGGGTCACCACAATATATATAATAAGAAAACCATCAACTTGTATGATTCGCACCAATAAATGTACCTGGACTGCGTAGAGGAGTGGGTCACCACAATATATATTAAAAACCCTGAACTTGTATGATTCGCAGCAATAAATGTACCTGGACTGCGTAGAGTAGTGGGCACTGGGCACCACAATAAAAAATATATAGAAAACCTTCAACAGGTCAGAATTACACCCAAAAATAGTATCTGGACTGCATAGAGGACTGGCCACTGGCCACCACAATATAATATATAGAAAACCTTCAACAGGTCAGAATTACACCCAAAAATAGTATCTGGACTGCGTAGAGTAGTGGGCACTGGGCACCACAATAAAATATATAAAAAACCTTCAACAGGTCTGCATTACACTGCACATACGGCTGCTCCTCCATCCTCTCCATCATATACATGTTGGAGTTTCAGCGTGTGAAAACCTCTTGTTTTTGATAATGTCAGTGCATTTTGAATATTTTTCAATTTGCCCCACACCACTGAATGTACTTTATCTATGATACGCATCTATCTATCTTGACTGCGTAGTGTGGTGGCCCCGGTACACAATTTGGTACCGAGGCCACAATATAATTAAAAAACCCTCCACGGGTCAGAATTCCACCAAAAAAGGGTATGGACTGCGTAGTGTGGTGGCCCCGGTACACAATTTGGTACCGAGGCCACAATATAATTAAAAAACCCTCCACGGGTCAGAATTCCACCAAAAAAGGGTATGGACTGCATAGTGTGGTGGCCCCGGTACACAATTTGGTACCGAGGCCACAATATAATTAAAAAATTGGGCATCAACTGTCACCGTTGTTTAATATCTGATACACCTAAATATGGACTGCACAGTGGAGTGGCCCCGGTAGTAAATTTGGTGCCGGGGCCACAATACCTCCTCCAACTTCCAAGTGTAGTGTTTATAAAGACAGACAGCGTCGAAGTGTTATTAGTTGACTTTCTTAACCCTAAAATTGTCCCTGTTGCAAATATTCGTGCAATGGACAGTTACTTTTTTATTGAAAGACTCAAGCTTTCAAGTGTAGTGTTTATAAAATATAAACAACAATACAGTAGTTTTAGAGCACGTCAATACCTCTTGTTTTAAATTATGACAGGGCATTTTACTTTTGGTTTAATTTCTTGAATTTGTTTAAATTTGGTTTTACTTTTTGAACATGGCAATCGACTGTTGATTGGTCATATAATGCAAAAAAAAAAGTTCCAAGATGGAATTGTCCTTGGGCCCTCACACCCACCCTTATGTTGTTGAAATAGGACATGCACACTTTAACAAACCAATCATTTCAGCGACAGGGCCTACCAAACAACTGTGGCTGAAATGATTGGTTTGTTTGGGCCCCCACACCAATAAAACAATTCATCTCTCCCTGTACAAACTAAACAGGCTCTACTGAGGAAAGATGTCGTCCTCATCCTCAACCTCTGATTCCTCTCCCCCTACAGTGTGTACTTCCTCCTCCTCACACATTATCAATTTGTCCCCGCTGGACTCCACAACCACAGTCCCTCTGTCCTGTCTGGAGGGCAGTGCTGTACTTCATTGAGGAATTGATTATTCATTTTTATAAACATCATTTTTTCAACGTTGTGAGGAAGCAACCTCCTTCGCCGCTCACTGACCAGGTTCCCCGCTGCACTAAAAACTCTTTCCGAGTACACACTGGAGGGGGGACAACTCAGTTAAAAAATAGAGCCAGTTTGTACAGGGGCTTCCAAACTGCCTTTTGGAGTTCTACCACGTCACTACCTCTAGTTAATTTAGATTGCAAGGCTTGTAAATAAATATAAATACTTTGAAGATAAAAAAAGCAGGCTGCACAGACTGTGGAGCTAGAAAGTGAAATTAAATGGACCACGTTACTTTGGTGGCTATCTATGCCCCCCCCCCCCCCCCGCCCTACACTTGTAGTTGAATATAAATAAAGCAGCCTGCATAGACTGTAGAACTAGAAATTCAAATATACAAAGAAATGGACAAAGGCAGTTTGGTATCTGTCTGCATCAGATCCCCTCTCCACTAGGAGTAAAACAGAAAACTTTTCAGCCGTTATATAATCTAGAATATAAATAGAAATTGAGAAAGGCAATTTGGTATCTGTCTGCATCATAATCATCAACATCCTCCTCAGCGCCAACTACATCAATATCCTCCTCCCAGTGTACAACATTCACACCTTCATTAGCCAAATCTGTAACTGGACTGTGGGTGATCCTTCCAGCATATGCAGAGGGCGTGCTGCAAATGCTGGATGGAGTCACCTCTTCCCGTACAGTGATGGGAAGGTCAGGGTTCACAACCAACAACACCCTTGGACTCGCCTTGGGCATTTGTGATGTCATCTGTTTAGAAGGCAGAGTTCTTTGCTGTTTTGTTGTTGTTGCTGACAGCATAACTCTCTTAAATTTTTTGTAGGGGGGGGAGGAGGGCTTAGATCCTTGGGTGAAGCTGGACCACTAGTCATGAACACGGGTCAGGGCCTAAGCCGTTCCTTGCCACTACGTGTCGTAAATGGCATATTGCCAACTTTACGTTTCTCCTCAGATGATTTTAAGTTTCTCTTTTTGCTATTTTTTTGAGAACTTGGGCTTTTTAGATTTTACATGCCCTGTACTAGGAGATTGGGCATCGGGCTTGCCAGACGACGTTGATGGCATTTCATCGTCTATGTCATGACTAGTGGCAGCAGCTTCAGCATTAGGAGGAAGTGGGTCTTGATCTTTCCCTACTTTATCCTCCAAATTTTGGTTTTCCATTATATGTAGCACAAGAGAGCGTACCCCTAAGCCACACACACTCGGCAAAGCCTTTAAAAATTATATGCGGCACAGGAGAGTAGCACTGGACTTATACTGCTGAATCAGTGAACCTTCTAATAGCAGTACCACTGGACTTTTACTGCTGAATGTGTGAACTTGGTAATATTGCAGTACCAATGGGCTTATATACTGCTGGATTGGCTTTGCAAATTTGGTTATAATTATTTTTTTTTTTAATTTTTTATTTTAATTTTTTTTATAATTTTTTTGCTATTTTTTAAAAACTTGGGAATAATGGGGAAATAACTATGCCCTTAGAAGCACAGAGCACAGGACACAGCACCACTGGACTGAACAGGACACAGCGCAGGACCCAGCAGCACTACTGAACTCAGCAGGACAGAGCACAGGACACAGCACCACTGGACTGATACTGCAGAATGTGTGAACTTTGTAATATTGCAGAACCACTGGACTTTTACTGCTGAATGTGTGAACTTGGTAATATTGCAGTACCAATGGGCTTATATACTGCTGGATTGGCTTTGCAAATTTGGTTATAATTATTTTTTTTTTTAATTTTTTATTTTAATTTTTTTTATAATTTTTTTGCTATTTTTTAAAAACTTGGGAATAATGGGGAAATAACTATGCCCTTAGAAGCACAGAGCACAGGACACAGCACCACTGGACTGAACAGGACACAGCGCAGGACCCAGCAGCACTACTGAACTCAGCAGGACAGAGCACAGGACACAGCACCACTGGACTGATACTGCAGAATGTGTGAACTTTGTAATATTGCAGAACCACTGGACTTTTACTGCTGAATGTGTGAACTTGGTAATATTGCAGTACCAATGGGCTTATACTGCAGGATTGGTTGTGCAAATTTTGTTGTTATTAAAAAAAAATGTAATTATTTTTTTGTATTTTTTTTAAATAACTTTTTTTTATTTTTTTAAACACTTTGGAATATTGGGGAAATAACTATGCCCTTAGAAGCACAGAGCACAGGACACAGCACCACTGGACTGAACAGGACACAGCACAGGACCCAGCAGCACCACTGACCTCAGAAGGACAGAGCACAGGACACAGCACCACTGGACTGAGCACAGCACAGCACAGCACAGTACAGAACTTAACTGAACAGCACAGAACTTAACTGAACAGCACGAGATATAGCAGGACAGAGGACCACCTAACACACCCTCCCTCTACCCTGATCAATGCCCGAGTGAAGATGGCGGCGACTAGCGGGGAATTTATAGGATCCGGGTATCGCGAGATCAGACAACGGGATTATGAGTCAGAGCCTCAGTTTCAGATTTGAATTTGGCGCCAGTACCCGGATCTGTCTCGGATCCGACTCGGATCGGCAACGTTCGGGTGGGCTCGGATTTCAAAAATCCGAGTGCGCTCATCTCTAGTTTATTTATTGCTGTAATTTGGGTACTAACAATGTATTGTCATGGTATTTATTGATGTAATTGGGCTGCTAACAATGTAATGTTGAGGGTCATTAGGAGAAATAAATACCCCCCCACACACACTTACTCATACTACATCAAATTGTATAGCACCAGCAAGGCGCACTGTGCCAGCATCAGTGTGCAACAATATAGTGCATGAAGCCCACAACACGTGGGCCTGTGTGCTTTAAATACCAGGGCTGATTTTTAGTCCCAGTCCGCCCTTGCAAGAGAGCATAGTGTCTGGACAGTGTTAATAAATGGAAATATCAATAAAGTATTGTGGAAGACAGTCGAGACTTCATATAATATAGCATACATACTAATAAATTAATTACTATCAGTGGGAGGGGGTAAAACACAATCAGCCAATCAGGAGTGCCTAGCTATGATAGGTAGTCATCATCATCATTGTGTCTCATTGCACCATCCCTCCAACACCTGACAGAGATATACCTCCTGGCAGTTGTATATGCTTATGTGTCCAGGTCTACCTCAGTTGCACCACCCTTACTGTTCTCACCCTACACTTGACAGCCCCTTAACTCCTCCGGTCTGACTCCCCAACTGTATGGAGACGCAATTGCAAAATGTACCCAATTCTGCATATGGAGGTATTAGTATGTATTTTTGGGGAACATATGCAGTATGGAAATGCTTTTTTGCACACAAAAAAAGACAGAAGTACATCCAACTCTATATGAGCCTCCAAAGCCTATACTCTACTCCATATGCCTTGTCATCTGGCTCCAAAAATTAAACCTATGTTGGAGGTTATAAATAAGGTTCTGTGTTCCAACATCGTTGGCAAGCTTCAGCCAAAAGGTGTAACAGTGTCTGTCCTTTGAGGCCACTCAGGGAAACGAAAATAAGCAAAGCATTTTGAAAAGGACCAGGAAGAAGAAGGTAAACCTACGGAAAGGAAGGGAAAAGATGAATTCCCTCTTCAAATGACTAACCTATCTTCGGGAAAGAATCAATAATCAATGGTACAGATGGTCATCATGGAGCCCCACCACCTTACACAGGTCCTGATAGGTGTGACATGTTTGCAGTCTTTTATTTAGTCGTTGACACTGCAGTTCAGTCCAAAGCTGAGGGTGCCACTGTGAGGTGTAAGGCTCCTATTTATATAGCAAAATGACACAGATATTACATGATACACAGATACACCAAGGTTCCTAGTTGTTTATACACCAAACACAAACATTGCAAAATAAAACAATAGATGCATAAAGCTAAATTTGTGATTAATTATATAGCAAAATCAATATGCACCATATAATAGAACTATGCTCATAAAGTAGTACTCCTAGTTATTTAACCTGACCCTGAATAGAAAGTAAAAAGTAGTGTTTGATGAATTAATTAACAGCAAACAGTATGAATATTCCTGGCTATTTGTACAGCAAATTTACATGAGAACAATAGAACAATGTATGGTTCCCTAATCCAGGGGGGAAATTGTATTATATTTGCTTAATAGTTTACTAACACACAATGGTTTTGAAGAAACATTCTGGGCCTCATTCATTAGGAAGCGTAACTGGCAATTCAATGCATATAATGCGCACAATTGCTCTGCGCATGCCCAGAAGCGGACTATATGCCACAGGACGCAACAGCTTCC
The DNA here is from genome assembly GCA_036250195.1 of Mixophyes australis. Taxonomy (NCBI): domain Eukaryota; kingdom Metazoa; phylum Chordata; class Amphibia; order Anura; family Limnodynastidae; genus Mixophyes; species Mixophyes australis. The sequence continues at coordinate 465,094,568 of JAVHZZ010000001.1, read as the reverse complement.
AATTTACCTTTGTAAAAAGGTATCTATTTTGGTGTTATATGGGTCCTGATAATCTGACAAATGTTTTGCAACCCATTTAATAACGTTATCTATGACTAATACTGTCTACCAACTCCTCTCAAAGCTAGTTCTGATTTAACCTAAGAAATATAATTCTTATTCTTCCTAAATTCACAGGAACAATATTTATATAATAGCTTATGCTTATATCTTCAATAAAAACTGCACACAAGATGTAGCTCATTTAAAATGCTTTATATTCCTAATTAACATTCTAATGACAAACCTCATATATATTATAAAACAGTATAACAGAGTATTTTATATAATCTCAGCAAGTTCTGTTTTCTATATTAACATGGGTGGTATAGCATAGCTGTTCATACAATACATTGCAATCATTACCTGTTTTATAAATATACAAGTTATTGTGTTTATTAGCTATTGTATGGTGTAAGGGTGTGTGTGAGTCAGTTTCACCTATTGTTAAAGGTGTGTGTGTGTGTGGGGGGGGGGGGGGTGGGGGGAAGCTGTGGGGGAAAGAGAGAGATAGACCCTCAGGTTAGACTCCATTGTATGTTCTCTCTGTGTTTGCATAGGATTCCTCTGGGTGCTCTGGTTTCCTCCCACACTCCAAAAACATACTAGTAGGTTAGTTGGCTGCTATCAAATTGACACTAGACTGTGTGTGTGTGTTATGAAATTTAGACTGTGAGCTCCAATGGGGCAAGGACTGCTGTGAGTTCTCTGTCCAGTGCTGCAGAATTAGTAGCGCTATATAAATAGCTGATGATAATGATTTTAAGCATTCAATACACATTTTGCTCTTCCATCCATTTCACACTATAACTTCTATTGATCTCATTTATAAACTTCTAGCATCACAGCAAAGACATTATTTACCTCACATATATAAACTTCTTCCATTTATTCACATAGAAACTTCTAGTTATCTCACATATAAACTTCTACCATTTATCCACATAGAAACTTCTATCTATTTACATAGAAACTTCTGACGTCACAGGAAAATTATTATTATAGCAATTACCTAACACAGGAGCCATTTTGTCTGATCATGATGATCACATTAACTTACAATGGCAGCTATCTCGAAACCATGGAATTACCATATAAACTAACTCAATTTCTCCAGAAACTCCATTTATCTCACATGGAAACTTCTAGAATCACAGCAAAGACATTATTTACCCTACACAGGAGCCATTTTGTTTAATCATGATGATCACATTAACTTGCAACTATGGGATTACATTGATGCCATATTAAGTAACTTAATTTCTCCAGCAATAAACCGCATTATTTCAAAATTTATGTCACAAACTACTTTCAGCCATTCTACAATTCATTCCAAACATCACAGGAACTCCAGGATTCACAGCTCAAACCAAAGACAAAGGATACAAACTCTATATATTCCACTCAAACACACACCACAGTACCACAACTGCACAGCATTGCAGGAACTAACATATTGTCGGCCATCTTATCACTATATCCAGCCACACTGCTCAACCACAATGCCACCTCAAATGTATACACTTCTTATACATGAAACCTCACGCCACACAGATACATATATCTTCAATCTCTATCAAAACTACAACATCACATAGGGCTAGATTTACTAAGCTGCGGGTTTGAAAAAGTGGGGATGTTGCCTATGGCAACCAATCAGATTCTAGCTTTCATTTTGTAGAAGGTACTAAATAAATGAAAGCTCGAATCTGATTGGTTGCCATAGGCAACATCCCCACTTTTTCAAACCCGCAGCTTAGTTTATCTAGCCACTAGTCTTACAAAACCTAACAAGCAAGCAGTTACACATTATAACAGTCTTCTGTTCAAATACACTACCATATTAATACAGTCTCCCTAATCTCATCCATATTCTGACATCTGCAAACCAAAGACAAAGACAACGATTTAAACTCCACATATAGTGACCATAACTCATTCTAACGCTTACAAACTTACACAAGCCTTGCAGGCACACATTTTCCAATCACCTTCCATTAAAAATACACTATAATCCGTTTTAATTATAGCCATCCTCTAATATAAATTGCCTTCCAGGCCATTACATATGTACACAAACCTCCATTCCATTAAGCTTACGGCAAACCGTAAAAAAGCTTAGCACCAGCGAAACGCGTGTCGGTTTCACTGGATGCACCTATGTCCATTTAAAATTAAAAGATTATCATAGCAACAACCACCCCATAGTCCTTGTTAAACTGGATAGATTATCAGCGCAATTTAGGAATACTGATAGTTCGGCAGTGATTTGTATATATAATCTTCGTGGACATCTCCTCAGAGGTTTTTTCAAAATAACCGTTAGCAATATCAGGGTGATCCACGATATCTTACTTATATTTAAAACACCAGTATTGTTAGGCTCAGATCCATCCAATGTTAACAACCTAGTTAATTGGAACACTACCATAGCAGTGGTATAATAGGGATTAGTTATAATAGTGATAGGTTATTGCAACAACTTATCAAGCATTGGCAACACTGTAGGTAGAATAAGATAATACAAGTGACACGGAGAAAACGTAGCCTTTTCAATTTATAATTTTTGTACATAAGTATGGAATCTGTAAAGTATTAATTAAAACACGATCCAAGATGTGGATTATGGTGGCTTTATAATAAAATAACTAATGGGATATAAATTAATAATTTCAAAGGAATATATCTACCCACAGAATACGGAGGGAGTTACTTCAATTCAATTTGAAACAAATCAAGTTGTCCCTTTATTAGTTTGGATTATATGATATTATTTCAACAATTAATAGAGACTATCAGGTGCATCCAGTTATTTTAAAGGACACATTTTGTCACTTATTCACTTACACACTTGTTTGTTTAATTTCACTGAAATTTAACCTATAATGTTTTCTAGAAGCAGGGAAGAAAAAGAAGAAAATAGGGCTCCAGTGTCTTTTGTTTCATAATATCAAACCTTTCTTTGGGGTGGAGCTAACCCTCCACAGGAAGTGCTCACAGCATTTGATATGCAAATCTTGAGCTGTACTCAGGTTTGCACAAACCCCATACCAAGAGGTGGAGGAGGGAACTTACATTTGCTCAGTAATATAATTCAAGCATGGCAAAATCTGATATATTATATTAGAAAATGGAATATCTTTATCAACCTTTAAGCGCAAAATACAGCCTACGATCTCAGGGTGGGCACTGAGTGGGGAAGGGGCGTATGCCTATAGTCAATGTACAGTGAGGGTGTGCCAAGCTCGAGCACACACAGCAGCATCCAGTTCAACCTCTGGGCTTTTCTAGGGTATTGGTGTTTCAGCCGTATCTCTTGCTCCAGCTACAGGTCTAGTCTAACTGCCACTTACTAATGATGACGGCTAAGTATGCATGCTAGGACATGTGTTTGCAATCAGAAGCAACTGTAAAAAATTATTTTTTTTGTACAGTAGACATTAATGACATCCTAATAAATGTTTTTTCATTGGGAACCTTTTTCAATGTTTTGTCATAAATGATTATATTATTGAGAGGTGATATTAATTGAATAGCTTTTTTTTTCTGAGCGTTCTTTTGTGAGTTTATATTCCTCATATGTGTTTGAAGTACATTGCAATGTCTTGTCTAGTAGAGCAGAACAGAGCTACATCCATATTCATCACCACGTGTATCTTCACATCCGTGCCTTGTTAAATACGGATATGACGTTTCATGTGCATTTTTAAAAAAAAAAACAAATTACGTTTGTTTTGTGCTCCTTAATGAATCAGGTCCACTATATTTTCTTATTAAACAGTGTATTCTAAGAAACAAACATGATCTTAACCCTATATTCACTACAAACAATAATCATGATGACAGCTGGTTCTGATTTGGATTACATTACCTTCCAAAATTCCACCACAAATGTGGCACTCATTATCCCGAGGAATTGGACAAATACTTTACCAGGTACTATTAGCCTGCATGTTTATTAGATAATAATCACACTTAGTGAGAGAAAGATATTTGTTATATTACACTCTGCAGTATCGAGCCATTATCATTTTTAGTTCCTATAACATGCAGATTTAGTGACATAGTAGCAAAGGTGTTCTATCATATGGACAATTATTATATCTAGCATCTATTTATTAGTATGCAATCTATTTTATGAGAAAGCAGTATACTGACTGTATATATGTTTTGCTCTGGTGGTTTGAATTCTTTTGCAATGTAATGTCTATATACACTATATGAAATATTCTAAATAGTTAAATTATTATCTGATACACAAGATGTGGGAATACAGTGTTCTTTTGCTTGTTGGTTTATGCTTTATGATGAATAGGAATAGTTACTATTTGTTATTTATTTATTTGCCTATAAATGTATATATGCATTAAATTAATTAGGGGTCGGCAAATATATAATATTGATTTAAATGATTTAGTGTAGTTTCATTTACAAAGCACAGTGCTAGCACACAGTGGTAGAGGGTCAATATTTGGTGGAGGGGTCTCATGACTTATCAGCCAGGGCTGAACGTGATCATAATGCTGGATAAAGACAAGAATCATAAAAATAGTTCATCTTGAATTAAGGTACATTTCTCGGATTCTTAATTTTTGCCTTGATCAGACAGGAAGGTGGACCGGAGCATTTGCAGCAGCTACAGCCAGATTTCATAAAGTGAGCTAACCAGACAGCTTTCATCTCCCATAGCAAACACACACATTTAATTCAGAGTAATTTACAGTGGGGAAGATTCCTGGAAAGTAATTTGCTACAAGTGAACCCAGGTGACATTAACACGCTACACAGTGGATACTGTATAATTCAAGCGCCTGTTACAACAAATATAAAACAAATCAACATAGAATTAGTTAATACCTCTTCAGTTACAATGTCAGGTGGAATTCAGCACATTGATAATCACATGAGTTGTAGCCTTACTAAAATTATTTAGGTCTCCTACAAAGGAGCGTTAGTGTTTCCAGAGCAACTTCCCATGTCATTGCCATATAGAGTGATGGTCGAGGGGCTGTGAAAGAGCCATCACAGTGGTAGCAGAAACTGACTGGTATTAATGTGATGGAGGAACATCCAGACTGACTGAGGGAATACAGGTGAGTGTTGTGAAGGGGATCACACCGGACTAGGATAGTATGTCCAGAAAGCAGCAAGAAAAACAAGATAATACCATAGTAATAAAAATAGGGGAAACCCGTTAGCATCTCTGATGACCCCCGAAGACATCTTATTGTTAAAAATGAAAAGCAAAATTAATAAATTAAAGCAAAAAACAAATATAATAAATAAAGCATATCACTGTTTCTTTCACTATAGCACCCTGACCTTGATAAAAAAAAAGTACACATATTCCATATCTGTGATCAGGAGAGATAGAGAAATATATTTTAATGTGGTTTTCAAGGATAACTCAGATTCTGTAAAAGTAACTGTCATGCTAGGATTACTAGTGTAATATATGAATGTGGTCCCTTCCAAAGATATGAGTTGTTTTTATATAAAATGCTTCCTGTAAACCTCTGTGTTTAAGTAACAAAGGGTTAATGAAGGTTGATGTGTGCTTCAAAGTCCTGCTATTTGTCACTTGTCTTGGGAAGTTTATTCAGAGATGCCTGGTGTCACAGATGGGCAGTAAACCATCTGTTTATTGCTCAGCCCACAGATGCTAAAAGATTGTGATTTTTCTATGGTTAGACCATATCGAGTGCAGGAAAATATACAGGTCAGCACACTTCTTTCAGTGATGTTACATAGGGAGATAAAGGGCAAGGTAGAGAATGTTTTTAGAAATTGGCAATTCTTGGGGCTCAGTCTTCTACTGATGAATTTTCCATACATTCTAGCCTTCCCCAGGTAACAGATTATATCATAGAGTGAGTGTGCTATAACCGACTGTTTTTGTTCCCGTTGTATTCTAAGAAAACTGTTTTTCATTTATTTTTGTCAGGATCCTGAAAAATTACTTGCAGCAGTCACTGTGGTACGAATTCCAGAAGCGCATGGGTCAAGGTTCTTTTCAAACCTCTAGAGCTGATCCTGCTCTCAGGGACACTATTTAACCTACCTGAGCCTGACAGCCTGAGCCATAGTCTGCCTGGAGTGTGCATGATCTTGTTTCTTCTCTGGCCCAGTCCTGGCTTGTTTTTGCATTGCTGGTAGATTCTCTGATCTGGATCTTTCCTGACTTGGAATTTGACAACTGCCTAGTGACTGCTGCCTGCCTCTGTATATTTCTCATATGACGTATATCTTGGACTTGACTTTAAGTTGTTATTTACAACAAATAATTTTTAACTATATTTTGCACATCCCCTTGCATTGTGTTTTTCTTCATGCTGCCTCACTTACATATTGACTCATAAGTCCTTGTTGTGTTCTGACATATGTATAAACAATTTTTTCCCCGCATTTTCTGTTGTCAGAGCTTAACATTTTCTGGATTCAATTTGTTATCACCATTTTTATTAATTAAGCATTTCAGAGCAGCAGTATAAACAAGCAAAAAGTCATGCATTGTCTGTTGTCTGTTATTAATCTTCATTTAATAATGTTCTGTCTTTGTGTTCTTAAAAACCTCATGTGTTAGATAGGATCAGCTATATTTATGCAGGGGATTGTTTGTTTTACAGTAACTATGATTAAATTTGGCTGTGATTCTAGTTTGCGATCAGTCAGGGAGTAACTGAAGACTTCCTAAGACTGCCAGCTCTTGAACTAAATCTTAGTAATGTCTGCTGATACTACACGCATCAACGGATTAAAATACCAATTACACATAGCAACAATTTAGATTTTGAATGGAAATTGATTATGGATTGATCATGGTTTAGGAAGAACAACATTTATCACATTATAGATAGGTTTGTTATTAGAATATCACACTATGTTGTATTTTTATATCTTTTTATGATATATCACCATCGTATATAAAATCAAGAAAAAGATCCAAGACACTGTGATGCATGGACCCATCCTTCACTAAAATATAAGTATTTTGAATATTTTTATATTTTCTTTTGTTTATTCACTTCTGATAAGGTAGAATTGTGAATTTGCATTTTAATCTATCTATATGACTATTGGTGTTCATTATTTTTACAAACATTTGTCATCACTCTGGATTTCAATTCATGTATGTGATTACAATCAGCAGCGCTGAATACTCCTATACATACATTTGGTTATAAATTTCTCTTTTGGAATATTGTGGGATTCCAATAGGAAGTTTAGCAGCAGCTGAGTTTAGCGCAATCTGCCACTCTTATATATTTGTCTATCAATTTAGATGCAATGCTTGCACATATAGATTATCTACTAACATATCTAATATTAAAGTGTCCTAACAAATGCAGTGCTTATTATTTTCTTTAGCATTATATATTTTTATTATTATTTTAGAGAGCAGATCGGAGCCCTTGAAAAATGACTTTTTTGACATGCTTTCATGCAGTCCCAAAGAAGTGGTTCTCCTGGTGCATGGATTTGGATACATCCATATTTTGATCCATATCCCTATTTTGAGGAATTGCAGTATCTATGGTGCTGCATTGGGATGAGTTAGTAATTATGTATTTTTTTGGCTATTATAAAACATCAAAATATAGGTTTTGCATTTGCTGTTGTAGTTGAGTCACTAAATAATTTTTTACCTTGCAGTACTTCTGGCTGTATAGAGGATATTGACTCCTAATCAATAGAAATAGAGACATTGATTCTCACCAGGAAGGCAGAGCAGCAGGATATACAAGCAGAAAGTCACGCATTGTCTGTTGTCTGTCAGGGATACCTTTGAATTAATCTGCTTAGAGATTTAAAGCTCCATGGAAAGCCACTTGTAAGAGTAAGATCGTCGATCCAGAAATAAACTCACATACATTTTTGCATCATCTGTAGCCTAGGAAAGGCTAGAAGGTATTGATAATTCATCAATAGAAGACTGATCCAAAAAAACTGACAATTTCAAAAATAATTTCACAAATTTTTAAACTTTCTTTCTTGCCTAAACCCCCTCACCTGTGACGTCATGGAAAGAGGTGTTCTGGCATGCTAAACTGTTTTACAGCTGATTTATTGCCTTTTTGGCCTATAAAAGTTCTAATAATGGGATCTACAAATATATTACAACTCTTCTGGAACATAATAGAGATATGGCAATAATTCCATTACACATGGTGTGATTTTTTCGTGCATAAATATATGAAACATGATTATGTTATATTGATTCCTTGCAGAGATACATTATCCATATATGTTTTTTAGAGAGCCTATATCTGTCATTATACATATAATATAGCTAGTTCCAGTAGTTACAAATGTATGCATAAATCTTCTCAAACATGGATTGTGGAAGTACTGATTTCAACCATTAGTTTTCCAATAAGGATTTTCCACTGAACTTGGAGTGACCCAAATATAATCCTTTATAGACAAAATAATTTTAGTCAAGCTTTTATATTGTTTGGGATTCTTAACTGGGCAATAAAAAGGACTGATTGCTATTCTGTGATAACAGGATATCTCCAAGTAAACAATCAAAGCAAAGTGACAGAAAATAGGCCCCTGAGACATTTCTGTCTCCTTCAGCAAAATATATTAAACCCATGTTTGCTTGCACATAGTGATTTGATGGGAACCATTTATCTAAAGTACAAGCATATTTTAGGATATATCCTGGCAACATTAATATTTTATTTTCATAATTATCCTGATTAGGCTATAATCATGTCCACCCCCTAATGCTTACACATCCTCATATACGTTTGTGCATGTTAGTTTGTATTGTGTGATTTCTGTTTTGTACATACTCCCTTACATCATAATTGTATTAGCTTTATTTTATGTTTTCTGTCATGTCCAAACTAATCCTTACAGAATATTTTAGCATCTGCCATCCTTACAATCCAGATAGATTGTATCACTCAGAGAATTATGGGAAACTAGAGGGAAATGTCTTTTTCCCACCGCTCTGATTGGTTGATATATTCAACTAATCTGAGACATCAGAGTCATTATAATAGCAATACTATTTTCTGTGTCGAAGCATTAAGGGCCCCCTATTTACAAACATCATAATGAGCTCTTTATATGGGAGGCTGCACCACAAGCAAATTTATGGCCAGGCCAATGTTGTCGCTGTAAGATTAGATTTATCCTGGGTAATCAGTGAACATGAACAAACCTAATTTCCTAATACAGATCAAAACCCTTAAAAACAAACTATTCGACGTTGCTTACTCTAGTCTGACATATTTCACTGTAAGTCTTTCCTACTGTTTAGAATAAATAAATTAACAGCAATGTAATATATGCAGAGGATTTTCATTATTTTTCTTTGCTATTAAGCAAAACACTGCCCACTACGACAATAATCATCATGGCAGCTCCAAGCTATTAAAAACTGGTAAAGGTTAATAAATATATATAAATATTAATGAATTAATTATCTTGGTTCACAACGGTCTGATTTACAGGAAAATAAATTCCAGGACCATGAAAGTTCATTGTTACATATTTTATTTATAATAATTATTGCATTTATTATAATAACAATAAGGTATCTTATTTACATTAATGAATGAATACCTCTCCTACTTATTTACATTTTTCATCCTTTCATATGAAAGATGAGAACACATGTACCAACAAGCCTACATATTAATGCCACGTACTATGCAACATAGAAGAAAAACCTATCCATTGTGTATACTGTACAGTAATTTTTTTTACTGTCATTAATCTCTTTCGCTTAACCTTTCGTATAAACTGTAGGAAATCACGAGACATCAGAGACGAGAACAGTGTGTCTTCCGTAGACGTGTACTCAAAGTTGGCATTTTATATTGTATTTCATGTTGAAGAAACTTGCAAAGAGATTAAACAGTCAAGGTTAAAAATGTTACAGTGATAATGCAAAAAATATGTGTACAGCCTGGCTGAATGTTTATTAGGTATGCACTCCTGCACATACGCCCCCACAAGATCACTGGTTAGGAAATGCCATTCTTTTCTCCAGTGTATTTGTTTACACTAGTTGAATTCTTCTCCCAATATGATTTGATGTAAAAAAAAAAAAAAAAAACTATTTCAGTACTTATGGCAATGCTTCGATGCAACAGTTAGCTAGAAAATAGAAGATTTCTTAATTAGATATTAACCCATTTAAAATATTTACTATTTTCGATATAACCTCTAAATAAATATAAGCAATATGCAAATACTCCAACAGAGAAATGGCTGAGGGCAAGAAAAGTGTGATTTAGTTATTAAAATATCTAATTGGTCCTACATTATTTATTATTTCTCATTAAGATGTAGTCTATTTGCTGTTCACATGACAGATCAACAAAATGTAGGGCATAAGATAAAAATGCAATATGAAATTTAAATGGTGTTTTGTTGCAGTCAGCAATATTTAACTCATCTTCCGCATAAGTATAGTATATGGAGCTTTGTCAAGGTTAAAACATATTTCTGCACATACCCTGACATGGTGTCTTCCCCGGCAGATTCTTAAGACCGACTGCTTGAAAAACACACTTCAAAGGATTCCGATGGATGAAGATGCCATGCACCTAGAAGGACCTCACTTTGAAGCCTGACTGTATTATTGGTGCTGTTAAGGTGGTAATTTAAGGAGACGCCGGCTCTACGATGTACAAGCCTTTGTAAAGCACATTGTAGAGCCAGCACCTCCTTAAATTACCCCATTGATCAGAATCCTTTGAAGTGTGTTTTTCAAGTAGTCGGTCTGAAGAGTCGGGGAAGACACCATTGGTGTCATCATGTTGGGGTATGTGCTGTCGGGCTTGTCAGCTTCGCTTTCACGTACCCAACCCTCTGATAAAACCTAAAGAATTGTAAATAGCAGGATGTCTGCAGTTAGTGTGTTGGGGATGATGAATACATGAGTGTGCAGTTCAAGCCTCTAATCTAGTTTGTTGCTTCTAGTTCAGATTTGCCAGACATTTTTATACTTGTGTGCTGATCCATGTACCAAACGTGAGCTGTTACCAACTAAACATCTGTCTTATACATTCTACAGCATACTTGTTCACTGATCCACTAACTACGCTTCAGCTCGCATAAGCATCAACATCTGTAAAGTCCTCAGGACTCCAATCCTGGGGGGTAAATGTATCAAGCTGTCATTTGGCATTTTCCGCGATTTTCTCGGGTGAGTTTAAACTCGCTGATGTATAAAAGTTCGAATTGATAGAAAATCAACAGTAAAGTAAGATTTTCAAAATCGCCATTCCAAAAATCGCTACAAATCGCCGACCCGACGTTTGGCCACTTTAACAATGTAAGTCGCCATATGTATGAAGCTGCGATTTTGCAAACTCGCCTGAGATTGCTGTGAAAATCGCCAAATTAAATACATTAGCGAGATTAGCAGACACATCAGCTTTCCACTGCTGGTCAATGTTAACATAACAGGAGGCACAATACAAGTTTTAATTATGAGGGTAATCATGATTTATGGTTTAGAGGGGCAAAAATTATTATTAATGATCTTAGGGGGGCCAAATTATTTTATGAATAAATTAGTGGACCAAATTTTATTAATGGTTATATGTAAGGGAATTTTTTTTATTTTATTATATTATAGTGGCTTACTATTTCATTACCAGTGGGGCACTTAATATTTCCAGATGAGGACACCTTTTAAAGTACATACTTTTGGCACTACAGGAGCAGCATGCACTTGTGCTGATTGGGAATATTATTATTATTTTGTGGATAACCTGGGTACTACTGCTGGAGAACCTGATAATGTACTGCATGAAATATACTGACGTTGTTCTATAATAGCAATTTTAATCTTTTATCCTTAATTAAAAATTGATTTGATTGAATAAAGGCTTTATGTGCTTTTTTTAATAGTGCCTACTGAATATATATGAAGAGTTTTTCTTAAACAAAAATCGTAATAAGAGAGATTCTAAGGACCTGATTCATCAGGACACGCATCTGATGATTTTGTGCATGTCGCATGCAAAACAACAGAACTGAGCCATATGCAATAAAAACACTGCATTGTTCACTGCATCTACGTACACAAAGGACACTTACTGCAGCCTACAATTTCTGGGAGAGAATGGGGCGGGGAAGTGGTGTTATAGTCAATACACACCAAGGGTGTGCCAAACTCGAGGGCACACAGCCACGTCAGAATCCAGCTCTGGGCATCTCAAAGTTATTTGTTTTTTAGTTGTATCTTTTGCTCCAGCTACAGGGCTAGTCTAAGTCCTGAGTACTAGAGATGATAGTCTCATACCCATGCTACAACACGTGTTTGCAATCAGGAGTAACTGTAAAAATGTATTTTCTGTTCAGTAGACATTTAGATCATCCTAATAAATGTATTTCATGGCAATAAAAAAAAAGTTGTAACTGTTTTGTCATTAATGCTTATATTATTAACAGGTAGCATTAATTCAATACACACTGCCAAACAATATCCCTGATGAAGCCAAACACGGTGAAACGCGTAGGGTTTTATACACAAGGCATCTCTGAAGTTGTGCCACTTGCAAGAAACTGTATGTTCAACTCTGCCTTATTGTCTGCTCACGCCCGCTTCCTTACTAAAGTGCTATACTAAAAGCCAATACTTCACAGCTGATCAAGTGGGGTACGAAATTACGATGACAATAATGCCGATATCAATAACATTGTCACTAAAATGGTGATAGGTACAATAGCGACATGTAGGAAATAGCGATTTACACAAAAACTTACAGACAACATTCCCGGTAGAAACGCTGACATGAGAAATTGCCAGCAGTGTGATTGTCGGCACTTAAAATGGCGCCAGTCACATTGCCAGCATTAAGAGGGCAATGCAAGCGGGACCCGCTGGCTGTATAATGTGCAACCCTTAGTAAAAAACAGGGTAAAAAAAGCTTGGGGGTTCACCTTAGAAGCCGGCTGATTCTGTGGCTGTATAGCTGCTGGTGCTGCTTGCATTGCCATTTTAAGTGCCGGCAATCACACTGCCAGCATTTTCTCGCTTCAGCATTTCTACCATGGATGTCAGGAATGTTGTCTGTAAGTTTTTGTGTAAGTCGCTATTTCATACATGTCACTATTGTACATGGCATTATAGTGTCAATGTAATTAATGTCAGCATTATCGTCATCATAATGAGGACTACCACTGAGCAGACCGGGACGGCCATATACCACTGCTCATGTGCATAGAGGCACGAAGATTCTGACACCTTCCAACAACCGTGGGCTCCTATAGTTACTGCCCCCCGTTTACAAAGGCTGGAAGAAGGGACAGCCGAGGAGGGAGATAACAAGAAGTACCATAAAGCTGAAATCAGTAAGGCTGTGAAAAAAGCACTGACAGCGAAAAACGAGCAGGTAGGAAAGCAGAGTAGAAAGTCCGGCAACGTGACCTGGTCAGTCACCTAGCCGGCAATCATTGGATAAATTGCAGATCTACACCTTATACCAGTGGTTCCCAAACTTATGCAGTTCGTGGCACCCTTAGAGTCTCCAAATTTTTTCAAGGCACCCCTCTAAAATAATTATTGAGCAGTCCTGTTTTAGAAGTAGTTGGGTCAAAAAAATGTAATAAGTATTTAGGTCAGGACAGAAATACTTATTTAGTTGTATGCAAAAATGCCCCCTCTGCATCCAGACACTCTGCCCTCAGGTACTCTGCCCCCTCTGCATCCAGACACTCTGCCCTCAGGTACTCTGCCCCCTCTGCATCCAGACACTCTGCCCTCAGGTACTCTGCCCCCTCTGCAACCAGACACACTGCCCCCTCTGCATCCAGACACTCTGCCCTCAGGCACTCTGCCCCCTCTGCATCCAGACACTCTGCCCTCAGGCACTCTGCCCCCTCTGCATCCAGACACACTGCCCCCTCTGCATCCAGACACACTGCCCCCCCTCCGCTGCTCTCTGTCACGCTGTCCCCCCTCCTCTGCCATCTCTCACGATGTCCCCCTCCTCTGCCCTCTCTCACGCTGTCCCCCCCTCTGCCCTCTCTCACGCTGTCCCCCCCTCTACCCTCTCTCACGCTGTCCCGCTCCTCTGCCCTCTCTCACGCTGTCCCCCTCCTCTGCCCTCTCTCACGCTGTCCCCCTCCACTGCCCCTCTCAGGCTGTGTCCCCCTCCACTGCCCCTCTCAGGCTGTGTCTCCCTGCACTGCCCCGCTGTCTGCCCCACTGTCACCCTCCTCTGGCCCGCTGTCTGCCCCGCTGTCACCCTCCTCTGGTCCGCTGTCTGCCCCGCTGTCACCCTCCTCTGCCCCGATGTCTGCCCCGCTGTCACCCTCCTCTGCCCCGCTGTCACACTCCTCTGCCCCGCTGTCACCCTCCTTTGCCCCGCTTTCTGCCCCGCTGTCACCCTACTTTGCCCCCTCTGTCTGCCCCGATGTCACCCTCCTGTGCCCCGCTTTCTGCCCCGCTGTCATCCTACTTTGCCCCCTCTGTCTGCCCCGATGTCACCCTCCTGTGCCCTGCTGTCTGTCCCTCTGTCTGCTCGCTGTCACCCTCCTTTGCCCCGCTGTCTGCCCCACTCCCTCTCACTCCTCTGCTGCGAGCCAGCCATAGGAAAAAACAAAGAGCACATAAACTTACCAATCCACACGGCGCCGGGACCCAGCAGACTCCTCTCTCCCGCAGCTGTCACTGACGTCGATATTCAGTGACAGCTGCGGGAGAGAGGAGTCTGCTGGGTCCCGGCGCCGCGCGGATTGGTAAGTTTATGTGCTCTTTGTTTTTTCCTATAGATGGCTCGCGGCACCCCAGGGACAGCGCCGCGGCACCCCTGGGAGCCGCGGCGCACACTTTGGGAACCGCCGCCTTATACCAATATACAGCAAACAAAAGACCAGGTAAGAAACCTGTGGTTTTTTTCATTTACAGTGGGGTCTAGTTTTGCTGAGCATTTAAACTAAAACTGGATTATCTTAATGCAGTGAGTAACGAATATATATGCCTATTTATTCCTCATTCCTAAAGGACTTATTTGAGGCTGTAATTTCGTAGAAATACAAACTACAAAGAGATGGTTCAAGCAGAACTAATTAACAGCCATACAATATGAACTACTGACTTGTATTCAGATATGATATGAAATGTGAACTAATGATCATGAACAATTAGTATCTGTAAATCCCAGGAATGTCACCAATGTTCATGTTACTTTTTACAGAACTTTTTAACAGTTTCCAGTATATAAAGATATTTATTTTAATCACCACCACCTGGTTTATATGTTTAATTATCTTCCATCATTCGGTATTTTATTGGTATATCTTTTTACAATCTGGTACATCTTTTACAATCTGATAACCACAAGTTCTATTACAATATATACATTTTAGTTGCTGTAAGATTAACCATTGTGCTATTTATATTATACTAATTGGGGTAGGGATAACATCATAAGTAGTCTAAGCAGCATTAAACATATAACACAGGAAGCGCAAAGAGGATTATCCATTTAGCAACATAAATTAATTAGTTACTTTTTTTCTGTGCATTAATGATTGTATATTCCATATAGGTATTGGACGTATCATACAGTGTCATGTATCTTCAGATACATTCCTTGTTTAAATGGGAGTGCGCAGAGCTGATTTACCTGGGCCTTTAAAACAAACACACATTGCGCTCAGTATTCGCGCCTTGATGAATCAGGCTCTGGCTGTCTAAAGGGTGACCTGTAATTAATCTTAGGTATGCTATTGTTCCAGGCAGCACCTATTCTTAAGGAGTTAACTTTGATTCCAGTCTACTCCTTTCCTAATTTACGTTTCAGGTATCACCGATGTCCACCATTGTAGTGCGGTTCCCTCCCATACTCCTAAGACATAATTAATTGGCTTCTGCAAAACTAGCCTGTGGGGTAAATGTATGAATGTGCGGGTTCTTCAACACCCGCGTGTTCAGCGTGTTCGGAGATTAAATTTCAAGCGGCGCTGCATTGTAAAGGGAAGTTTCCCTTTACAATGCAGCGCCGCTTGAAATTTAATCGCCGAACACGCTGAACACGCGGGTGTTGAAGAACCCGCACGTTCATACATTTACCTCTGTGTCTTGGTTTGTCTGCGTGGAAGGGAATATATATTGTAAGCTCCACTCGGACAGGAACTGATGTGAATGATTTAATATTCTCTGTAAAGCACTATGTAATATGTAGGCGCTATAGGAAAAAAAATTATTAATAAATATATATACGCTATAGCTTCCTTTAAAATACTTGCTTCTGCACGTCCTGTTTGGTAGATTGATATTATTCTAGCCTTTAATTTGGTTTGTTGCTTCTGTTATACATTTGCAGATTCCTTGTACTTGTTTGATAATCCGTGTAAAGTTGGACAGTTATTGACTGTGTTTCCTCTTTATTCCTGCTATTCATCGACTCAGTAACTAGAACTTGCAGCAGGGTCTTTTATCAGAACATATGCAGGGGAAATAGTTTGAAATGATTGCCCCCATTTTCTGTTCCATTGGTTGGCAAGGTCAGCCAATCAGATCTCTGAACACTTATAGAGGGGACAAGTATACAAGTAAGTCACTCCATTTCTGGAGCACTGAGATCACACACGGTCTGTGCTAAGAAATCAAATAACTCGTATCCAAGAACTAAAGAGGACATCAACTGATATGCTCTTGAATTTAGACTTTTTTGTCCTGGATCATCTTCGGACCATTTCTTTTTATGTTTTTGTGTAGCTATATTGAATAAGGCACTGTATTATTAACTGATGGTTGTAATTTTATTACAAGACTGATATTTATCATTTTATATTATTTGAATGTTCTGATTAATTTAATATTTATTAAATTGAAGTAGTTAATGCCATTTGCAGAATTCCTATCTATAGATTTATGCTTTGTGCTCAGAAACCATTCTACCTACAGACACCTACAGCTTTCACTGGCAGATACCGACATAGCGATGTTCTACACTTTTAGAGCTTAATTAAATACTAGTCGCTCAGTAATTGCGCAACTTCTCCATAACTCTTTTCATTGTTCCGGTGAGGTTACCTCTATAGTACTTTAGGTACCATTAACCACAAGTAGGTACTATTGATCATAAAACCGTATTTGTCCTAGGATGCATCCAGGACTGAGTATCAGATCCGTCCACTTAACAACAGACACACCCATTAGACACTTACACAACTTGCTAACATGTACAAAAACATTTTATTTTATATGTTACAGCCACAATTGGTTTGAAGCACTGTTTAAACATGAATAACCTAGGTAATACAGCAGAACCATGCATACAAGAAGAATTTTTTGTTGTTATCATCATCATCAACATTTATTTACATAACGAAGCAAATTTCGTATCGTTGCTATATTACGCCCAGTTTGAATCCACATGCAAATGCTTGAATACACCCCTTACTTTACGTTGTCTACATTAGAACACCCACCTGTCTCACTTCTTTTGGTTTAAGGGGTCGTAAGTGCCAAAAAGTTGAAGGTCTTAACAGCCGCTGTTGCGTGTTGCGTATATTGACTTTCTGAGCTTGTGCAGTGCAAAGAACACAAAGATAAGCAAACGGACAAACAACTCACTTTGAATCAGGCCCATTATGTATAAATATTAGGGATAGCTGGCATATAAGATGCTTTGCTGAGTCAAAGGTTAAATGTCATCTTTGGACCATTGTGGATTATTGTGGATTATTACTACCCAAGGGCTGAATTATTATAAAAACAGTACAAATCTTGTTTGGAATTACCGCATCATCAAAAAATTCAATAGACTGGCAGCAGCTTATTGTATTCTCCTACTTATTGATGTAGCCAATGAAATATTTGGAATGCTCACAGCAGCACATTTTATTTCAGGGAATTATTATGCTGCTCTTGTAAGTATGAGATACTCTGTTTACAAAGAGTTAGATGTGAAAGAAGCAGGGTCTCCCAAAAGCACAGTAGTAGTGATGTGGGACTAAGGGGTATATTTACTAAACTGCGGGTTTAAAAAAGTGGAGATGTTGCCTATAGCAACCAATCAGATTCTAGCTTTTATTTTGTAAACTGTACTAAATAAATGATAACTAGAATCTGATTGGTTGCTATAGGCAACATCTCCACTTTTTTAAACCCGCAGTTTAGTAAATATACCCTTAAGTTTATGGTGTCAAATTCCCCTCTACATGAAATGACTTTTATGCATCCAACTTGTTTTGGAAGACTAGAACACAGAATAGCCATATAAATGACATGTTATTTTAAAATATAAGTGATTTTCAATATAACACTCCTTCAATAATAGTAAATTAATCCATACATATATAAAATGCATATATTTGTATCTCAAAAATATACTTTAATGGCATTTTAGAGCATTATTACACCCTATACAAAAAATGTACACATTCCTGGATACGGAGCCAACCCTCACATGTTAAAACAATGTGTCCTGAAGGGTAATTTCCTTACTTTGCCCAATTGTCATCCCTATCATGGGAGCCACCTTTTTTGACTGTAATCGGATCTGAAAATAAAAAATAGTTCTACAAAACTTTAAGCATTTAACTTTGGTTGCACCACAGTGTATTGTTCTGAATGTTCTTGTTCCATTGCTGAGTGTCTGATATCCATCAACGCTATTGAGAATTTTCCTTCATCTCAGTGGGAATCCATTGTAAACACAATGACAGTGTGGACATACATAAGCTAGTGAGCACCATTCAGCTACACCTAAATTTGTTTGACTCCACTACCATTTCCGTTACAACAAGTGCAAGAAGGACGAGAGTTTTGAACAAATTTGGCCGAAGACTGAGCACACAGTGGAAAGGGTTCAAAGACTCTCATCACTTTACTAGTCAGTGCAGGGTCCTTCAGCACATGGGTAACCCAGAAAGGCTTCCAGCTCCACTTTCGCCAAGAAATAAGTAATAAAGTTAAAAAAATATATAAAAGAAGAAATAAAATATGGTAAAAAGAAAAAAAAAAAGGAAAAATGCTTTATTTAATTAATGAAGTACTTCTCCTTTGGGGATCCTTTGTATTGCCCTCTAGAGATAGTGATAGGAGTACAGTGATGGTACTTGTACCGCTACTGTAGATGGTAACTAGTCTTCCCCATACTTTGCATGGGGAAGCGTCACTGAAGGTACTGGCCCGGGGGCTTCGTTAAATAGAGAAATACCCTAAATCTGAATTTAGGGCTTTTCTATTATTGACAAATAGATCCTAATTGTGTACAAAGCATCTAAGAATCTCTTTATCCATGGGCATGTAAACAATGCTGTGGTCTAGCCAAGCCCTACTTTCCTCTGTGAAGTATCTACTGCTAAGTGTAATGCACATCTTCAAATATGTATTTCATATACACAGGTTTGCAAAATCGACATGTCCGGGGGAATCCCAAACTTTTAGGAGTTAGCCTGAACTCCCGGGAGAACAGTGCAGACTCCCGCATCCCAGTGAAGTGGGTGGAGGCAGAGCATCATCCTGGCCCCACCCCTCACTGTGTAGTGCAATGAAGCTTAACATTGCATAGCTGGGGATGGGGCCACAATGACATGATACGTGCAGCTCCTCCTGCAGGGGAGATCTAAAAAAATGGTGTTCAGTGAATAAGGCATAATAAAGAACACATGATTAAAGGTCCACTTTTTATAATAAAATATCTAGTTGAAGGCTAAAATCTATGGCCCTCATTTAAAGTTGGGAATAAATCCAGCTAGAATGTGCAATTTTACATGTTGGCAGCAGGAATAGAGGACAAATGTAAATTGTCCAGACAGATTTAGAGTTGGAGGTCCTAGCTGTACTCTAAATCACAGCGCAGATGAAACATATACATGTAATGTGATTTACATGCGTTACTACTTGAATTTTCATATGCATTAAAAAAAAGTGCTTTAAATGACAATTGGTACGTGAATTTTTGCAAAGTGCAGTGTACCTGTCTATGGGGAAAGGGACTGGGTAACCCGATCCCAAAAGGTAGAGAACTCATTAACACAGTAATTTACAAGAGTGATTAATGAATTATTCAAATAAATAATTTATTTTATTAAACATATTTTTCCATGGACAGTTACTGTTCAACCTTAGATTACTTCTTTATTATTAATCTACAAGAGTGATAAATAAAGCAGTCAGCTTGCAATATATTTTGCATATTATGCTTTTATCTTTAAATCAGTACAGACAGCGTGGCAGGTTGACACAGCTCGTCTCATCTCCTCTACACTTAGATGATGTGTATTTTTCTCTCAATGGGAGAACAATGAGAGACGTGTATCACATTTCCTGTGATGTGCAAATGTTATTTTCATATTGTCAAGCATGGAAATTCCTTTGCAATAGAGATTCAATCAAAATCGTGACCAGACACTTTTTTGTTAAAAAGTTTTCATAAAGCTGCTATAAATCTCAGATATAATGAAAAACTCTGCTGCAGAACCCATAGTTTGTAAAATCAAATAGCAATGGTGAATCCAAGTGTTATTTAAGATATTAAGATATTTATAGTCATTACCCAGTCAGGGAAAAACTCACTATTCATTAAACAGTCCATCGATCTATGATCGATTATTATATGCCTGATGATTTTTTTCCCTGTTTATTGTTGATCAGCTTTTATTTATATTGGTGATTACTATTTTATTAGAATTATACTTTCTAGCACATGACTATTTAGGTTTATTACATTATACACTAATAGCCACCCTTGTTTAACTTCTTTCTCATTCAATTTTTCTATATCCCTGACAGCCTAATTATAAAGGAGTCATTGGTCATCCCAGGAGTTTTGGCTTCCAGGCTACAGATAAAGAGACGCTTTACTTATAGCTTGTACATTTGTAGAATGGTAGTATTTCCAGTTGCAAAAGTTTGATTAATTTCATAATGTTGGTGCAAGGGTTACCGGAGTTACATTAACTACTCCTGTGCGGAAAAGGAGAAATGTTGTAAGATTGCTGTTCTATCAGGAAAAGGGAGTAATCATCCAATAGCAAATTAATAAATTGCCTGATGCACGTCAGGAATGCTCATATGAACTGCTTCAGTACACGACTTAAAGCAAGCTGTGACATCCCTGCTGCCACAGCTATTGTGGACTGGAATCATTTAGACTCAAAGTAATGTTACACAGACAACAGTATAGTCAGCAGTGTCATCAGTGAATTTCAGCACTGAAATTCTCTTTATTATTTATTTATCTATTGAATTATTCTTTTACATTTTTGTGTGATTGTGACCTGTAGAAAAGCTCCCTGTGACTTTATTGTTATTGATGCCACCAGCAGTTCTCCTGTAGGTAGATGGTAAATGACAAATAATAACTCTATATAAAACAAAAACACAAATAACAGAGGAAAGATGTTATGGGTGTGAATTATGCAAGACAATTCTTATAAAAAGTAATACATTAAAAAAAGAAAATAAATGAAAAAATGAAATGAAAAAAGCAATTAAAAGACCTATCATTACTCAGATAATGTAATGTGTTTGTAAGCAAATGATTTTAAACATTTCAGATAGATATGTATGACATCCCTGCAACATATATGATGCATGTGTAATAGGATCCAGCAGAGATATGCAGGATTACGTCATCGGTGTCTGTGGCGGCTCTGAGCCTCAGTGACATCAGTAGTGTCTTAAGATTGTTTCCTTAGTGATCAGGTGGTTTCATTACTGGGCACAGCCATGCTGGAATCAGCTATTTAATGTGTTCAATCATTGCATTCTAAACACAGCTGTAATGCATTCAGTTAGGCTGCTGCAATTGGACACTATGCATTAAAAGGCTTCATTTTCCTGTTTCCTGTGCTGGTTGTAGTTCATCTCTGCTAGTGTGGGCTTGTCTCTATAGTTTTTGTATTTTGAACTTTTGTAGAACTCGATCTGAACCTGACTTTGTTTTTGGATTAACTTCTGTTGTGCACCATTCTTTCTGGACTTTGGTTAGACACTTTAGTTGTGCTTGATCTCCTTGGGCCTCCCCGTGTCCCATTGTGACAGCATAATACTTGTCAACCTAAACCTGCACTACCCAGAGCTTAAGACCTGGGAGTAAGCATGTATTGTTTGGAGTGAAACCCAGATTTTTTTTTAGGTTGCAAGGAGTTAAAGACTTGGGACCACACAGTTCAAATATCAAACTTTTATTGCAAACAAGTAAAAAGAAAATATAATAAAGTACTTAGCTTCCGATAGTTTCTTTAAGGAATATGTTCAATCAGCAATTATCCAGGACCCCATTCTCTACTTGAGCTGGACAGACAAAAGACTGGCACTGCTACAGATGGTCCAGGATGAGGCACCTTATGTCACAGCAAAATCAGCTTTTATAGAAAGGAGACTAAGGGTGTCAGATATTACTAACATATAAAGGTATAAACATAATTCAGAACTTCTTATTGGTATAGCTATGAGTATTAAACAATTTCACTTATTCTACGCAGTTGCAATAGCAGTGAAGTTACACGGGACTTTCCAGTACATGCACAGTTAGCATTGGGACAACGTCTTGCTGATATATATATATATATATATATATATATATATAGACATGATATATATATATATATATATATATATATATACAGACACAATAAAAGTGTAAGAACAATAAAATGGAAATCAGTGGCCATTTTGCTTGGTCTGTGACAGAGCCCCAACATTAAATTAATAGCATTCCCATTTAACAAATAATACATTTCCTCTTCCCCCCAAACAACCCCAGCAATAAGTGAATATAATTTACAATTAATAATTATACTTATTTCCCATAGCCATTGATAAAATTAAATAGATATTCACATTTAATAAATAAGCCCTCCTCCCCAAACTCAGCCCTGCATTCAATTAATAGCCTCCAAACCACACCAACATTAAATTAACGGTTCCATCAACTCACCTTAAATGAATAGGCCCTACTATTAAATTAAACAATTAAACATCCCACCATCTTCCTGCAAATAAATTAATAGTATCTACCATTAAAAAATTGACCCCCGCCCTCATTGGTCTCATGTAAGAAATCATCAGTGATGGAAACACATTAGGGAGGGTGAGGTGGACATACTTAGGGAGAAGGGAGGGAGGTAGCAAGAAACATTATGTACAATAAAGCTTTCAATTTATTTAAAGCTGATTAACATTTTTCTGTTGCTTCCAAAATTTGGAAAAATAATTTATATAATTTTGAGTCTTTTCTTTCTTAATGCATAATGTAGTTTTCCCAGTCTATTGGTTTCCAATTGCCTGAAAGATGCTGTTCCCAACATTCTGTGTATCGTAATTGTTAGGACTCTGCCATTTGTTTGTAATTGACTTGCAGTACCTCTTTTCCACCAGAGATGTTGCTGTTTTACTTTTGAACATTCCACTTCACCTGCAGAAGTTAACCTCCTTCCCTGATTAGTGCCTGCTCCACTGCTTTATATACCTGCCTCAGTCATTGCTCTTTGCAGTTCATCAGTTATGCTTCCTGCTGCTATCTGTATACCCTGAGAATATTCTGTTCCAGTTTGATACTTGGTTCTGACCTCTGTCTATGACCTTACCATCCCTGATTGCTGCCTGGATTGACCTATTGCTTGTGACCCCGACTATGCATATCGCTGCCTGGACCGACCCTTTGCCTGGTATTTGACTATGCCTATTCATCTGTGATTCCATTTTCCAGCCTCAGGTTCGTGGTGTTCGCTGTCTGGACATTGTACTTACCTGTGCTCACAGTGTTCCACCATCCAGACTTACAGCTTGATCTGGCTTCTGCACCTTTCCTTGTACTGTGTTGCTCTCCATCGCCATCTCCATAAGGCCACAACTGGTATTACACCCAACCTAGAATCTGTGTTGCTGTAGACTGGACTATTTATCATTCCCTGCATCCGTGGTTCAAACCTGGTTGACCTGCTACCTTGTACTGCAGTTAACCCTTCATATCCTGGCACTGTTGTGCTGTGCACTAACCTTGCTATTTCATGTGTTTGAAACACACCATTGGTTGTTCTGTGTTGCTGTTCACATTTACTCTGCACCAATTGGCTTTCCAGGTGTATCTGCCTTAATAAACATACTTTATTTTATTCAAAGACCTCTGCTTCACCCTGAGTTCATGGTAGGAATCGTAACACTTATCTCATAATTTACTGCTTTGTGTATATCTTACAAGACTTGTAAGCATCACACTAAGATAAATTCCTTAATTTGCAACAGATACATGTCTACACACCTTCAGATGTACAATATATTTATACGATTGGGAAATATACCATAAACACATATAATAAGGATATACAGTATATATATATATATATATATATATATATATATATATATATATATATATATATACACATACACACACACACACTTAATCAAGATAAAAAAATATATACCTTGCTGTAAGGTGTGAATTATCTATATTTATATTAATATTTTATTAACAGATACTTATAGGGGTGGGAATACATATTTAAGACATGCAAAGGAATTTTTGGAACTTGGTTTGGCTATAATATTCAGACAGAATACTGTATTATATCTCTAGCTGCTGTATATGTGATTTTGCTGAATCATAGTTTTCCTTCATTTTAGTTTCAACAGCAAAACAAGAATAGTAGCAACAGTTAATTCCCTTGCTATTGAGCATTGATGATACCCTTGCCTTCTAGTATGTTATGTAATATCTGAAAGCATTTAGTCACTGACAAAAAAGGGCCCTCTCCATAAATAGAAACAGTAACAGTATATTAGTCAACATGAAGTCCAATATAATAATAATAATAATAATAATAATAATAATAATAATAAATCTTCTCCATTTCTTATTATAATCAAGTTGATACTTTTTATTAGAGATGTGCGTAGACTCCAGTGTTTTGGTTTTGGTTCTAAAGCCATCTTATTGGTTTGTGTTTAGCCAAAAATCCTCATGAGTTTTGGTTTTGGACCAGGATTTAGTTATAAATTCTGAAAAAAAGGTAAAGTCATGTAATTTTTGCTGTTTTTGTCCTTCATTGGTATTTATATCATTAACATTCATTTAGAGTAATTTACACCTCATTTGCACATCATCCTTTCTGTACAGAAGAGCTAGCACACAATGCCAGGTCATTCACAGCACCCGGTCCTTGGTCCGCTTACTAGTACAGGTGTTTTATTGCCCCTAACACAATTGCCTCCACAGCATGATTTGTCAGAGTCAAAAAGCACCCTTTGTTTGTCCACTAAATAGTTACGGCGTCATTGATACTGCCCCTCATACAATTGCCTTCAGATTGAAACACCTGGGACTTTAAAAGCAAGAAATATATTTTCTGGGGGGGCTTGTGCTCCTCACAGTTAATCATCACCCTGTTCTTTGTCCCCTGTATAGTTCAAATGTCAGTGATATTGACACGTGCACAATTCCCTTCAGATCCAAACATTTTGGGGCATATTCAATTAGGATTCGCGCTCGCTATTACTCGTGGCTGCACAGGTTCCGGTACCATTACAGCACTGCAACATCACAGATTTCCGTGCGCAACCCATAGGGGGAATGCTGTGATGTTGCAGTGCCGTAATGACACTTTACACGCGTAGCTG
This sequence comes from Mixophyes australis, assembly GCA_036250195.1. Taxonomy (NCBI): domain Eukaryota; kingdom Metazoa; phylum Chordata; class Amphibia; order Anura; family Limnodynastidae; genus Mixophyes; species Mixophyes australis. The sequence continues at coordinate 465,068,971 of JAVHZZ010000001.1, read as the reverse complement.
TGCATAATCGCGGGCACAAATTCTAATTGAATATGCCCCTTTGATTTTAAAAGCAAGAATTAATGTTTTTACTTCTAATTAGTTCAACCATAGCATCTACTATACATAGCATTTCTATGATGAACTATGGATTAGCGAACAAGAGTACAATCATATTTTATGATTTTGTAAAAAAAAGTGTAAAGGATTTAAAGGTAATGTTCTTTTACACCAAGCCGTCAGCTGTCTGTTCCAGTAAGTTACATCCTTCCCATATATCTTCAGACACTGATGACTTTGTGAGGATTTATAGATCTGTAGATTTTGGAACATTAACATCTTTACAGACAATGAATTGAGTATAAAAAGCCAGGTATTGAGTATTTGCCAAATGGCTGAACTCCTGGACCTCAGACCACACAGCTATACTAATTATTGGCAGAGGGATTTACTATGTAAATATTAGTATATATTTTGTTCTTCTTAAGTGCTGATTTTCTCATTGTAAAATGAAAGGAATTTTCCCCATACATAATTACCTGCTCCCCTTGTCTTCCTTGTCTTTTTTCCACACACTGTTCTTTCTATTACACCTCTTATACTTAGCTCTTTTTGCTATCCCAAAGGTTCTGTGTCTGTATTGCTATTGTTATTATGCTTATGAACCCAGTTGAATCCCAAGGAATCACTTGTCACTTTCAGGAACATGGAACAATGGAATAAAAACCTGGAAGAGTATCAAACATTAGCAAATTCTGCTATTTTACACCAAAACTTTATTGTTACTTAACAAGCGGGGAAACGTAGCTGCAGTGAATCAAACTGTATTATCATTGTTATTATTTTTATTGTTGATTTATAAGGCGCCACAGTGCTCAGCAGCGCAATACGGTAAGGAAGACAGAATATATATGAAACAGGGTCATACAAGGCAGACAAAATAAATGCAGACATGAAAACAAAGGGTATGGAGGACCCTGCTCATTAGGGAGCTTACATTCTAAGTGGAAGACGGCACAGCTGAAACCAGGGGCAGTGGGGACATCTGCCCCCCAGGCCGGTCCCATAATGGGCTACTTTGGGCTGGGTCACTGGGCCACCTGCATTTTTTTCCATTAAAATATGCTGCCCCTGAGTCTTGCCCCTGAGCTGAAATTTGCCAGCCCTTCCCTGGCTGAAACAAAAGGAATGAGGGTGCTTCAGAGTGGAGATTGGGACAGTTGTGAAGGGGCATTAATGTGAATAGTGTTATCGGGGATACGTTGAGCTTTAAAGAAGAGATGGGTTTTTAGAAAGCATCTACAGATTTGAAGGCTTTGGGAAAGTCTGATTGGGTGTGGAAGGGAATTGTATAAGTGGGGAGCAGCACGGGAGAAGTCTTCTAGGTGGGAGTGAGAGGTGGTTATCAGAGATGAGAGTGGTTATCAGAGATGAGACAAGGCGCAGGTCAGAGGTAGATCTAAGAGGGCGGGATGGAAATTATTTTGATATGAGATTTGAGGACAGAAGAAGCCACTGTACTACCATACATGATCATAATACAATTCTATGAACCTCAGTGGCGCACGCAGTGGGGGGTTTCTGAGTCTCTAGAAACCCCCCCTGCGCTAACTAAGTGGCCACTGTCCTATACAGCAGCCGCGTCGCTGTCAAACGAGCGTCCGTGGCGGTGCTGTAGTGTTTATAGCACCGCCGCGGACGCTTCTTAGACAGCGCCGCGGCTGCTGTATAGGACAGAGCTGACAAAACGGAGCTGCTGCGCATGCGCGGGTGCATGCGCAGCAGCTCTCTCTCGGGTTGTTTTTTTTCTTTTGTTTTTTTGGGTCGGGGGGGAAACCCCCCCCCCCCAACAATCCTCCATGCGCCCCTGAACCTCTATACAAACACAGGACATTACACCTCCCAACTATTGGGAGAACATTCTACTATCCCTTGCAATTGGAAAACCATTCTACTATCCCTAACTACACCTATGGACTGACCATCCATTCAATTATTATGGTATATGCATTTTTGCATTATTTGATTCAATTGAGCACTGTAAGATTTGATATTATGATAGTCCACAACACCCCAACATGAGCTGACCACCATATATGATCATAATAGAATTCTATTACACTCTATACAGACATAGGACACTACACCTTCCCAACATGACCTGATCACTGGACATGATCATAATACAATTCTATTACACTCTATACAGACATAGGACACTACATCCCCAACACGAACTGACCACTGGACATGATCGTAATACAATTCTATTACACTCTATACAGACATAGGACACTACACTCCCAACATGACCTGACCACTGGACATGATCATAATACAATTTTATTACACTCTATACAGACATAGGACACTACATCCCCAACATGTCCTGACCACTGGACATGATCATAATACAATTCTATTACACTCTATACAGACATAGTACACTACACCTCCAACATGACCTGATCACTGGACATGATCATAATACAATTCTATTACACTGTATACAGACATAGGATACTACACCTCCAACATGACCTGACCACTGGACATGATCATAATACAATTCTATTACACTGTATACAGACATAGGACACTACACCTCCAACATGACCTGACCACTGGACATGATCATAATACAATTCTATTACACTGTATACAGACATAGGACACTACACCTCCAACATGACCTGATCACTGGACATGATCATAATACAATTCTTATACACTGTATACAGACATAGGACACTGCACCTCCAACATGACCTGACCACTGGACATGATCATAATACAATTCTATTACACTGTATACAGACATAGGACACTACACCTCCAACATGACCTGATCACTGGACATGATCATAATACAATTCTTATACACTGTATACAGACATAGGACACTGCACCTCCAACATGACCTGACCACTGGACATGATCATAATACAATTCTATTACACTCTATACAGACATAGGACACTACACCTCCAACATGACCTGACCACTGGACATGTACATAATACAATTCTATTACACTCTATACAGACATAGGACACTACACTCCCAACATGACCTGACCACTGGACATAACAATTAGACAATTCTATTACATCCTAAACAGACATAGGAGACAATGCCATTAACATGACCTGACTAATGTATGTGATCATTTATTAAATTCATTTTACACACAATACAGACATAGGACACTACACCTACCTAACATGCCCTGACTAATAGATGCGATCATAGCATTGTTTTATTTTACTGTATATAGGCTTAGAACGCTATAGCTACCTAACAGGACATGATCACCGGACATGATTATAAGACATTTCTACAGAATTTTTAAGATTTATGTTTGATAAATTATTGCATAAACAGCACACAGGATAATACCATATACTACGAAATTCATCCAACTACTACTTTAAGGGAAGTACAAGTGGGCACTTGGTCAATATTAAAAACTTGTTAAAAGATTGTTATCTGGAGCACTAATTTCCAGGGACAAATATTATAAAGATGGGAAACAGAAGCAATTTTCTTTTATGCTAACAGCCTGCTGTATTTAGCATTAGCAAGGCTAAAAATAAAGCAGATAGTTCAGTACAACTGCAGAACGTGCACAAGTTGCTATATTTAGTCTAATTTCCTATAACAGAATTTTCTCATTGCCCAATGAAATATCACAGTTCTTTTTTTTAAAATAGACAGCACTACAGACTTTATAAATGTGTTCTGTAATTAGCTCAGCCAGTGCGTCAATACATTGAGCTGAGCGTAGTGGCATGTTTCACGTAGTTTGTTTACTTAGTTGGGTGGTAATGTGATAAAATGTTTTATCACAGCGTTAAAGAGGCCTTAATGATCAGCCGTGCCTCAGGAATGTAATTGCTTGCGTCACTCAGACCTTATATCATCTGTGTGAAAACTGCTGTCAAGTCAATTCATAGAAACATTCACAATTCCTACTCACACTTACTAGAACCCAAATAATTCAGTGTTAGGTGAAGGTTTATTATTGTCCCCAATGCAACATGCGGCATATCTGAGACTTATGACATTCTTGATATAGGAAATTCTCATTTCATTCTGGGTGACAATACAAAAATGATCCTGGTGACCACTATATAACACAAACAGCAATTTTGTGACCGCCTCACAATATCACCCCCCTCATCTTTAATTAACCCTTCCTCAAAATCATTAACTCCTTCAACCTTATCATAACAACCCCTTCAACATCTTTAACCCCTTTATAATTGTTAACTCCCTCATCTCCATGTTAATTAGCCTCCACATCATTAATTAATCATATTACTATTCCTTAACCACCTCATTACCTCCCTTAGTCTCATCAAAAGATCTAATTAATTCCAATAAGATCATTAATCCATTCACTCTATAACAGCGTTTCAGGCAGGTAGGGGCCGTGCACTGAAACAATAGACTGCATGAAACTTACCTTCAAAATTAGACAAGGGGGAGGGATGAAGGTACCCAATCCCCTGCTGGGTACAAAAAAATTATTTTTAATTTAAAATTTTTTTAAATAGGAAAAAGAAAAAAAAGGTAAAGATATAAGGTGGCCTCAAGGTGACAAACAGTCTATCAGGAAAAGTCCGAGTAAGGTCTATGGTTGGTCCGCTCCTGGACACCCATAGATGGTGGTGACAATTTTTTTAATTGCACCTCTCATTTGCCCACTCCTAAAATCACTCACATTTTTTTCTCCTTTGTTGATTGCCTAATTACCTGTAGTTGGAAATATGCAAGGCAGCAATTCTGCCATGAATCAGTGCAGTTAGGATTACCAAGTTCTAGGTAAGTTGGATAGAATGCACAGGACGTACGAGGAGGCACCAAAGAGAGTCACATGCAGCCGTACTGAAAAGCAGCAATAGCTTATTCCGCATTTACAGGGCTTGTTGCATTTAATAGGATGGACAGCATAAAGGAATGGTCATTATCTCAAGTAACCATAACTAGCCTCAACATTGAAAAGCTCTGAAGGTTTCCCTAGACACTCTGGAACTGTGGTACTGGATTGGGACCCCCAGACTTGGCAACTGTGACATCCAATACATTCTAATACATTCAAAGGGACCACCACCCATTTTTCTATAGTATGAGAGAGGGGTGAAATAATTTATTGCAGTCACCTCCCTAATGCAGGAGGGGAATCCGGTTAACTGGCATACATAACATAATGACTATTTTGTATCCAACTTGAGCGAAATGCCTTGCTCCAGGTGGTATACTGCCACCAAGGCTTTCAAAGGGGAAATCCAATGTTTGTTTGTTTGTGATAGAAGAAAAGTGACATGCAATCCTCTCCTTGAACATATAAACAGTCTTTCAAATATACAACTTTTTGCAGGGACACACGATACCTTATATCAAATATCCTAACAGTAATAAAAATCTACTTTAATTCTGGAAATATAGTCCTACAGGTAGAACAGGACTATTATCATACTGTGAAAAGTAGGTTGGCAGATATGGCATAAATGTTTATAGGCAAGTGCAAAACCCACCTGTTTTAGGGATAGTAGGAAATATGCATATATAAAAATAAGGCTGTTACATAACAATTGGTGTCCACTATATCACCCTCATGGCTTAATCAGCAGACAGATCGCACACACCTTATTATTATTATTATTATTATTATTATTCTTTATTTATTAGTTGCCACAAGATTTCCGCAGCGCCTGTACAGAATACAAACAGTAGACCATACAGGGTAAAACAGTACAGAACCATAAACAAATAATACGAAGACTTCAGAAATTGCAGGCATGGTTATTGTAGTGATGCTGGAGCAGCAGAACAGGTATAGAGACAGGAGGGAAGAGGGCCCTGCTCATAAGAGCTTACATTCTAAGGGAGGGTAAACAGACATCAGGCACAGAGGGGAGTCAGTTAAGGGGATATAGCGCGGGAAGGAGTGAAAAAAGGGTCCGTGAGGAGAACGGAGATAAGAACAAGTGGAGGAGATCGAGAAAGGGTTAGGTGGATGATTGGTAGGCTTTAAGGAATGGGTGAGTTTTAAGTGCCCGTTTGAAGGAGCACAAGTTAGTGGACAGACGGATGGAGCGAGGGAGGTCGTGCCAGTGAAGGGGGGGCAGCACGGGAGACATCTTGGATTCTGGAGTGGGATGCGGTGATCAGAGTGGAAGAGAGGCGACATTGGCCAAGCGCAGGGAGCGGGTGGGAGTGTGAATGGAGAGGAGGTTGGAGATATATGGGGCAGTGAAGTGGGAGAGGGCGTTGTAGGTGAGGGTGAGAATTTTTAAAAGGATTCCGTAGGTGCAGGGGAGCCAGTGTAGGCAAGGCAGAGAGGGAGTGGCGTTAAAGGAAGAGAAATGTCTAGCAGCCGCGTTGAGTATAAGATCATTCCAATACCTTATGTACTTGTCTGTCAAAAAAAAAAAGTAATTTGTGTTACAGTCAGGGTTTGGTAAGGCTAGACTAGCTTCATCCTCGACCCCACCCTCCACTCCAAGCAAACCTCCTCCAATTTGTTAAAAAAAGACAGATTCAAACCCTAGTCTAACCTTACCCATATTCCTTAAATAAATCCTATACTCTAAGTCTAATGACTCTTAAAAAATGTGATTTTTATTTGAACATAACCAGCAGCTACATGAATATATTTCTTTAGAATGTGCTACTGACCACAATTAACATGTGTTTTGTAGAGGACATGCTCCCAATTGAGTTTGAAAGTTGTAATATATGGATCTCATTAATTGCTGATTAGCTGGTGCCTTTCAGAACGGATAAATGTATATAGTACTATTTCCATCTCATCTAATATTACTCTAATAACACTCTAATGAAGGCTAGAGGGGGGAACATGTCAAAACTCCACACGGTCTTGTTAAAGAAGATGTCCACTCAAACTCTTGTGTTTAAATTCATATCCTTCAGTTAATAATTCGCGAATATTCATATTTGATTTTCTGCTAATCATCTTAAACAAAATTTAAAATGATCAGCTGTTCTGCAGCACAAAGGGTTAACTCAGAGAGCTGCAACAGTTTTGCAACGATATAAAGAAATGGACAGTGGTCCTGGCTCCATGCATGTTCTATTAGTCCTCCAACACAGCTGCTATATTGAAGTTTTAAATAACACTAAAATAATGTTAGTGCAATGAACTTGTATACATACACTGTCTGGCACATGTTTGCTTCATGTCAATTTAAAAGCTTCCTACAGCATTCAGAAGCCTTTAAAAAAAAAAATATATATATATATATATATATATATATATATATATATATATATATATGTTGTGATAGTGAAAACCCAGTTTGTGTATTTCTGGTTTTGGCATATAGGTCTGGCACTTCTTGTTTATGCATTCCAGGATTGAATGCATACTGTTTGGAGTGCCTCATAGAGAATACAAGGGAGCCATTGCCTCATATATTTTGCAATGATCTGCAGACTATCAGCTTTTGATGAGTCATGAACTGCAGCTGCAGACAATCTGGGATTGTGTAAGAAGTCAGGTAACTACATCATACTTGCCTACTCTCCCGGAATTCCCGGGAGGCTCCCGTATTTCCTCACGGACTCCCGGAAGAGTAGGCAAAGCTCCCTAATTTGCCGAAATTCACGGCAGTGAATGGAGGGGGTGGGGCTTAAACGTGTCATTAAGCTCCGCCCCTTCCATTCAATGCCATGACTTTCGCTTTTTTGTCACATGACTTTTCCCCGTCCCCTAAATCTCCTGGGAGAGAAATCGAAATCTTAAAAGTTGCCATGTATGAACTACATGTTTTTTTTTAATATCTGCCTTTTCTGTTGTTCTATGTTGTTGTCTTGACAAAGGTCCAAATGTAGGACCGAAATGTTGATTTATAATGTGAGATATGGAATTGAATTATAAGAAAAATAAAGCAGAAATGGTGATTGTATCTCTTAGTAAACAGCCATGTATTTTTGCCTTTACTGTGTCACAGTCCTCCTCCCCCCAGGTCCATGAACCACCCGTAGGTTCAGATCACTGGTACAATAATAGTAGTGAATAGTGCCATTAATAAACAAGCACCGTGGCCACAACAAATAAAATATCCAAAACGAAGCTGCTGTGCATACCCAGTGGCAGCTGCCTATCCTACATAGTCTCAACATAGATTGAATGGACGGGATATTGAGTATATGTTATGATGGCTTATACAATGGAAAATAATCAGATTGGACTGACAGGCAGAAAACTGGTTAGTAATTTGTGAACAACTATTGGGGGGTATTTAGGTGTTAATGTTGTCAAAGAAGGGCTAAATGAATATCTTAACAAGTCATAATATGATAATGAGATGTGTTAAAGTGGAATATATGTTTGTAAGGCAAGCATAAATGTTTATTCTATATTCACACATATATATATATATATATAGAGCGAGAGAGATGTGTGTATACACACGCACATATCTATCTATCTATCTATCTATCTATCTATCTATCTATCTATCTAATCTATAGATAGATAGATAGATAGATAGATAGAGATATATAGAGATATAGATATGGATATAGATATAGATATATATATAGATATATATAGATATAAATATATATATAGACACTCAGTTAGAGTTGCCCGCATTTCCGCCAGAAGCGCAGGTGTGATATGTGTCCCTTAGAAAGGTGCATTAACCTGTTTGTTTTCAGCTACAATACGTGCAATTGAAAATAAACCTGTAAATGAAGGTATGGTTAAGGCCCATAAAGAAAGAAACACTTTGGGCCTGAGTCATTAAGGGGAGCAAAGCAAAAAAAAAGGAGTAAGTTTGCTCCTGGACAAACCATGTTACACTGCAAGGGGTGCAAATTAGTTTATTATTTTGCACGTAAGTTAAATACTGGCTGTTTTTTCATGTAGCACACAAATACTTGATAGCTTTATGTCTACACTGACATTTAAAGTGGATCTAGGACATGCCCAACTATAAATCTGTCGCCACATTTTAAAATTGCCTCCCCCTCCAATACAACATGGTTTTGCCCAGGTACAAAGTTATTCTTTTTTATACTTTGCTCTCCTTAATGACTCTTTAAGGCCCTTTAAACGTATCTTTATGCGTGGACATACTGGAGACACCATTCATATCCTCCCTCTCTTTTGTCTTGCACCTTATTTATCAATCTTGTCTGACTTATTCTTTTTTAATGTGCGATTACATTTTGGATGATTTGTAACTTCGATTGTCCGACTGATGAGGAATGACATTGTAGTTGTAAAAAATAAAGTATATAAACAACTTATTTTGTAAACAGCGAAAAAAGTGATCCAAGCACCAGCACTTATAGCCCGTCTCTTGCATCCTATATAAAATGAGCCCCATACAGTGCAAACCAACCACTGGTCTGGTAAATAAAAAACATCCACAGTATCTATAAACCTCATTTCATTTTCCAAAACAGCTGATGTAGGGAAAGCAGCAACATGAATCTCTTTCGCAGTACCAACTGCATGCTCTAAATCCCCTGATGCAGGACTATGTGTTTTCACTAAAGTCTTCCCTGCACCGAGTGATGTTGTAGAAAACTCTGTTTATGTGCGTTTTTCAAACTGGACAAAAATGATTGGAACATTACATTTAAAAGCTTAGTTGACACTTGCCAACTCTCCCGGAATGCCCGTGAGACTGCCGAATTTCGGGTAGGTCTCCAGAACTTCCGGGAAAGCTGACAATTCTCCCGCATCTGTCCACTTCCTAATGAAGTGCCCAGATTTGAAGCCTCCATGATGCGATTCTCCGGGAATCACATCCTTTTGGCTCGCCCCCCCCTGCTACAATGACGCGTTTGCGTCATTACGTCACAGGGACGGGGCTAAAATGACGCAGTTCGCGGAGCCCCACTCCCTCACGCCCACCTCTACACTGAGACTCCCGGAGGCAGATCGTTAAAGGTCGGCAACTATAGCGTAGTTTTACTCACGTGAATATGATGGTGCAAGATGAGTGAAAAGTACTGCTAGAATTATTTTGTCCAAAAGAGGTGTACAAGCGTTTCAGCTCCCACGTTTTACACACTGTGGCAGCTTCTCAAATTCCCATGGCGGAGAATGTTGATGATATATATATATATATATAAATATATATATATATATATATATATATATATATGCTCTCATCCAAAATGCCAGACTGCTCTTGAGGCTGCTATTAAAATTGAGTGCCCTGAAGCTTGAAGGAAAGAGTTATCCTCTGTGCAGAACTCGTTGTATAGAACATCATGCTTGGGAAACGCTCCTTGACTTATTTCCAGTAATAGTCAAGTGTTTTGTGCACATCTTTGATCCGTCATCGGAAAATAAGATTACAAATATAATTGATTGAGGCAAATACATCAAAGACTAATTGACACTATAAAATGTAGATTAAAATCAAAACAACTCCCTATATTAAAATGAAGGCATGCAGGTGCCAATAAATTCTCTTAGTCCGCAGACTCTACCTTGGTGCAACAAGGATAAGATGAATGGACGGTTTTCATAGAGACATGTTCCTAAATAACGAATGTCTATGGAAAAGTATGAAGAAAGAAATAATATAATTAATATGATCCCACCACTAGTTTTTCCCACAGGGCGTTAAGACTTAAGCTCTCTCCATCTTCTGTGTTTGGTGGTATAAAAGTTACGCTGGCAGGAAGCAGAGAAGATGATGAAAATGAACATGCATTGCTCTAAAAACTGTGGTTGGCAGATCAATAGATGTAATAAATCAGCTTAAACTGAAGAAACTCCTTCTATGTGTGTCATTACTGTATTCTGTCTTGATCACCTAATTGCAGAGCTTGAATTTTGTTTTTTTTTATCTCAACAAAACCTATGATGACACTGATCATAATTACATCTATAATTGTTACAGACAGTGAGAATTAGAGTCAAATTCTAAATAATATCACAGAAATCTATGCTGAGCTAATGTTATGGGAAAATCATTGGAAGGCTCAGAATGCTGCACTACCCTCTACTCATCCTGAAGCTTTATTGTAAGCTAGAAACCTGTAATATCCTAATATCAACGGCCTCCTGGAGATATATGTTCTTCCAACCTGTGAGGTTGAGCGCAGCATTATGTCTAAAGCAACTAATAACCAGGCTTTAGCTGGGCAAAAAGTCACCGCTACTGAACAGTCACATTCAGAACTACATTCATGAATAAGCGCACTAAAAGGTGTTTTGGTCAGATTCTCCGTCTACTGGGTAAACAGCTGGTACCAGGACATTCAGAACGTCATCAAATGCATAGTTCAAAATCAGCTTTGGTTCAGCCTTGATTTCCTTAAGTGCAATTACAGTTCCACTGAGACACCTTGGTTTTACCTGGGTGTTGGACAATTTGTGAGGGAGCACCATCTGGAGGGACTTAAACCAGACCTGTGGAAGCCAAAAACTGTCCACAGCCTCATCAGAGCGAAAGACATCATGGAGTCTGTTCCAGGAATCCCTGCTGCAACAGCCAAACACGTGTGGGAGAATGTGGCCTCTAAGACGCTGACTAAGAGACACAAAGACATTGCATGGATGGCTATCCAGGGATGTCTGCCTCTCAGGACATTCATGCACTCCCGGAACCTGTGCCGATATGTCCACTGCCCCTTCTGTATCACCAGAAGGGAAACAGCACAGCGTATTTTCTGGGACTGCCCCACTGCACAGGCACTGTTGGATGCCTTGGAACATGAACATAAGGACAGTGTGCCCAGAACTTGCCTTTCCAGCCATTCAGTATTTTATGGATTATTTCCTGGGACCCACATCATTAGGACAATCCAGGAGGCCTGGCGCCTTATGAAGTGTTTTAAGGACGCTATGTGGCTTGCCAGGAATCGCCTCATTTTGAAGCGGGTGAAGATGACCATCCAGGACTGTCACAGGCTGATCCACAGCCTGCTAAGAGACTATAACACCCTTGACAGTCCTGTGGAAGAGGAAGATGATTGATTGATGTCTCCCTCTTCTCCTCCCCCTATGTGTGTTTTTTATTATTAAAACCTTTGGATGTGCTTCCCCTCCCTTACCCCCTCCAACCCACTCCCCTATCACTGTTTGCAGTGTTATTGAATGTCATGCCTTATTTGTGCACCCTTCCCATATTTATGTCTGTCCTCAATAAAGCTCCAGGCTTGTGATTTCCCCACCCTACCCCTCTCACCTACCGTCCCCTCACATCCATTGTTTTTTTGAAATGTTATATTGTTTAAGTTTGTTTGGTTAGTGCAGTACTCGATGCATAGTTTGTGCCTTGTATTGTAATAAAATGTATGAATGATTATGTTTTACGGTGTACCCATACACTTGAATGTAATGTATCATATGTTTTTTGTGCTTTATACAAATAAAGTTACTTTTTCAATCAAAAATACACTAAGACGCATAAGTTTGCAGAGCAGCAGAATTTTCCACAGGCTGATGGCAGGAGCGGTGCAGAGTGTGAACGATCCCTGTAAGGTGCAGAGTAAGCCCACCAGTGCACCTAGTTTTGCAAAGCAGCGCAAAGCCACAATCTCGTTCTGCGGGTCGTGGTTATTGAAATGAGGTCAATGAGTTTAGAGCTTGGAGATTTCAACTCAGCAAAAATATAAAATTTTGGATTAGGTCAAAGTTTTTACTGGCACCAGATTTGTGTCCCATGTTGCATTTTTCTGGGGGAAGCACATTTCTAGGCACAATGCAGTATAAATCTCCATACACACATGTAATTAAAACACCCTGATGCCCCCTCACTCTTATTATTAATTAAAGTGATAAATAAAGTTAAACCAGGCAGTGACATAGAAGAGAACTGTCACTTTCAATAAAGTATTATTGAAAGGGATGGTACAAAAGTAATAAGAGGTTCCACTTTGATGTGATGTTTACACGTTTGCACAGTGTGTCTTTAGAGGTTTACTTTCATCATTCCAACACTTAGGCGTACTAGTTGTTGTTGTGAACCAATCACCTGAGAGCACTGAGTAGGCATGTATCTTTATGTGTGCTGGGCGGGCATTCTAGGTCATAGTTCACAACTGTCTCTATTTTGGCAGGACATCCCCCGAGCAGCAAAAGGGGTGGGGCTTAACCGTGAAGTGGGTGGTGTTTTACCCAAATATGTCCGTTTGTGGGTGGAGCTGGACGGGTCTTACATTGCCCTAGTTTCAGGATTCTAAATGTTGGGAGGTATGATCTAGGTGCAACCATGCAAAACCAAGTGCGTTCATAAATGAGGTCCACAGTCACCACTATTATAATGGGAGAGATTTAAAACATAGTAACTCCCAGAGACCCCAAGCAGTCACAAGAAAAGTGTCAGAAAAGAAATCAGGCATGATCTGACCTACACACTTACGGCCCTGCAGATTCCCACAAGTTGTCACAAAGAAACATGTTTCATCTGTGCTTCTTTTTAAAGTTGGAAAAAATAATTATCATAGCTCAGTACCTAAGTTCTAATCTCACAGTGCAAAATGAAACACACTTACTCTGTATCTAAGATATTGGAATTCCTGCTCTCTCTCGAAGGCGTCATCAACTGTACAGACACTTTTATGTGCAATGTCAACATAACCTGCCTGTACCTGATAACGGGCTGAGATACAAAGGAAAAAATATCTATTTCTGTTATCTTTTCCTATAATTTCACAGCCCATTACAAAAGCATCTTCAGTCAGGTGCTGAATGAGAGATTAATATCCCATGAAATACTTTCTTTTTTTAGAACTTACGCATTTATATTAGAAAATGTCTACAAATTCTTCAGAAACTGCCAGAAGACATTGTATCCTGTTTTATGGTCAAAAAGTCACTATTTTATTTAAAATAGTTTATGGTTTATAGTGTCGAAGTCAGATAATTAGACATGGTCATTTTCAATTAATATCTAACAACTTGATTGTCTTTGTCTGAAATTATGCGTATAGCACGCTACGGTGTGGAGGAGCGCAATCAACTAGAACACGTGGCAGACACCTTTACACATATCTACACGAACACACTCACACTTGTAATTAGTTCATATTAAAAATAGTTGTAACACATAGTTATTTGTACCGAAATGTAGCAGAGTTTATGGTGAAATACTATAATGTTATATACACGTTAGTGAGTTCAAAGGTTCAGGTCGCAGGAAACATGTCATGTTTGGTATCATTCTAATCCCCTATTTATCCGCAGACGTCTGGTTCATTCGCCGAAAGGATCGCACATTGTGTATGGTAGTTATGGATGATAGGAAATAAATTATTAGAATGGTATTGTCTGTGTAATGCTAATAGACCAGTTTGAACCAGTTCTTGGCAGGAAAATTAAGTATGTATCTTCTGGAGAGCTGACCCCCACCCTTGGAGGGCATCATTTGAACTGGCCAATGACCTGCATTACACTTGACCTTCCTGAAGCCTCAACCTATGGAAGCAAGCCACATCATCTGTATTGTTTTCAATGTATCACTGATTGTATATAAGTGGGGGCTCTGGGACCAGTGTTCAGTCTACTTGACCACAGCCTTCAGACCTGAATGACTGTACACTGGGTCCAGGGCGCCTGCTAAAAGTAACGGCTGTACTTATTTTATTCTGACTTGTTATTCTGCTACTTTTGGCTATTAAATCACATTGTGCTTTGGAACCACATCACTGGAAGTGGACAACTGTTATTGGACAGCAACTAGATGTTCATAACAATAGCATATACAATTATTCTTTAGACTGTAGGAAGTTTCCACAATTGACGTTATTGAAAGATAAATATAAATACTACTGTAGATTTTCCAGGGAAAAAAAACCTTGTCTGCAACCACAAGGCTTGTGGGCAGGAAAATACCCCATTATTAGAAGAAACGTGATTTTATTGCTTTGTGGGTAGAAGATTGTTGGACATATTGAACCTTACCAAGAGCTTCCATGGTTCTAAAACATAACTCACTCAGGTCATAACTTTGACCAAGCCTCTCTCTACTTGGGTACACAGCTTCAAGAAGGTCACCCTTACTTGGGAACAGCCAAACTTTACTCAGGTCAACCCATGGTTATGCTGAAACAGTTTTTCGATAAGCCCACCTTTAGATATGTAACAGGCCTATCAAAATGGCCACTGAGCTCTATTTTGTTGTATTCATACTTTTCTGTGTGCATTGTAAAATGCTTATCTGATCAAAGGCTGGGCCGAGACATCTCCACATATAGGACCTCATTTAGAGTCGGACGCAAAGTCCGTTTAAGAAGTGTAGGAGTGGGAGTGTGCCGCAGCTTGGTAGGGTATTACGGATGGCAAGCAACCCCATTTGCGTCCCACTCTTAATACCCTATCGAGCTGCGAGCAGTTTCTGCAGCTAGCAAAAGCTTGTGCCACCTAATTCCTGCCGCATAGCTTTAGCCTTGTTTTGACGTGTGTTGCGCCTCACTGCGACTAGGATGTATTCACATGGTCACGCCTTCACAAATCTATGTTCCTCCCATTCTCTCGTAGTGAGTCGCAAGCTGTCGCAAGTGTTAATTGCGTCCAAGATGCAGGCGGATTTGGGGCTTTCTGCACATGCGTGGTAGTGTTTTTTGGTTAGATGCGCCTAAAACGGACTTTGCGTCCGACTCTAAATGAGGTCCATAATGTCAGGGCGGTGTCTGCACATGAGCAAGAATATATTCTTTCTTATCAGTAATGCACCAATAGAGAGTCTGAAAATATATGCATAACCTCATATGCAAGTTGATTCTAAGACCCTTTGTTCTCCGAGTATAAAACTGGAATACAGCCAGAGAGACCCTTGCCTCATGACTGGACCTTGATGAAGAAAGGTGCCTATTGTTTTTCCAGCTTTCATGTGAAAGAGGGGTCCTGGAAACTGACTGTTACTTGAACATATTAGATTCAACATTGGAAGCTAAGTATTTGATTTACTCTCACTTGTATATTATGTTCATTGTAAAAATAAAGGTAAACTTCACAATAAATCTTGCATTCCTGAGTCATTAACTCTTTAAAACCAAAAGAACCACATTCAACCTGGAACAAGGTACAAAGCTTGGAAATAGACCCTCTTACTCAGGTACAAGATAAGTCCAACTATATTAAGGTAAAAATCTTGGATAATTTCTCCAATGCTCTGGAACAAAGCTAGGACATGCTACTCTTACTCAATTAACAAGCTTGGCTAAGCCAATTCTCATTTGGGTGCAAATCTTGAATAAACCCAAGCATACTCAAGTATAATTTTTGGTCACTTTTATTTGTGAACAAATATTTGGAGGAAAGATTGTTGTTGGGTGGTTAAGATGACCAATATACTGCTACAAAGCCTGTAACAAACAAACAATTCCTCAACTGCAAATCTTGGGTAAACCTACTCATACGCGGATGTAATTCTTATACAAGCAAAGGTGTATTATATTGATTGTAGTTCTCAGTCAGCAAATGATATGGCAGTATTTTCACTTAATTCTGTCTTTCTTGGCTTTCGACAGGTAAGGACTTCACCGACCAGGGGTTGACCCAGGAGAAGCTTTACCGGACTCACCAGACACAAAGAGATTCCAAATATGTTAACAGGGACTAGAGAATATTGTGAGTTTAGTTATGAAACAGGGTAAGTTAAATGAATGATGGAGGAAAGTAAGGATGAAGAACAGTAGAGTAAATAAGCAGGGTAAAACATAAACACCATTCTGTGCAAAGCAACCAAATACAAGCAATATGTAGTTTGGAATAATGGTTGTTCTAAGTAACTGTAATTAATCCTAGTAAGCTGATCACTCTGGGTAACTGGCAACTAGGGATCTCGACTCTCCTGTATATTGATGCTCAGCACAGACACCTCTCTGAGTCGTGGATGGTCTGTTGACTATTGGTCATCTGTCCCTCTCAGCATATTGTTCCTGTTGTATTTTCCTGACTCACCTGCTTCTCTCCAAGACCTGTCTACTTACCATCCTCCAGTCTGGCATAGCTACACGTCTCCATTGTCTCCGGGTTCCTCCTAAGTCTGCTCTGCGCCACCTAAAGAACCGTGACCTGTGGTTGGAGAGCAGTCAAGTCCATATCTCCTTGTGGCGATCCCTGGTGAATACCTCTCCTTCCATTATACTCCGCACCTTGCGGGTGGTAGTCATTGCCTAGCAGGATTCGAGGCCCATGCTGGACCTGAACAGCTTGACAGTACGTGTCACATTCACACTTAATATGTAAGTTCATAAGACAAGTGCAAACCATATTGCGATGCAAAGTGTGCAAACACAATTAATTGTTTTGCATTCATGGAAAATACAGCCTTCTGAAACTATTGTCGGGACTGTGCTTTCTAATAGATTTTATTTTTGTGCTGTTTTATAAAAAAATTTAACATGCTATACAAAAAATAGTTTAGGTGTTTATTTTGAGTTGCACATATCTTACAATACATGCAATTCAAAATAAACACACTTTGAGCATATCAACTTGATGAACACGGTTCGAATCTGGGTTTATTGACAATTATACCATGATGATGTCCGGGGTCTTCGAAACGGTAAAGTTGAATCGAATCTCGAGTCAATTCAAACTTTTCCGAGCATCTTTATTCAACACATTAAGCATGTGAAAATCTATCTATGGAGCTCAGATGTGGGGAGACACATAACATGCTCTGTTATTTTTCCTGTGCAATGAACAATTCTGATGGACACAGATTTGTGCCACTTGTAATTTTAGCATCCTGTACACAGAGATATAAAAAGATCACTCTATGAGTCACCATGCAACACGTTGGCTTAGGGCAGAGTAACATTTGTGTGTTCTGAACAGCATTTGTTTAAGCTGCATTACCACCTAAAGTGATTGTGGGATTTCACTGGTCCTCCTGCTGTCACCCTCCTCCAAAATGTCACACAGCCTTTGTTCAATGCAGCCAATTTCTATGTATTGCCGCACTGAGAAATTGGGCATGCAGGTTGTAATTTGTGACATACATTATTTCAGTAGGAAACATATTTATACACTAACAAAACAAGATTTGTTTTCACTATTAACAAAGTAAATAGTATTTACTTTTAGACATCGAGCAAATGTAAAATGAAATTTGTTATTTCACTCCAGATCTGCTCACGAGTAATATTAGGTATAAGGCTTGTGAATGATAAGGGAGACAAACGAAAGAAGGGGACATATTATTGTTGATGTGGGCCCTGTTAAACCAGGTTTCACTGCTGCACATACTCTGGTTTCTATTACATTGAGTATCGTTGCTTTGAGACCGTAAATATAAGCGTGCCATTTTTTGGGGACCCCAAACAAGATGGGTACCAATAGCATATATTGCATATCTGACAAGGGGACCCCCACCATCGGATTCTGGGATCCCAGTTGAAGTCCAGATATGCAGGTTATGCACCTCTCCTCTAGAGCATCCAATTAAAAGACTTTGTGAGACTATTTGCAGGACTGTAGTCCAAAATTGGAAATGCATAAAAATATTAGTACTTAGTTCAGTATAAAATAACTTATTTAAACGTTTACATTTCTCTTCTAAAACACCGTTTGCTGATCCGAATGTATATCTCAATGAAATCATGAGAGGGAGGGGACATCTGGTCAGACTTTTTTACGTGTTTTATTATGATATAATACAGTATTTTTTATAATATTGTCGGTTGGTGAAAAATGCCTCCCACTGAAAGCATACTCTGCAACATCCAGCCATGTGTAAAATCAGGTAATTATGTGGGAAAGATAGTCTGCAGCCATCTACCAAAGCTATACCTCCCAAATTGAGCCGTCTCTCTCCACCAACTGAAGCTTATTGTCCAGTACCTATTCCGCTTTTAGCAGGGAGTACTCCATAGGCCCTGTTCTTCCAAATAGATGGAGCAAAATGTTGCGCTGTTGCAGTCACCGCCACCTTTATAGGCTAAACCTTGCACTTACACGTATAAACCAGAGCATTTGTACAAATTTAGTCACACATCGTCAAAAAATAATATGTCGAAATGACCCGTTTCATATTTATGACTTGTTTGTAAGCAATTTTTAAACCCAACATGCAGTCCCTGGGCCTGATTCATTAATGAAAGTTAAGCAAAAAGTTGAGTAAGTTTTCTTACTCAAGTTTTCTGGACAAAACCATGCTGCAATGCAAGGGGTGCAAATTACTTTATTATTTTTCACATCAGGAAAATACTGTCTGTTTTTTCATCTAGCACACAAATGCTTTATAGCTTATTTGTAGACTGAAATTTAAAGTTGATCTAGGACATGCCCTACCTCAACTATAAATCTAACATCACATTTTAAATTTACCTCCCCCTTCAATGCAACATGGTTTTACCTTACTCACTTTTGCTTAAATTTCCTTAATGAATCAGGCTGCAACTATGGGCCAACTCTGTCAACAATCTATCTTACATTCCAAGGATTGATCCTTCATTGCTGATCAAATACTGTCCAAAGTAGGGTCATCCGAGTAAATCCTGTATTTCTACTTCAATAAGACCAGTATAAGATGACTGGAGCACGCCTTCTATTCCAGCATGAGTAAGGCCCAGGATTGTGACTTGCTTCTCACTTAGATAACATCTTGGTTAGTCTATAAAGGAAAATTGCTTATTGCTTCATGAGCTCCTGATAATAACATTCTGTCAGGCTTTCATTTCTCTGTATGTATCTAGAAACCAGAGCTCTCTAATGATCTTTCTCTGCT
This sequence comes from Mixophyes australis, assembly GCA_036250195.1. Lineage (NCBI taxonomy): Eukaryota > Metazoa > Chordata > Amphibia > Anura > Limnodynastidae > Mixophyes > Mixophyes australis. Next base: position 465,049,313 of record JAVHZZ010000001.1, on the reverse strand, counting down.
ACCCATTAGACTGCATTACAATGGTACCCATAGACCTCTAGGACAATGCCCACCAATAAGGAAATAATATGCCATGTAACGGAGTGTAAGATGCTCCTGGTTTATTCAAGAGGAGGTTTCTGTGGAAATTGAACATTGGCTGTAAGGTATCAGCAGTTTGCAGCCCCCTAGAGGAACTGAGGAGGTAATAGCAGAGTAGAAAGATGTAAAGGGAATGGATATATGTAAACAGTCTGAGGTCAGAACTACAGACAGATAATGACATCCAAAACACAAAGCTGAACTGATATTGGGAAACACAATTAATTAGCAAATCCCTGCTATTTATCTATTTTCCTGATTTACTGAAATTACTGTATGGCACAAACAAATGTTACCAAAGATAATACTATCTGCCCTTGGAGCACCATGGGTATAATGTAACCTTTCAGAAGGCCACAAGTGTAAATTATATATTCCTGTGGCATTTTTAAAGAATGCTGCAAATTATGGTCAGTTACAGTAATTAATAGCATTCATGAGTGGGGAGGATTGAGGTTTGTCCTGCACCCCAACAGGGTGCAGGATTTAAAAGATCAATTTAATTTCAATGAAGTGAAAATAAAAATAAAAATGCTATGTCAGACGAAACCAACTTAAGCTAAATTATGAAAATTGAGTGAGTGAGCAACTCAACTCAAACCTCTGGTACTGAAATGTCTAATCTAAATCAGCTTTAAGTTAAACTCCCTTTATCTTTTGTTTAGACACAATGGCATCTGCTGAACAGCCAATCAATGGCTTGACTTTGAAGCAACACATTATGGAATCTGTATCTGCCTTCCACAATTTACACCATAATGAACACATGTTTCTGCCAAGCCAATCACACATTGGATCTAAGTCCATCGTTTCTGCAGAGTTTGCAGTACATTTGAAGGGCCAAGGAGAGTTTTTTTCACCCTCTCCTCATGTTAAATGTCAAGTTCTGCTTTTGACAGCAATAAATTTGAATGAGAGTGGAGCATATAGTGCTGAAGAGGAAGGCATGTGATTGGTTGCTAGCCGGTGCCAACTTCCCTGGTTTACCAGAGATTCCACGCACTCTACAGTCCTTTCAAACTGCAGACTGATTGCAGTTAACAGACATCTTTAATGAAATACTGTATCTCACAAAGAAGTTGTTATCAGTAATCGCCAGAAATGATCATTATGGCTTTTCATGATATGTTATAGAGTATCTGCCATCAGGACACAAAGAATACAACTCATCTCCACTCACCACAGGTCAATTAACTCAACTGATACGGGCATTTTACTGCAGTGTAATGCAATAAGGCACAACTGCAAGGCATCATTAAGAAAAAAAACACTGCACAATGAAAGTGTATCAATAAGCGGACCACAAATACACCAGATGTTGCTGTTAATTCTCAGGAGGTACGTTTTCTCTTTTTAGGTCAAGCACCTTTTTGTCATAGTTGCCAACTAACCCAAATTTTCTGGTTCAGTCCCAGGTTTTAAACATTTCTCCCGGGAAATATCTGTTATTCTTTCAGTATTGACCAACTGCACAGTACAATTCCTCTTTTTCTATATTTTTAATGCAATTCTCTATCGATCTCTCCACTCTCCCTCCCAATTGGACAATATAAGTTAACATTTATTGAAGAGGACTAATAAGAGTGAAACTTATATGATAATCACATTTGGTAAATATGTTGTGGATTTGGGCTGTATTGCCACAAGAGCCACTTAATCAAGACTGAACAAAACCGAGCATGACCCATTCAGTAGCAAAGTGTACTTGGTTGGAGATTGCAACTGTTTTCAAACCTGAATCTTTCGTAAAGCTTCTATTCTTCCAAGGCATAGTACAACAAGGTACCATAGGCTCTTCAGCATGAAGTCATCATTCAAGTTGATTGATGGAAGGTCAGTTTCTATTAACTAATAAAAAGTGTCTATCAATGCAATTCTCCAAAGTCATTGTGTTGCGATATGATTGGTTAAGGTGTTATCTCTAAAAAAGGTACATTTTACAAGCTTTACACCATTATCCGTAAGATGCATGCATGCTTTTTAACCCTGCAATATTTTATGGTATCCCAGCTCTGTGTATCCTTCAATTCAATAGACTATTTGTTCCCTTTATTTAATTATAGCAAACAACTCCTCCAATGTCTCTCTTTCTCTAAATCCTTTACCAAACGCAGAAACCTATGATTCTCTTCTTATACACATTCTGCTGATTCGGTGGTAATTGTTACCACTATTCCGACATGGAGATGCCCTACAAAGAAAATCCGAAATTATGAAAAAACGATTGGATAATAAACAGACTTACCTTCAACCCGACGCTGGAGATCTCCGATGGGAGGTCGATGAGGACAGTAAGTGATTCTGATTGGAGAAGTATACGTCACTGCAGGCTGACATCATCGCGACATCTGTCAATAGAAATTTAAAGCGGCAATGTGGGGACCCCTAAGGTTAAGTGTTGAAACACTTAACCCAACATTTTAAATTTCTATTGACAGACGTCGCAATGACGTCAGCCTGCAGTGACGTATACTTCTCCAATCGGAATCACTTGCTGCAGTTGAAGGTAAGTCTGTTTATTTTCCAATCGTGTTTCATAATTTTGGATTTTCTTTGTAGGCCTTCTCCATGTCGAAAAAGTGGACATGGGTAAATCGTACCCAACCCTGCTGATTAGTTAAAAGTAAAATTAATATAAAATTAAAATTTGCTAAAATAAAATAAAACAGGTTCATTCTATAACATCCCTGAAAATGATTTAATTTGCACTATATGCTTAGGCCCCTCCCAGTTGTGTCATGTGACTGGCTTAGTAAGTGTCTCATGACACAATCATAACAATCAGCAAAAGCAAACCCATTTTAGATATGAGGATTACCTCATGAAAACAACTTATTTTTTATAAATGCTCTGTAAAGCACAGGGACATATGTTATTTTGTTTGTCAAATGCTTAGGTAAAAGAAAATATCATCCACTGATACCTAGAAAACAGTGCCTCTAGTGACCTAATTATGAATAACTAGGACAAAGTAGTTGCTTGACATAGTAGTCAGCAAGATGTAGTGCATGCTGCCACTTGTGGTGCCACAAGTATGTACTTTAAATGGTGTCCCCATACTAAGTCTTGCCACATCAGAAAAAAAATATTAATTTTCCACTGGTAATGCAATAGTAATTCACTATGATATAATAAAATTAAAAGAAAATCCCTTACATATAATCATTAATGAAATGTGGGTTACGAATTTATTCATAAAATAATTTGGCCCCCATAAGAAATGTAATAATATTTTAGGCCCCTCTAAACCAGAAATCATGATTACCCTCATAATTTAAACTTGTGACTCCTGTTTATGTTAATATTGGCCAGCTGACAAGCTCATGTGTTTGCTAAACTCGCCTATTCAAAGCAGCGTGTTGATTCTGGTGATTGTTACAGCGATCTTGGGCGAGTTTGCAGAATATCAGCATCATACATATGCATCTTGCATTCGTAGAATTGCCAAAAGTAGGGACAGTGATTAGTAGCGTGTCGATTTTGGTCATATCACTTTACGGGTCATTTACTCTCAACTCGCACTTTCATACATCGGCGGGTTCAAACATGGCCGAGAAAATCCCTGAAAAAGGCAAATGACAGCTGGATACATTTTGCCCCAGGTGATCTGTTGTGTTTACAAGAGCCCAGCCCAGGAGTGAGCATAGTGCAGTCTGAACGCTCAGCTCGAAATGTGAGTTCTGCTGGTGCAGGGTGGAAAACATCACTGCAAAGTCCACCCTGATACCACTTTAGAAAACACCACCTTTATTCATTTAAATGTTTTGTTTTTCCTATAAAATACTGCCCAGTTTGACGACATTTATGGCTTAAATAAATACTGAAAGTCATTGGAACATCGGGAATGTTTATTGCATGTGTCACTTTTGTGTATTTGATTGTTTTTGCTTCATTATTTTGTTACTTTTAGACAGTGTACAGGGTGTATTAATAAAAAAAAGCATAGGACAACTCTCGATTACATGCTACGCATGAGTTCCCATAAAATTAAAGCTCTTTTGTATGAAGGAAAATGCTCTGCAGCCTCTCGCTAAACATCGGAGCCTGATTAAGGGTCTAGGTCGCCCCAGGCTAATACACTTGTAGCTCTTCCTCTCCTTCCATGCCAGACCAGTACACTGTAGGTAAAAATGAACTCACCCTTAATTTAAAATCCAGTTTCCTTCACCCCTTCCCCCCAACTAATGTTTATGCGTTCTCAAACCTCAGATCCAATGTTTGTTAATCATATTATTTTCAGTAAAATCAGAACTGTCTAGCAGAACGGAGGCATGGTTCGAGCGCTACTGAGGGTGAAGATGTGAAGGAGGCGGGATATCGCCTGTGCTTGTCTCCACCCTTGTCTCTCCTACTCACTTATCCTCAAGCGCCCGCCCAAGGATGACTCATTGTCTTCAGCCTTTAATATGATAACACATCAAGTTTAAAACTTTGCAAAAAAAAATTTATGTTTTCTTTTTACTTTGGAGAAAAACTATTATCTTATGTTTTAGAATTAATCTTAGGCTATTAGGAACATTTTAAAGGAAAAAAATGCAGGTGGCCCAGTGACCCGGCCCAAGGTAGCCCACTATGAGATTGACCCAGGGGCAGATGCCCCCCTGCCCTCCAGCCCAGCCTGACCCTGCTTTGCTTGCATTTAACAAGGACCCCCTGGTCCGTTAAGCTCCTCCCATCACAAGATGATCAACAGATGCTCTTGGCCTGCAATTCCATGCACTTACCCATAAAAACGTGTATTTGCACACAAGGGGACTGATGTCACAAATGGGTATTTCAGCTGTGCTTTGCTCTTTCATAAAAAAGTCTCATTTTCTGTATAAATCTTGAGCCTTGAATTTCTCTTAATTTTGAGCCTTCTTATAAAGTGAATACCAATCTGACACCAATCTGAAACAAGATGGAAAAATAATGTCTTGCAGAGATAAGAAGATTGAAAGCTGCAATAAAGTAATTCATTTATATTACATCCTCAACTGTGAAATATCCCTTCCTCTCACTCTGTCTCTGCTGAAAAGCAATTGTGCATGTCCTCTTTAATTATATCTGATTATTAAATTGGTGCATCTGATTGCATACAAGTGCGCTTTGCGGCTGTTGTTGCAAACTACAGGAATTCTATCGGCAACACTTATTATTAATTGTCATGTCTGTGAATGGTCTGACATCATGACAATAAGGCATTTATATGCCATAGAATACTGTAGCAATAATGCTCCCGTAGCATCCAGAACTCATACCCCGGGGTGCAAGTCAATTTACACTTACATTCATCACCGGTAAAAGCATAGGTGCAATAAAGTTATAGCTTAATAATAATGACATAGAATTGAAAATTCCTATTGTGGAATATGAAATACGTTTCCTGGGCTTTACTTTGAAGACACATGTATAGTAATCACAAGCATGTCATTTTAACATTTTCCCTACTATTGCAATGCTTTTTAAAGTCGTTTATATTCAGGAAACAAAGAATGCTCTTTCAGCACCATGACAGTCATTTTTAATAACTAATAAAGTGGTTGCGGCTATTGTGAATCTCTTGGACGTACATATGTAAAAAGAACAACTATAAAAAGATGTACGTAAAAAAAAACCTCTATAATGTAGCAGGTATAATCTTCCTTCTCTTCTATTCTATGAATGAAAGTAGCAAAGAAATGAATTGTAAAACATGCACACAAAATCATATAATATAGGCACGACAATGAAGAAAGTTCTATCAACTTGAGAAGTGAGTGCGCAATCAGCCTATCAGAAGTGCCTGCTTAGTGCTGGCGACTATTTATGTTCCAGCCTTCAGGCTCCAGCAATTGATAGGGCTACTGACAGGTGTATCTGCACCTCTGCAGGTCTGCATCATTCACAATTGCTTAAACATGCCCTTACTGTACGCGCCACTTCCTCCCCCTGTCCCAGTTCTCTGAGGTTTGTGACCAGTACAAATTTGCATTTTTTGCACTAAATGGATTAACGCTCAACACATCATTAGCCCCATTTTGACTCAATGACACAAGTTCCATGTTAGAAATATGATATTATATTCCCTTGTTGTCAATGCCATACTTACACAGGATAATGTCTTCTTTCCTTAATATGTTATTAAGACACATTGTAACATTTTTATTAAACATAGAAAATATCCCTCCTGAATTCTGCCCAAGGTATCAGTGCAGAGGGAGCAGAATGGACATGGGGCGAGGGGTGAGGTAGGATGGTACAGGAGATACAGGGTAGAGAGTACCAGAGTCGGGTGAATGATAATAGGGGAAAGAAGGTAGTACCATGGTACTGCACATTATAAATAAATCAATAAATGATAGTAATATTATAAAACTTCAATGCCACATAACAGTATGCCAGCCTCTTGTCTGTCATCACTCAGTCTCCTCTTCCCCAGAACTGTTCTTTCCATGGGGTGAAGTGAGACGTTAGTCTCAGGCTGCACCATCATGGGGCATTAGGAATAAAGCTTCTCACCTCACCTCCTGGCTACCAAAATTTCTCTCCTTACCTCTCCAGTACACCTGTCACCAGCTGCTCACAACAGGAGCGAGTGCAGTGACTAACACCTTGGGAAGACTAGCAACAATAGATGGACAGGAACTAGACTTCTTCTCTTGCCCCTACTCCTCTCACTTGTGTGCCACATCACTCAGCCACCTGAAACCCACGTCTCTACTGTCAAAGATATTTTATTTTGGATGAAAATATTTACATTGTTTTATCTTATTTTAGTATATCATTTATATTTGATGTGGTTTTATTATGTCATATGTTATAATATTTAATCCTTGCGTGTGAGCTGATGAAAAGGATATGAACAGGAATGAAGGAGTTAATTCAAAAACAGATGTTTCCAATCAAAAGATGTTGAACAAAGACTTACACAGACTTCTTCAACTTCTCCATTGCATCCAGGAGACTCATAAGGATCAGGATACGCCTATATACCTTCTCAGCCAATTGTAATATAATATTTGTAAATTATAGTACAACCTACTTTTGTTGGAACAAAAAGTACATGTCTGGTCTGTTGAAGACCAGAGTTTTCAGCATTGAAAATGAGCGCAAGCATTTTCTTTTGTAAATAAACAATGATATAATATTATTCTTTTAGTCTCTTTTGCTGAAGGAATTATTTTATTACTTTAATACTACCTACCATTGAGTCAAGCCTGCCGTCCAACTCACTCAGGTCTCTTTCCGAGTGGCCGGACCACTGCAGTTCAAAATTCCCCTTTGTGATGGACAAACTCATCAAGCGAGAATGTGTTTAAGGAAATAACCATACAGTTATATACCATTAAAAAGCAGACATGGTGACCTTTGCGCATTAGCCCTTGTTTGAGACCCTGGGCCTGATTCATTAAGGAAAGTAAGGCAAAAAATTGAGTAAGTTTTCTCCTGGGCAAAACCATGTTACAATGCAAGGGGTGCAAATTAGTTTATTATTTTGCTTATAAGTTAAACACTGGCTGTTTTTTCATATAGCACACAAATACTTGATAGCTTTATTTGTACACTGAAAGTTAAAGTTGATCTAGGACATACCCTATCCAAATATAAATCTGTCTCCGCATTTTAAATTTACCCCCTCCCTCTAAAACAACATGGTTTTGCCCAGGTGCAAAGTTACTCATTTTTTTGTTACTTTCCTTAATGAATCAGGCCCCCTGAGTTGATGTTAACCCAGAATTCACTGCCTTGAAACACTTCATACGCTACTGGAGATAATCAAAGTCAAAACATACATTTTCCTGTTTGTGTTCATTACAGTGAAACATTTTATAAGCTGCAACAAATAAATGACACACAGGAAAATTAATACATCAGCGTTAGCAAATATTTGTATTGCCACCATAAGAATTTTCACCTTTATTGCTTGAGTTGACTTTTTCAATTGCTCAGTAAATGTCAGTATGTTAAATGTTTATCGATATTGTAGCTATAGGAATAAAGGATAGTTATAATAATAGTTTAATGCGGTCTATATTTGCATCTATAAAACTGAATTTAATGTTAGGTGATTTATAGAAAGAGATAACTTCTTTTTAGAATTTCATGTATTGTCAATTGTACAATGTGGAAATGAAGCAGTACAGTTTGCGGCTTGCAGAACGTGTGCCAAAGTCGTTTATTTAAGTATCATGCTTGACCCATGTCATCAAGGAACATGTTCCTGAAACGTTGGTCCTATTGCATTAAACATACAATGCAATATAAATTAATATTTTATGAACTCCCTTAAGAGCATGATCAAATTAAACAGGATGTCAACTTCAAGTAAAAGTTGTTTAAAATTCCACAGGACTAGATTTAAATTCCCTCATGTTTAAATAATTGTCATACATTTATAAGTAATGCAGAGGAGAAGAAAATGTTGCTTTGGGCCAAATTAACAGCTGGATGGCAGAGTTTTATTTTTAGACATGACTGGCTGCCTATTCACATGCAAGAGCCGCATGCAGGAATAAATGTCATGTAGGTACATTTACTAGAGGGTTTTGCTATAAAGGTACATTATTTTATTTCTAAAGCACGAAGACGTTTGCATTGGTACTGACAAAAAGGTCTTTGTTAAAAGGAGCTGACAGCTAAAGAGGATGAGTAGTAGAGAATATTGGATTCTGGCAAATAAAGCAAAAACATCTTGGAGGAGATTAAATCATGTTTTCAGCATCTAGTTCATAAGTTGCATTTTTGCTATTTTATTTTTAACAATTGACAATTTATTTAATTTCCCTACTTTTCGATCTTGAAATCTTTAAGCAATGCATTTTAGTATTTCTGCTTTATTTCCAATTGGTCAATTTTAGATAGTCATCCATACTTTTTAGATCGTCCTGAAGCTAATTACCAACAGGCATGAACTATTAGCATGAACCTCAATGGTGTGGTATGGTTATACCCACCTTACCTAAACCATAGTACAATAATAGGGGTCCTTCAAGAGCCTCTCATGGTTCCTGTACTTACATGTAACTGGGGACCTCTGCTAGACTCAGGGGCAGTCTGGGCTGCGGGGCAGAGGGCATCTGTTCCCCGGGCCAGTCCCATAGTGGACTACCTTGGGCTGGGTCACCTGCAATTTTTTTCCTTTAAAATGTTCTTAATAGACTAAAATTTGCCAGCCATCCCCTGCCTGGACTGCTCCAGCAACTGTGTAAGATACACAGGAGGGAGGGGTCGATCACAGGGACCATAATGACATTCTGATTGGACAAGTGCTGCTGTCAATCAGAATCTACCTGGCATTTCTGCCTGCATTGGCCCTGCTGTGAGATTGCAGCATTGATGCAGCAGATGGCTCTCATAGCATTACAGCAGTGGTACACCTAAGGTCCTCAAACACAATTCACTAAAAATATGACTCCGATCGGATTTTACACCTTCATGAATTAGCCAGTTATTAATGAAAAGGTTGGATGTAGAGATACATATACAATATGCTTTGGGTTCCTATAATTTGGATCTCATGAAGTTTGTGCGTTTCATTTTTACAACCCATTGCTTTCTTTCGGGTGCAGTAGGTCAGACACATAAGGGTAAATGTATGAAAGTCTGTTTTTTTTCAAATCGACAGAAATCGGCGAGTTTACAGCTAAAATTTAAAGCGGCGCTGGCTTTACAAGCCAGCGCCGCTTTTAGCTGTAAACTCACCGATTTCCGGCGAGTTGAAAAAAAACGGACTTTCATACATTTACCCCATAATCTGTTTCAGTGAAATTAACCCCAGTGAATTGGAATTCTTGGAAAATAAATATTCTGAACTCAAAATTTACCCCGGAAAAAAAAGCTGGAACTGTCCTGGAAAATTGGGACACATTGGAGTCTTAAATGTGCAGTAATGAGGACATAGATAGGTTCATATGGACGTGGCAGATAGATTGCATCTCACTATTTCAATCACACAGGAACAGTTAACACAGCTGCTTGTTTTAGAAACGTCAATTTATCATAAATTAGTGAATAGCAGCCAATACCGAGTTTTTGATTGTAGGTGGAGTCCTTATTCAATTGTCCTCCTACAGTTATTGTATAAGAGAGAGAGAGAGAGAGAGAGAGGGATATTAATGTCAATAATATATATATATATATTTATTTTTTTTCCCTCTGATTCAGTATGCAAAAGTGGCTCAAAGCTTACATTGAACTTGTTATCTTTCAGAATTTGGAAACTGAATTCTGATTTATAGGATTTATATAAAACAATGTTTCAGTGGATGGCCATATAATACAAAATACATTATTCCTTTATTTCATTAACTGTGATCTAGATTTGAACTTTATTAAATTGACGTTAATGGGCAGCTAGCAGTTTTTAATGCCTTGAGGTGTCTCGTGCATACAGAAACAGACTGCTGTAATTTCTACAGTACGTGGCTGATTTGCTGCTTTTCAATAAATGTTGCATTGTCCTGAATAGTTTGGCTAACCCGTGACACCAGTGTAGACTGCCATTTATATTTTTACTTTCTGGATTTCTTATAATGAGCAATAGTAAAGGCAATACACTATAGAAATAGAAGTAAAGGAAATATACATGATTCTGATGAGCAAAGTGTATAATATTAAGTGGTTTATCTGGTACAATGACCTATGTATAACTTTAGAGATTGGAAAGGAGACTGTTGCAGTTTGATTCATGGGTCAATTTTATGTTTTATTTGCAAATTTCAACTTTTGTGAAACCCTTATATTGTGCCCCAGTATTCAGGTCTGCTGTCATTGGGAAAAGATGGAAAAGGCCACGTTGCCTATAAATAAAAATAACGCATTACATACTATTACGTACTCTTATTTAAATTGCCTTGCAAGATCCCCACAGGCCCTCCTTAGTTAGCCCTGAATTAGGAGTAAGTCTTGGTACACACTACATGGTTTTCAGACAGTTATTGGGCCAGTCACACGATAAACGACCGTTCGGCCCAACATCACATTAGTGTGTACACTGCAACAATGAACGGTTATTGTTACAAAGCACATTGTATTGTTTCATTTGATTTTATAAAGGGACTAAAAATCTTGTTAAAAAATGGAACGATGTCGTTCCAATTCTGCAATGTGTATGCACTCAGGACCGGCAGTGTCTATAGGTCTCTATGGAGTGCGCAGAGTCATGATCTTTTCAGACGATGGTTATGACAGATGAAGAGCACTGATCTGAAGGTAAATCTTGTAAAACGTGTATAGTGTGTACACATGAATCGGCATGCTGATCGTGACTTTCCTTCGTTAACAGTATTGCAGGGAGAAATTTTCTATGGTGTGTACCCAGCCTAAATCCAGCTAACGGGGCAAGTTTGCACCTTTGCAAATCCATGCTGAGCTGCAATGGGGGCAAGTTTAAAACGTGTGGACAGATTTATGGTGTAGATCGCAACGCAAAAATAAAACCCAGATTTGGCGTGCTACTTGCAAAAAAAGCCATCATTTTGCTTGCAAGCAAAACAAATGTATTTGCACTCTTACATTGCAACATGGTTTGTCCATGTGCACATTTGTGCTCGATTTGCTCTTTACTCTAAATGAATGTTCAAGAGATCTGACCAGAATTTAATTGGATTGCATGCTATTGCTTTATCTATGCTTGGAAATATTTTTCTGTGCTGTGAAAAATTGTACAATTACTACATACTTAGGGCCTGATTCATTAAGGAAGGTAAAGCAAAAAAACTCTGTACCTTGGCAAAACCATGTTGCATTGGAGGGGGAGGCAAATTTAAAGTGTGTGGACAGATTTATAGTTGGGGTAGGGCATGTCCTAGATCAACTTTAAATTTCAGTGTACAAGTAAAGCTATCACATATTTGTGTGCTACATGAAAAAAAAAAACAGCCAGTATTTAACTTATGTACAAAATAATAAATTAATTTGCACTCCTTGCATCGTAACATGGTTTTGTCCAGGAGAAAACTTACTGATTTTTTTTGCTTTACTTTCCTTAATGTATCAGGTCCTTCGTATTTACAAGATAAACATTTTCCCACTTATCCAATCTGTATTATATACAATCTGGTTGTTTATTTATGTCTGGATTTCAATGAATGCCTTCAGCATAGACAAAACTTTTCATACAATTCAATCAAAATCAATAAAATTGTATTACTAAATTGTAAGATGTGTGAGCACTTCACAAGGTGTGCCTGTATACACATTAGCAGGTCCAAACATATAGATCACTGGTATCGCAAGCATAACTACAATGAAGTATTGTTCTTCCTCCAATCATTATGCTTGAAAACGATATCACTGTAATCATGTTTATTTAAACCATATCATTTTTGAACCATATATAGAACATTTTGTAGTGCTAAGGGAAACCACAGCAGTTAAGGTGATTGGTTCATGTATGTAATGTAATATAAGTGTCTCTGACAAGTTACACTGAATAGCCTCCGTTGGTGGCTTCCATGATCATCACCAACTTTTTGAGGTAAGAATTTAAATGAAGATGATTGCAGAAGAAGGGAATTAGGGCCTGAGTCATTAAGGAAAGTAAGGCAAAAAAGGGTGTAAATGTTCTCTGGAACAAACCATGTTACAATGCAAGGGGTGCAGATTAGTTTATTAGTTTGCACATAGGATAAATACTGGCTGTTTTTTCATGTAGCAAACAAATACTTGATAGTTTTATTTTTACACTGAAATTTAAAGTTGATCTAGGACATGCCCTATCCTAACTATAAATCCACATTTAAAATTTACCTGCCCCTCCAATGCAACATGGTTTTGCCCAGGTGCAAAGTTACTCCTTTTATATACTTTGCTCACCTTAATGACTCAGGAACTTAGAGTTTAGAGATTTCCGGAAATCTCTGTTTGGAGTTGTTGACTAGGAATTGACTCAACTTCCCTACAAATGCCAGATCTAAATGCATCCAGTGAGTTATCATAACTTGTCAGACACCTTTGGTAAGTCCAGTGGTTGAGTCATTTAATTTTTTGATTATCATATTACTTATTTTCTGCGCATTTGATATTTAAGAGGTAATTAATTATAATATTATAAAAAAAAAAGGTAGTGTCACTGAAAGTTTCCCTGTGGGAACAGAGTATTGACCAGTCTCTACATTGGTTGCCTGTTTATCAACTAATCCAATATAAAATTCTTCTACTAACATACAAGGCCATCAACAAAATTGCACCGACATACATCTCCTCACTTGTCTCAAAATATCTCCCAACTCGACACCTCCGTTCTGCACAAGATCTGCGTCTCTTTTCCACTGTCAGTACTTCCTCCCAGTTTAGTTTATAGGACTTTTTTTGGGCTGCACAACTTTGTGGAATTCTCCCTCGCGCAATAAGACTTTCCTCTAGTCTTCAAACCTTCAAGCGTTCTCTGAAAACCCACCTTTTCAAACAAGCTTATAATATTCCTGTACCACCCTCTTAATCTCCCTAGGATACCCTATTACCACCCTGTACACAGCTAGCACAAGACAACAACCCTCTGACCAACATAGTTGTGTGACTGAGCATACAGCCCACTAAATACTTTGTAACCTTTTCATTCTAGCTGGACAAATATTCAGTATGATGTAGCACTTACCCTTGTGTATCAAACCATTGTCCCATAGATTGTAAGCTTGCGAGCAGGGCCCTCTTATCTCTCTGTATCTCTGCATTACCCAGTATTGTTTTATTACTGTTTGGTCCAATTGTAAAGCGTAAATAATCTGTTTGCGCTATATAAATAAATGTTGATGATGATGGTATGGCGGTGTGGCTCGGTAGATGAGATTGTAGCACATGTGCTGTCACTCTAAGGCTGTTATAATATGCAGTTTGGAAACCATGGGCACAAGAAGGTTTGAAGAGTGGTAATCCAATTATAAATTATGGTATATTACTAGAATGTGTATTTAAGTGCATAATCTACCATACTATATGTATATAGGAACCCCAAAATCCTTCCTTTTCCCTTTCACTCTAGAGTAATGAGCCCGGTAGGTGTGGCTTTCTGAATCTATGATGTCCATTACTTTACGGTGTAGAGCAACGTTAATAAGCCACTCCTGTGATAATGGAGAAAAAGAAAAGAGGGGGAATGGAAAGAGCAATCTCATACCATGTCTGTCACCAGGAATTCCGGCCTCATATATGTACATACAGGAGGGGAAATAGTAGCTGCAGGTATTAAGTGTGGAATTTCAGTGCCAAACAGAATCGTAAATCACAGTTTCCTCTTTGTGGAATCCTTCTAACAAAGGGTACAAAACTTTCACTAGCTAGAAGGAATAATTGCTTAATTTGTAGTATGGAGCAGACATCATCGTCATTCTGTTGTTAGAAGTTTACAAGCAACTCACAAGAGACAACAAAATAAGCTTAATGTAGATATAAAAATGAGATATCTGGGCTGTTCCCCAATATCACAAGCAATCCAGACCACTAAGTCCCTTGTGCCTGGCAGCCCCTCAATCCTCGAAGAGGTTATCAGGATCAATGGGTTAAAAAGAAATTATGGAAGATTCTATCTTACCCTGGGAGGACAGATTGTGTTTTCAATCTGGTCAATCAGAACATTCAAAGGCTCATTCTCCTTGTCTAAATGTAGCTAATAGGACAGTTGGTATCTGGGACCAAATTGTACAGCACCCAATAACTCAACTTGTTAGTATCAATATGCCTATATTAAATTAATATATAACATATGAATTTGCATGCAAAATACTTACTTTATGAGTTGGGATGTAAACATCGCTGTTCTCCAGAAGGAGTGTATTTGGATGCACCATCTGAACATCTAAACTTGGTATACTGATACACTAAGACATGCAAACAAAGTAGGACAAATTCTTATTGCAGAGCCTGTAAAAATCAGGATAAATTCTAAGCCATCACCTAAACTACATCACTATGTAAAAATACAGCTTTGTACAAGATAAGAGAGCTAAAAATAAGACAGTTTTACTTCTTTTTCCTCATAATGCTACTACTGCTACCATTCTTTCTAGTATACCTCCAACATTTACTTACTTTCCTGTAGTCGAGCTGTGTTCTGATTTCTTCTCTGGTCCCATTCATCCTGATAGTCAGTACCTTTTTGCTTCCACTTACAAAAGTCTTACAGTACAGAGAGGTTTTGTTCTTGTACATCATGTAATTGACTTCAATTTGGATAGCAATGAAAGAGAAAAGTACTTATAGATCAAGTGCTGTTTTTATTTTATTACAGTGAGTAAAGATTGCACATTCAAGCACTGATGGATAGAAAGCATATATTACAAAGACTGGGTTGACCCGCTGTCAGGGTCCTGGCTTTAACAGGCATTAAAAGAACACTATGTTCGTGCCACAAGAGCTACAAATTATATAGTCAATCCACCCAGGAAACACAATTAAGCAATTAGCAAAATGGATTACAATCTAGGAGATACAATTTAGCAATTCATTTAATGAAGCAAATGCAATACAATAAGTGTATAAAATCAGTATGTTAAAGGACTTTATAAAATAGATTGGTAGATAATAAAAGGAGTGATGTAAAAACATATTTAAAAAACACATATATAAAGACACATAGGGATCAATAAATTATTGCAACTTATTATTCTTATATACAGTTAATTAGCATTCTAAAAACACTTTAAAGCCAGCAGAGTGAATAAACCCACTAGGTAAAATGCATTTTAGAATGCTCTTGCTTTGTACAGTGGTTTCTACATTGGCGATTAATTATGTAACCACCAAATAAGCTGCTAGGTCAATATTTGGGATCTGCTAAGTGCACTTCAATATAAAAACAAAAAGAGCATAGTGCTATCAACATTAATGGGGATAAAAGGTTTAAAAAAATCTTATATACAGTATATCAAAATTAAATCAAAACCACAACAACTCATACAAATTTACAAATATATGTGTTTAGTGGGTACAGATAGGGATCTCTGAATGATTCTTGATATATATAGTTCTCATAACCCTATATGTATGATATTATCGCCCTTGAGACAAGTTTAATATTGGCTCAGGTCTACAGAATATATTTATAAAACAATACAATGCAATTATATTATTAGCACCTTTTGCAGAGTTAGACACATCTTCCACTGTTGACTTGCATATGGAAAAGTAGAATGGGGGAGTGCGGTAAGAGTGTGGTCACGTCATTGCAACTGTGATAGATCTGGAGGCAGATAGAACTGTCAGGAGCCATCCTTTGCGGGTGCTAGAGGGCTAGTGCAACAATACGCTATCGTGATCATGATGATGGTCTGCAGCTCTAGCTAGACACTTCTGATGAGCTGATTGCGCATTGACCCTTCTAGCTGACAGTACTTAATTCATTGCTGTTGTTGGCACACTGCAAGAAGTTGTGGCCAAGTATGTGCATTCATTTAATTTATATTTCCATTTGGACTACAGCAGGAAAGAAGATTCCCATTTGATTTTTAGAAACAACAGATGTTTGTATATAACTTAATTTCATTTACATTTGTATTTTTTATTTGTGTTTGTATTTTATATTGCAAATGTGACTTTTGCATTTATTAATAACTGGCAAAAATGTATTCTATATGAGACTCTCATTGTTTAGAGTTAGGACCACCCTATTAGCAAAAGCGCCGCGGAGTGGCGGGTGGCTTTAACATACATTTTCAGATGTGTGCAACTAAGACTTTTGCTTTTTTATCTACAGTAGAAATGGCAGATCTGTTGCTGGCTATAGCAGTGTGCTGGGGGATCTCTCTGTGTGTTTGTTCCTTTCAGGATAACCCCACCCTTTCAAGCACCTGCTATGAGCCTATAAATTGATTGACCAACTTCCACTTCTTTATAAGACTTTATTGCTAGTGTCTAGGGGGTCTACGTGTTCACACTTGGTAGTCCTGATATAAACCTGGAGCAGTGTCATGAACAAGGGTTCGGACAGAAACAGTGAATCAGGCATTTCAATACATCTCAGCCTATTTCCACTGTTTCCACTGTTTGTCTTGACATCACTTAATTTTCCTGGCATTTAGGTACCCAGCTTCACTGAGCAGTACTGTGAGGGCTGGGCTGATTGACTTATTGGGGTTAGTTTGAGGTGGCTAATAAGTCTGTCAGCAGCACACTCTCATTGACTGTTATAGCTTTAGCTTGCTTAGGCGCTTTGCTCTGTATCTATTTATTGTGTGTTGTATTTTTGACCCTGCTTGTTTATTGACCATTCTTGTCTGCCACCTGCGCTGACCCTAGCCTGTTTATTAATTATCCTTGTCTGCTACCTGCCCTGACCACAGTTTGCGACACCTACGATTCTGTTTGCTGCATGCTACTGTTTTGGACTGTACCCTACGATCCTGCATTTTATATTCGGTTACCATTTGTCAGCATTCATCTCGAAACAGTGCTCTGAAAAGTGTCAGTGCAGAGCTCTTGTAGTGCAACTTACATATTGTAGGCTACATACGCAGTCTAGTACAAAAATAATAAATAACAAAACTTTCAATAAAGTATATTATGAAGTCAAGGGTTATAATGTTAGTTGTAGCAATACAGATAGTTATTTATTTTACAGGTAATTTGACACATTTTAGAATTAATATATTCTCCACTGGAAGTAGATAGGGTGACATCCAGATAATTAACAGTGTGGAGGTGAAACTCATAAATTAAGGTTAAATTCTGAGAATTATTATTAGTCTGTTTGATAAATTGGTGAGAAAATTGTGTTCCATTTCCAAACAAATATACAAATAATCGATGTAATGGACATGAGATTCTTCCCAAAAGGGACTCTATTAAATACATTGGTCTTCAAGTCGTCCCATATATAGATTAGCAGAATTTGGGGTGAACCTGTACCCATAGCCCCCCACATCTGCAAATTGTAATGTGAAACAAACATGAATTTATTATGTACACAATTAAATTAAATGGAATCTGACATTAATTCTAGTTTCCTCTTCACTAATCTTCAATTTAATAATATGAAATTGCTTGTATTCCCAAATTGTGAGATACATTTGTATACCGAGTATACAACCATATTGGTAATACTAAATAATTGTAAACAAAAAATTAAGTAAAGAAGTCGTATGGAGAATTTTTAAGAGGTAATGTAAAGTTGTAAATAAAAATCTGTAAACTATGACAAATTGGAAGTGAGGGAATAAATTAAAGGATGACCCTATCTGGCTGTAATAGTTTTTTTTACAAAAAGGAAATTCTTTAGTACATCTGAATATCATCCCATCAGTGGTGTCCAAAATATTCTTCATTTGTAACTGATGAATCTTTATGGTTCAAATGTAAACTTTTATAAAATATATTATAACTGTTAGGCTGACGGTCTGTTCACAAACTCACAGAACTAGTTGGCGGAGGTCTTCACCTTTATCAGCCGCTTTTGCCATAGAGCTTTATACGCTCACCGGTACTCAGATGCCCCCAGGACTTAACTGAAGATGTAGTGTAAGTTTGTAATACAAAACCGTAGCGGCAGGCCAGGAGGCAGCGTAGATGGCAGTGGATGGTCAGACGAAAGTAGCGGTCAGAGGTCACTAGCAAGCAGAATAATCAGTTAACACGCCAAAGGTCAGGATCACAGACAATACAGCGGGGCCCAAGGTACAGGCAAACGAATCACGGTCACAGGCAAGCAGGCAAGGTCCAAGGTACAGGCAAGGGTCATACACAGAAGTTCAATCCAGAAGGTATACACCAAACAGCACAGGAGCAGGATAACAGACAGGTAACTGGATGCTACAACCGGCAGTGAGGCTAAGCCCTCCCTGCCTTAAATACTTTGATGGGCCAATCAGAAAAGAGGAGGACAGGCCTGACAATCAGCCTCAGGAGGCTGCTAATTAATTTACTAGCTTAGAACTGGCATAGATAATAACATAAACCAGAAACATGTATAAATATATAATTAACCAATTTAAATCATAGGAGAGCTCCCCCTGGTGTTGGAGGATGTCCCTACACCCTCCTACTCTATGCCACAAAGATAAGCTCAAGGAAAAATAACAGTGCATTGTAACCAATGCACGCGCCCGTCTGCTAGATCACGCCAGGATGCGGAGTACAGCCGCGGCTCGTGACAATAACCCAGTAAATTTAATGGTTTTGCCAGATAGTCAGTTTTATTTTGAATTGCTACACTCACAGCGTTCTCTGCAGGTTTGATTGTAATGCTATGATATAAAGTCATTAATGCTTTATATTCTTTTGTATTCAAAAACATTTAATTTTGACATACACTTTTAAAATCTTCTATAACCAATTCTATAAAGATTTCCCAATGTTAATATGATAGAAATAGGATTTTATGTTAAATTTTTGGTGTAACTTTCCTTTTATTCTCCGTTTCTAATATTAAATTTCCAGTTGTTGTTTCTATGATAGTGAAATTAATATCACACATTGATGAAGGATTATCTGTCTACCTTATTTCCTTCCTCCCATAAGAACTCTAAAATTATACTGCAAAAGATAATGGACAAGAAAAGTTATTCTTAATATGAAAATCCAAACCAGTTCTATAAGAGGTAAAACTGGTGACATTGTACACATTTCAACCCAAAACAATCACATGGCCTATTTTTTATGCATAAACTTGGAGTCTAGGGGCTAGATTTACTAAGCTGCGGGTTTGAAAAAGTGGGGATGTTGCCTATAGCAACCAATCAGATTCTAGCTATCATTTTGTAGAAGGTACGAAATAAATGAAAGCTAGAATCTGATTGGTTGCTATAGGCAACTTCCCCACTTTTTCAAACCCGCAGCTTAGTAAATCTAGCCCTAGGTGTAAATTGTTCACATATGGTCAATTATCTTATGCACTGTATTTGTTAAACTGTATGTGTAAGAAGCAAACTGTGGGTCAGGTCACTCAAAGTACATATTATTGAACACCAGCCTCACATAAAAATAAAATATCACACACTTTATATATAATCCTTTGAGGTACATAATGGTGACCTCACACACTTCAGATTTGGTGGTATTGAGATCATTCCCATGGACAGTTGTGGGAGCGAGAGACTGCCTCTGTTTTGCAAACGGAAATTTTATTGGATTTATTAAAAAAAATACATTCTTACATAGTGCGCTTAATGACTCTTCTAGCAAAGTCAGTAACTTACCAAGTGTGTCTAGCAGACATCGTGGCGTGACTGTGATGAGGTCTTACAGGCAGGCAAAACAAGGCACATGTCATAATCAGTTTTATCAAGGTGAGCTTGGTGGTGTCAAGGCATGTGTGTGCCTTACCCAAGGTTGGGTGGGAAGGCATGGGTTTACCACCTGTCAATCCTGAGCTGGGGAGGAGCTTAGGGTTTAAAAGGCTCGTATTTCCCGTGGCGGGGGGATTGATATTGAATGTGTTAGATTATGACTAAGGATCACCAAGGGGAAATTGGGTGTTTCTGTGAATTTTGTTTGCCACCCTGATAATAAACCAGAAATACTTTGTGAGCATCATCTTGGTTCAGTTAAAATGTGATACTGCCATATCAGGAGATAAGAATGTGGAAATAGGCGAGAGACGTTGTTGCAGAGAGGTGGAGAACTGTTGGAAATTAACAATTAAGATTTCTGGGCGTAAGAGGAGGCAAGGAAAGGTGGAGCGAGAAAGTTGGCGAGAGTGTTTGAGGGCACAAGGGGAGAGTGGATTATCAATGGGAATGTTGAAATCACCCATGATGATGGTGAGGATATCCGAGGATAATAGTTTTGGGAGCCAGCCTGAGAAATGTTGGTGTGGTCCAGGGGGACAATAGGTCACAGATATACACGGACAGAATGAGTTGAAAATCCGGATAGCACGTTCTTCAAAAGATGTGAATGTAAGTGATGGGACAATTGGTGGAACTTTGAAAGAGCAATGTGGGAAAAGGAGTAATCTAACTCCACTTCCTTTTCTGCTTCTGGAGGTGTGGGTGAAATGGAGACCACCATGTGAAAGGGCTGCAGATGAGGCAATGTCTCATTGTGTAAGCCATGTTTCTGCTATTGCCAGCAGGTTGAGGTTGTTTGATAGAAAGAGGTCATAGATCAAACCTCCATCAACAGTCCCAGTTTTGGCGGTGCGGGGTTTAGCAGAAAAGTGGGTGGAGTTTTACCCAAATATGTCCATTTGTGGGCAGAGTTTTGGCAGATCGAGGGTGAGGCTTATTTTGTCCCACTTTCAGGATTCTAGATGTTGGGAGGTATGCCATGAATGGGGGTTAGTTTGTTACAAACAGAATGTGCCTTCCATAGGAGACATTTATGGGATTTTAAAAGAGATAAAAGAAAGGTGATGTGTTTGAAGTTTGCTGCATTTCTATTGTGCTGTGAATCAGATTTACATGTATGGGAAATGTGAGGGGACCTGGACTTGGGTATATATCGCCAGCTAATAGAAGCAGAAAGAGGGGTAGATAGGAAAGATGACAGCAAAACGTGTGAGCTTTTATTGTCTGGCGACAGGGTGAGGATGTTACAGTTAAAGAATACAGATAGTGAATACGTTTATGAGTGTTAATTAGAGGGGAGTGGAGTGTGGTAGTGTGGGTGTAATGTGGACAAAGCGGTATGATGCAGAGAAGGTAAATTATGTCATCGTTTTAATGAAAATACCATTAAAGGATAGTATGAAAAACTATTTGTTAAACACTATAGGAGTTAAGAATAATAGGCATAGATACAAAGGAAAGTGAACTAAGGAAAGACAGAGAAAAGATGCCTTATGGCAAGGTGCTCCATCGTACTGGAAAAGGCATTTAAAAAATTATCAAGTTCCATTATCTGCCCAA
The DNA here is from genome assembly GCA_036250195.1 of Mixophyes australis. Lineage (NCBI taxonomy): Eukaryota > Metazoa > Chordata > Amphibia > Anura > Limnodynastidae > Mixophyes > Mixophyes australis. The sequence goes on along the minus strand of JAVHZZ010000001.1, from coordinate 465,027,492 downwards.
AACACATCGCCCCCTTAGTCTGAATGCTAGATATAGAAGGACTGATTCGAAACAAATTACCACTGTGCTAATTGGACATCTGAACAGAAGAAATTCAATTGCTCTGTGTCAGACTAGATAACAGCCAGACCAGAATGGTGTCATAAAATATGCCTCAATGATCAACAGTCTACACATAAATGTCACTTCTTACAGCCTATGTTTTAATGGGTGTAACGGGGAGGGGAAGGTGTGTATGCATGTACAGTCATGGCCAAAAGTTTTGAGAATAACACAAATATTGGTTTCACAAAGTTTGCAACTTCAGTGTTTTTAGACCTTTTTGTCAGATGTTGCTATGGTATACTGAAGTAAAATTACAAGCATTTCATGAGTGTCAAAGGCTTTTATTGAAAATTACATTAAGTTTATGCAAAGAGTCAATATTTGCACTTCTAAGCCACATACTGACTGATGGCCGCCCATTCTTGCCAAATCAATGCTTGGAGTTTGTCAGAATTTGTGGGTTTTTGTTTGTCCACCCGCCTCTTGAGGATTGACCACAAGTTCTCAATGGGATTAAGGTCTGGGGAGTTTCCTGGTCATGGACCCAAATTTTCGATGTTTTGATTCCCGAGCCACTTAGTTATCACTTTTGCTTTATGGCAAGGTGCTCCATCATGCTGGAAAAGGCATTGGTCGTCACCAAACTGTTCTTGAATGGTTGGGAGAAGTTGCTCTTGGAGGGTGTTTTGGTTCCATTCTTTTTTCATGGCTGTGTTCTTAGGCAAAATTGTGAGTGAGCCCACTCCCTTGGCTGAGAAGTAACCCCACACATTAATGGTCTCAGGATGCTTTACTGTTGGCATGACACAGGACTGATGATAGCACTTGCCTTTTTCCAGATGCCCCAAACAATCTGAAATGGGATTCATCAGACATAATAACTTTACCCCAGTCCTCAGCAGTCCAATCCCTGTACCTTTTGCAACGGTGGGAATTGTGTTAACGATGACAATAAATCTGACACACATGGCACCTACAAAAAAAAACAATTGCAGAAGAAAAACGAATACAATATACACAGATTTACCTGAACACTGAAGCTCCAGATTTCCGATGACACCGGCATGCTGACAGGCAGTCATTCCGAAACCACAACTTTCCGGCAGTACAGTTTGAAGCCAGTGCGCCCTACATCAATGTTAATTTAAAGTCTCAATGTCTGGACCCCGCAGGTTAAGTGCCTACGGGGTCTAAACATTGCCACTTTATATTAACATTGAACCCTATGGGACCAGGGCTACTCTGTGAGTCTAGTGCCCTGGTATCCTGACAATATGTATGCTCGAGCAAGACATGTTTAAAGAGCATCACAGGTTTAGAGTCTATGATACTGTCATCATCATCCACTTGATGACAATATCAGTTTTTTTTGTTTTAATGCATGCTCCCCTATCCAAAAGTGCTGTCAGCACCAGTGCTCATAACCTAAGCTGGTAGTGGTCAAACAGCATGGGTTTCCTCCAGAAAAGCTGAAACCAGCGCTAGATAATGACAGGCTGAGCTGGTGACACTATTCTTATGGCCACCAGTGCGTCATAAACTTGTAGAACTAGCGGAAGAGGTCTTCACCTATAGCAGCCGCCTTTCCCGTAGAGACTGGTTATGCTCACAGGTACTCAGATGCCCCCAGGACTTACACTCAGTGTAGTACAAGTTTATGTCCACACGGCGGCGCACAGGAACAGGAGGGAATACAGTAGGGACCGGCCGGAGATCTGCGGAGTGGCCGAGCACAGGTGGAGATGACAGGTGATAGCTGGATAAGGGCCACAGGCAAATATTCAGAATCCCGGTACAGGCAGAGGATCAGGGTCACAAGCAAATATTCATAATCCGGGTTCAGGCAGAAGATCGGGGTCACAGGCAAATAATCAGAATCTGGGTACAGGCAGAAGATCAGGATCACAGGCAAATATTCAGAATCCTGGTACAGACAGAAGATCAGGGTCACAGGCAAATATTCAGAATCCAGGGACAGGCAGAGGTCATACACGAGAGAACAATCTGAGGTTTTAAACACCAACACAGCAGAGAAGCAGGCAGCAATACTGGGAACAGAACGCTACAACCGGCAGTGAGGCCCAGTCCTCACTGCCTTAAAAACTTTGATGGAAAAATCAGAAAGGAGGAGGACAGGGCTGACAATCAGCCTCAGGATGCTGCTAATTAATTACTGGCTTAGAACTAGCATAGGTCATAGCATAAACCAGTAAGATGTATAAAAATATAAATGAACAAATAAGAATCATGCGAGAGCTCCCCCTGTAGTTGGAGGATGCACCTACACCCACCTACTCTATGCCACAAAGATAACAATGTATTGTAACTAATGCACGTGCTCGGCTGCTACATCACGCCAGGATGCGGCACACCGCCACGGCTCGTGACAGCTATTAAAGGGAAATCTGCAGGGTGGAGTCCCCCACTAGCAATGTCTGTGCTGATGACCTTGCACCTGGGTTCAAACACCCACAATATTACACCTCCTGACAGGCATATCTGTGACTTTCTCAAACTCTACATAGGTATTACATACGCGCTGGCCTAAGCTTGCTGCTCCTCCCTACTCCATTCTTCCTCTGGAAATGTACAGGGTAGTAAGTGTTGCAACTGACCGAGTCTGCATAAGGACTCACACCTTTTGTTTGTGTGCAAAAATGTGAATTTTGCACACAAAAAGCACTTCTATCCAACTCTACATGAGCCCATAGCTTTTACAGCAATACTTTTCCTTAACCTGCCAAAATTACCAACTTTTTGTCATCTTTAGGAGGGACTGCGGGATCTTTCTTTTATCAGCCACCGTGACTGATCATTAATGAAAAATCTGATCTCCTGACTTAAGAACATTTGTGCCCCTAGTCCCCTAGTCTATATTTATATCCTAAACCTAAATAGTTTAAATTGAATTATAATCTTTTTTTCCCAAGTCCATGCTTTTATTACCATTTAGAAATGCTGCGAGTTCTTAGAATTTTATAGAAATTCTCAGCACCTTGTTCACAAAACGACCTTGTAGGCTGACTTCCTAAAGAACTAAAGATTATCTTAACAGAAGTGCTCAGCAGTCCACACAAAAGAAAACGGTGGAAAAGCAGATTCATCTATTTCCAGGATAGATCAGTACTTTTTGTTCAGTGAATTAGTAATAAAACCCAAAGAAGAATAAAACAGACAGCTACATATATGGCCTATTTTGCAATACTTAAGCTTGGATGAAGTCTGAAAAATGACATATAAAAGCAGTTGTATAGAAATATGTCTGCAATTATTTTGCAATTTATCAGTCAACTGTCACACTACACTCTCTTAATGCACATAGTAACAAAGTCAATGTACAAATGAGAGAATCTATGTCCAATCAAATTAACTGGATATTTTCCAAATGTAAAAAAATAAATATTAGCTATTTCAACAGAATCCAAACATATAACTGATTTTCTATGCTATTTAATTAATTAAAAGATGCATTTACCCCCCACCATCCCTAATGGTTTAATAGAGGAAAACATCTTTATTTTTACCCATAACTGAGATTCAAGAATTCAAAGTTGTAGATGGAGTTCATCCATGTAGACTTGTACAATCAGGGCTGGCATTTACAAATGTGGAGTCCTGGGTCATAATCAGCCCTCCCCATGACTCTTCCCGCCCCAATATATTTCTCTATATCCTCTCTCCCAACTTTCCATGTTATTTATAGCAGATGAATATTTTCCCCACTCCAGTGCTCTCTCCCATCTCCTGTTCTCTTATGATCCATTGCTTGATCCCTCTGGTTTTTTCTGTCCCATTCTCTCAACCTACAGTTCTCTCTCCTTTCCTCCTCTCCTGTTCTCTCTCCAATCTCCACACTCCGATTCTGTCTCCTCTCCCTCCTCTCTACGTCTCACTCCCTTCCAGTTCTCTCTCCTTTCCTCCTCTCCTGTTCTCTCTCCAATCTCCACACTCCGATTCTGTCTCCTCTCCCTCCTCTCTACTTCTCACTCCCTTCCAGTTCTCTCTCCTCTCCTCCTCTCCTGTTCTCTCTCCAATCTCCACACTCCGATTCTGTCTCCTCTCCCTCCTCTCTACTTCTCACTTCCTTCCAGTTCTCTCTCCTTTCCTCCTCTCCTGTTCTCTCTCCAATCTCCACACTCCGATTCTGTCTCCTCTCCCTCCTCTCTACTTCTCACTTCCTTCCAGTTCTCTCTCCTTTCCTCCTCTCCTGTTCTCTCTCCAATCTCCACACTCCGATTATGTCACCACTCCCTCCTCTCTACTTCTCACTCCCTTCCAGTTCTCTCTCCTTTCCTCCTCTCCTGTTCTCTCTCCAATCTCCTCATTCCGATTCTTCTCCTCTCCCTCCTCTCTGCTTCTCACTCCCTTCCAGTTCTCTCTCCTTTCCTCCTCTCCTGTTCTCACTCCAATCTCCTCATTCCGATTCTGTCTCCTTTCCCTCCTCTCTGCTTCTCACTCCCTTCCAGTTCTCTCTCCTTTCCTCCTCTCCTGTTCTCACTCCAATCTCCTCATTCCGATTCTGTCTCCTTTCCCTCCTCTCTGCTTCTCACTCCCTTCCGGTTCTCTCTCAATTCTCTACTCAACTCTGTTTCTCTCTGCTCTACCACATCAAATTGTATCTCCCACCAGTTCTTTCTTTTATCCCCATCTCCAGTTCTCTCTCCTTCTAGTTCACTCTCAAATATCTACCCAAGTATGTTTCTCTCTGCTCTACCACATCAAATTGTATCTCTCACCAGTTCTTTCTTCTCTCCCCCATCTCCAGTTTTCTCTCCCTTACTCTCTTCTTTTCCTTACTCTTCTCCCTTCTCAGGTTCTCCCTCTCCCCCTTTCTCTGATTCTCTCTACTTTCAGTAATCTCTCCCTTCCTCCACTTTCATTCTATACCCCTCTAGTTCTCATTCCATCTCCCCTCTCTGGTTATCTCTCCCTCCAGTTTTATCTCCTCTCCCTCCCTCTCTGGTTCTATCTTTCTCTCTCTCTCTCTCTCTCTCTCTCTCTCGTTCTCTCTCTTCTCAAACCACTCTGGTTCTCTGTCCTTCTGGTTCTCTATCTTGAACTATCTGCCACCAATTCTATTGTTTCTCCCCTCCCCATCTCGTTCCCTCTCCCTCCCATTATCTCTTTACCTCTGATTTTCTCTCCTATCCTCCCCTGTCCCTCCGGTTCTCTTTCCATTTCGACTTTTCTGGTTCTCTCTCCCTTCAGTTTTCTTTCCTCATCCCACCATTTCTCTCTCTTTTCACCCTCCTCTCCATTTCTCTTTCCCTCTGGAGTTCTCACCTCCCTACCTTCTCTTCTCTACCCCCCCATTATGGTTTTCTCTCCTTTCGATTCTTACTCCTCTTTCCCTTCTCCGATGAATGTGTCCACAACACTTAAGGGGGGAGCTGTGCCTTTAAATCATTTTTTATTACTATGGGTCCATAGTCTTACCATGATGCTAGGGATACCATATGGCCGATTGGGCCACCAGAGGTGTTAAGTGTGGGCCCCCACTAGAGAGTGGGGCAAAGTGTAGTGGCACCATTGGCACGCTCCATGTGTTCAACTGAAAAGACATAAAGAGTAGAAAAGTGTTGCAATATGTCCAGCAAGGATTCTACCCGCTGCCTGTGGAATTCTATGCAGTTCTCAGAAACAGTGAAAGGAAGATTACAAAATTGAATCACTAGTTTTATGATCTGAAAAACAATATTAGGCATTTGACAACAATTATTTTTGCTGGCAGGATAAGTACCTGCCCATATGTGGGGTCAGCAGCTTATTGATAAAGAATGTTTTATATGCCGTGACTTACACTCCTATGACACTGGGGCTTAAAAAAATAATGTAAGCTTATGCATCTGTAACCAGACACTTTATAACAAATGTACGCTTTTCGTTCACAACACTTTTAGTGTTGCCTGCAGCATTCACAGTCCTTAATGCTCAGTAAAGTATAATGGAGTTCTATGGGAATGCTCTTTTAGTACCTTGTAAGCATTATTCATTAGTGCCCAAATTTAAAGCTCCCTGAGGTTAGGTCACAATATCTATGCTTCAACGACCATTGTTTTTCAATTCCCTTGTGTACATGGCCTAAAAAATATTACATATGTTTCCATAATATCTTGGAGAAATAAAATATGTAAATGCAAACCTGGCTATTATTAATATGCACTTGTGACCTGATAGTCATACTAATTGCACTATGCAATTATAGGAACATTTTGGACATTATGTATCTTACTTTTATTTTCTGGGACTCTGTAAATGAAAGTGTATCTCTCTGTAAGTATTGCTGAATAATAGAACAGTATTTATTACCCAATCTACTGAATCTGTCAATTTAAATGACACTTGTTGATCATCTGCTTGTGTATGAGGTTCTCCAGCCAGGTGGGCAGTCACAGAGGCTGGAAAGGGTGAACTGAGGGATAACAAGGCAAATAAAATCAAATTCAAAGCAAGGTATCGTAGCTCAACATGTATATAATGTATAAATGGTCTCAACAGAAGACAATAAACTATAGAGATGTAAATAGAGGTAATTCACTCTAAGTACATATTTGACCATGACAAGATTGGCTAGGTGAACCAACCCTGGAGAGGGGGGCAGAGGACGGGTTATGTGTATGCTTCAATGATATATTGTAATCAGTATATATCTTCCAATATTACAGATTTTGACAGAGTGGTCCCAAAATTCATACGATTATTATTATTATTATTATTAATATTATTATTATCCTTTATATATAATCTGAAACATCTCTCTATTCCCTTTCACTAGCTAGATCAAACACATACATACTAGGGTTGATGTTTTTACTATCACCATCTACAGAAAAGGTGGGGCAAAATAACATTTGATCTAGAGGTTTGGCTATGGCACTGGTGATGTCATTAAACTTCTAGTTCCTGAACTAGCGCTTTGTGAGCATGCGCAGAAGTAAGAAAGCGTATTACGGTGGCTCAGTGGTTAGCACTTCTGACTCACAGCACTGGGGTCATGAGTTCAATTCCTGACCATGGCCTTATCTGAGTGGAGTTTGTTTGTTCACCTCGTGTTTGAGTGGGTTTCCTCCGGGTGTTCCGGTTTCCTTTCGCACTCCAAAAAAACATACTGGTAGGTTAATTGGCTGCTATTAAATTACCCTTAATCTCTCTCAGTCTGTATGTGTGTGTGTGTGTGTGTGTGTGTTAGGGGATTTACATTGTAAGCTCCAATGGGGCAGGGACTGATGTGAATGAGTTCTCTGTACAGCGCTGCGGAATTAGTGGGGCTATATAAATAGATGATGATGATGATTATACTCCAAGAACGCATTTTGCATTCAATTTAATACGAGCCCTGAGTTGGAGAGGAGCTGTGTACCTTAATGTGCACTGGGTGACCATTAAGGCATAAAGGTATAAAACCAAGATTTTATGTTACGCAATAGAGGGCTTCATAAATTGTCTCAATTGTTTTAAAGATCATGGGGCCTGATTCATTAAGGATCTTAACTTAACAAACTTCTTATTTCAGTCTCCTGAACAATACCCTGTTACAATGCAAGGGGTGCAAATTAGTATTCTGTTTTGCACATAAGTTAAATACTGACAGTTTTTTCATATAACACACAAATACTTGATAGCTTATTTGTACACTGAAATTTAAAGTTGATATTTGTGTGCTACATGAAAAAACAGTCAGTATTTAACTTATGTCCAAAACAGAATACTAATTTGCACCCCTTGCATTGTAACATTGTTTTGTCCAGGAGACTGAAATAAGAAGTTTCTTAAGTTAATATCCTTAATGAATCAGGCCCTAGGTGTCTTTAATTAAAAAATTCAAAAATGTTTTTTTTCTTTTTGGTAGCAAATGATTTATTAACATTTTTGCTAAACTCTGCAGCCTGTACATTCTGGGCACATTCTCTGTGGTGTAGCACAGACAGGGGTCTATTCCCTCCCCAGCTACTAAATATTTTTTTTTTTTTCCTGCAAAACTAGATATTTTTCCATTTAAAACAAACAACATACAAAAGTTCAATTATCTTTTCTCTGAGCACAGAGTACATAGAGTGTGAAGTTCAATAGCTGATTATTCTCAATCATCGCAAGTTTGAAAGTGAAAGTTTCTTCTCTACTTAGGAAAAGATAATGACTTATTTGCAGAGACATGTACTGTATCATGACTCCACTCCAGTCTATAAAAATTAAATAGCAATGACATTATAAGCTTAGAAAATCTTAGTCTTTGTGTCTTTTTATAGCACTAGACACCACAGAGCCTCATAAATATTTAAAATGGAACATTTTCAGTGGATATGCAGAATTCATTTTGACAGACACTAGCCTATGCCAGGAACAGAGCATGTATATACTGTATATGCAATATTATGCAATATATATATATATATATATATATATATATATATATATATATATATATATATATATATATATATATTTATACATATGTATATATAGACATATATATATGTATATATATATATATATATATATATATATATATATATACATATATATATAGACATAACGTGTCAAGTTGCTGCACGTTTTAATATACAATTTATAGGTAATTTTGATGTGATCTATTGGTATTAGCTGAATTTAACAGATTAATACATAATACAGTGAATTTGGCATGTGCAAAAGTTTGGGCACCCTATCAGTCAGTACTTAGCGCCACCTCCTCTTGCAGAAGTCACGTCTTCCATAGCCAGATAAGAGATATCATATTAAAGCCTTAGAAATTTCCAATCTTCTTTGCAGAACTCTTCCAGCTCCAAAGTATATTTAGGTTTTCTTGCATGTACTATATGTTTGCGATCTCTTCATGAATTTCCAGTAATAAGCTTAGAATCTGTGAAAGCCCCATCCCATAAACTTAATTTAATCTATTATTCCGCCTGGATAATATTTAAAATTTTGTTGGATGTTTTTTTTTGTGGCACACATTGGATCACTTGAGGTGACTAGCAATGCTGGGATGCCACAAGATATCGGCTTGATACTGGCCAGTTGTAAAAAAATGTCTATGTATACAATGTAGTGGTATGCAGTATAGATGCTCTTATACATTATACTTATAAAAAAGGGAAAGTTTAATGCTTAATATCATGGTGTCTGTATATGGGATTTATTGGTGTGATAATTATCAGTCCCCACCATGACTCTAGGTAAAGGCTTCCCAAATTAGAAATAAATTTAATTATATAATCCTAATGAACCTCTACAGACGGTCAGTGGGTTTTAGAAACAACAGGTGAATTATTGAGATTTTATTTTATCTAATTACAAATATCAACCTTACTTGGGATGGTAGGCGAGAATAATTCTAAAATATCAGTGACTAAGAGGTCACTCATGAGGGTAAATTTGGGAAGACACCACCAGGGTCAAAGACTGCCCTCACCCTTAAGCATCCACGCTCAGGTGTCCTTCCCTGTGATATCACAGCAAAATGACAAATGAGCCTATCACTGATACATCAGAAGCTAGCAGCATTTCTACTGAAGGTAGGAAGTGCACAGTGAACACTGAAGTTAATTTAAATGGTTAAACAAAGCTGTTTTCACCATTGTCGGCCAATGTGGAAGGGGGTAATTTACATACCCAGGACTGCTGATGCTCGGTGTGGGGACATCAAAGGGGGGGAAATAAAAACACTACAAGAATGACACAATGTCCTTTAGTCAGGTTTTAGCCAATCACCCCCCCCCACACACACACACACACACAGCCCCCAACCACACAAAATTTTGCTGCCACAGGCGACTGTCTTAGTTCACTTAATTAGAGTGCTGACCATGGAGAAAACCATATTGGAGAGATCCTCTTCTACAGGGCAGTCAGAGAAACTTGCATTTATTTTATATTGTGTTTCATTTAAGCATATGTGTTATTTTCTTGTATTTAGCAATTGTTGCAATATTTTGATTTAGCACATAATTTATTTTCAATATGTGTCTTTTGTGTGTTTTATTTATTGCAGATAACTAAATAACTTCACCCAGTAACTGAATGATATCCTTAGACAAATACATCCCTTTTGTGATACCAGTCTATCTGCAAATTGGCTTTTCACCAAGAGAGCATTTCATGCCACAAAACTCAGAAAGTCCTGAAATGGCTCCAGGATTCAGCTCTGCAGTGTGGCATTGCAAAGTCACCAGATATCAATCCAAGTAATATCTACCCCTAGCTATGATCCTCAGTACTAATCTGGTGGTCAGCCCGGCCACCACCCAGCACCATCCATTACTGTATGACAATGTTGAGACAGTTATTGCAGCAGTCTCAGCACGCTTATAGGAAATAAAGAAATCACCACCTAAGGAAATGTCCACATGAGCAATTAGAACGTAACTTGAGAACACCGCCAGAAAAATAGCTCAGAGTAGAGATATGTTGATACCTTTTCCTCACAGTTGCACCTATGATGCATATATATCTGTTGTCCATGTTAATAGTAGAGTTGGTCTGGCATATAGATCCACTGGTCTACCCATATCAACCTAAACGCGCTATTGAGCTGCAATCAGTTACTATCACTGGTAATTGCATTTTAGGGAGGCTAAAGTACCATGTACTCTAAAATATAACTTTCATTAAACTAAACAAACTGGAAGAGCTTAAACACATTTTTAGGCCGAAGGGCTTGGTGATCTCTAGGAAGTGTACACACAATTCTCCAGTGGAGGCATTTAGCCATCTCCTGACCACCCTGAGAGCTGGTTATCAGGGGAACTCACAGTGCTGGTTTCCCTATTATCCTCTTTTTAGTGATAATCAGTTTAGGCTGCCTTAGTGCTGAGACTGGTTATTGATTTGGTAGGTGTTGTCTATTGATATAATTATTTACTTATTTTACTTATTTACTTTTTTGAGTATTTAAAAATACTCAAAAGATTTTCATTAGAGTTTCCAAAGTAAAACAAAGAAAAGAATACAAAGATGAACACAGCTCAAATGAGAGATAAATGTTTTGGTTACATTAAACAAAACACTCTTATTTACTTTTTTGAAAGCATTATATGGGGCCTATTCAATTTGGCCACGTTAGTGTAGGAATAAAGCGGCGCTAACTGTATTACTGTTATGCAGTAATTTTATCCCAGTTTTTCGCTCTCGGCCCTGAGGGCTCCAAGCAAAAATCAGTGTTAAAATTACCGTACGGTAGTACTGCGCACTTTTACCGTAGTAGCGGTAACAGTGCGCAAATTGAATCGGCCCCTATATGTTATATCAAGACAAGCGCTAGGTGTCAGGATCTGCATGCAGCCCTCTGCATTGTATGCTGCTTGCATTGACAGCTCCTGCCTCCAGGACCTTGGAATTTTATGTATTATCTGCAGTGCCTCTGTTCACCAGAGGTGGTGCTATTGTGCCTTTACTTTCATTACTAGGGGGTAAATGTATGAAGCTCCGGGTTCCTCAACAACTGCAAATTCGGCGTCTTCAGCGTTTAAATTTAAAGCTGCGCTGCCTTGTAAAGGGAAACTTCCCTTTACAAGGCAGCGCCGCTTTAAATTTAAATGCTGAAGACGCTAAACTCGCGGGTGTTGAAGAACCCGGAGCTTCATACATTTACCCCTAGGGGTTAATTTGTTGCACCAATTATCTCTTGCATCTGGCTATCTCTCTACTTATACCTGTCACTCCCAGTATACCTCGCTGGTCATTGTTGTTGTTGCTGTTGTATATTCCTGCTGTGCTGTCCACTGCTGTGCTCCTGGTTAACCTTTTCCCTGGGATTTCTTCACATTACCAGTTCACCTGCATCAGCTATGTTCCTGGTATTTGCATTCTGCATCTCCCTTTAATCTTCATTCTATATCTTCACCATCCGGTTAGTACAATCCTGCAATAAACATTGTGTGTTTCACCATATTCCTTGCTCCAGAGCTGTGATTTCTGCATTGAAGTGTGACACTAGAGCTACAGGGTGCACACCCCACTGTGTGCACATTGCGAGTTTAGACAAGTCGCTGTCTCCTTGTATATCAGGCACAAAAATAGATTGCAAGCTCTAATGGGCACAAAACTGATTGAAAAAAATATGTGATGCTTAATATATATCCCTCAAAAAATATTATTGCATTTAATAGCACCAAGATTCTTTCTTGGTGCCACATTTAATAACTCCCGGTAAGTGAGTGACCCCATTACAGATTAGGGGTTAAAACACAGCAATAAATGGTCCATCCAAAATGTGACTACTACGTTTTTTGGGCTATATTAAAATATGCTTGTAGTACATAAGGAATTATAAAAGTCCCACTGGATTTTTTTTTGTTAAATCACAAGGGAACTAATTACCTCGGAGCAGATGATTATGGAAAGCCGCCTACCTCGGGTCTAAGAGAAAAGTTATTGCCTTAGAGAAATGTAAAAAATACATGGCCTCAGTTACTTCCTTATAATATTACTGAATCTGAAAAAGCGTGGGCTGAACTAGCCTTCTAAAATATACTGATAACATTAGATAGAAGGTCTGTGCGCTTTATTTATTTTACCAAAATATAAGCATAAGGCGATAATCATATTGAGTCTTTGCTGTGCTTTCACCAGACACATGTTCACTTAATGACATATCTATTTAATTCAAATACAACTCACAAATCATTTGAACTCTCACTAGAAGTTATCACGCTAGGAAAATGGGAGACTCCTATTTAATTACCAATAAGAGGCTTGTTTAGAGTTTGACACATGCTAATGTACGCATTTCCGTACTGCGCATATGCTCAGTAAGAACACATACGTTTGTATGTAGACTTTTGTGTATCGCTGACTTTCGTCCCATTATGACTCCTTATGCAAGGCCGTTTTCACATAATTGCATCACTCTTAGACCTAGAGGCATCCCCAGGCTTGCATTAAAGGGTGCTATCTCTTACAGGTACTAGAGTAATGATGCAATAATACACAATGATGATGATGATGACTATAAGCAGCACTTTGTAGAAGCTTCTGATTGGCCGACTGGGCATTGACCTCTCCAGCTGATAGGACTTAAATCATTTGCGTGGTGGCTACTGAGCCACAGTTGTCTATTGCCAATACTTCATTGACATTTCCATTTGGGCTATTGCAGGAAAGAATATACAGGTTTGGGAACTGATTCAAGTCGGAATGCAAATTGGGTGTAATTTTCGTGTTTAAAAAGAGTACGCAACTTTTGCATAGTTCTGTGGCCGTCCGTATTAAAATCAAAGCATGCTACTTTTACGAATCCGATAGCTGTGGAAATACGCTCTGTATTCACATTACTTTACGTAAATGTGGACAAACATACAGGCTGAAGTATTTTTTAGGAGCATCCGTACTATATCTATTACATGCATGTTTACAATGAATTCACATCAGAAAGCATATAAATGTTATATGATCATAAATTAAAATAACAACTGCTAACAATATAATAACACAACAACTAAAAATAATAACAATTTTTTTTCAATATAATTTACATATTGTAAAATTTCATGCATATTGAAAACAAGTTAACCCGTGCATGATACTCGTGCATTCTAGTCAAATCAAGCTACTTAAGGTGTTAAAAAGGTTCTTGTCATGCATTTGGGCCATAGCCCAGGCCTCAACCACCAACCACCACCCACTGTCACCCCCAGCAACCACCAACCACTCCCAACTGTCACTTCTCCTTCAAGAAATATATATATATTTTTTTTAAATCTTTATAAACACTTTTAACAATTAACAAATTAAATTAAGAAATTAAAAACATCTTAGTATACCAAATTTCAGCCCTTTCTGAGGTTTTTTTTTCCACACACACACTAAGAATTTAGTAGGTCAGTGTATAACTCCGCCCAGCAGGTGGCGCTGCAGCTTGGTTTTATTTTTTTCACACACACACAGACAGACTAACACACGCCACTAGACATTTATATTATAGATAAATCTTCTGTGCGTACAGTTGTTCAGTGATAGCTACTGAGACGAATCCGTGACAGGTCATCAATAGCATACGGCATTTACAGCTGCCCTGTAGTAGGGGCAAAAGATACTTGCGCTAAACATAGGATTTGAGTTAGCTGCATCTATGTGAACACGCCCTCACTGAACATAACCTACATTACTCCGCCCCTATTCTCTCCTGTTCTGTGCATCAAGTCGTAAGGGGTTGTAAGTGTCTAATGGATGCGGATATGAATTGCATGCAGGTGCATAAGTTTGGTTCCTAGGCAGGCGTAGTGTGAAATTGCGCAAGAAACTCTACTCAAACTGGCGTATGTTCGGACTTGAATGAGGCCTTTGGTGTTTAAAGGTGTAAACAACAGATATGGAGAAGTTTATGTTTCACTAAATTTTATATTGACAATATAACTTTCACATTTCTTAATAACTCTCAAGATAATATTTTTTGGGGGGGTTTATAACAGTTCATTACATTATGTATAAATAGGGTAATGTGACTATAGCATTTAATATTAACCCTCTCAATCCACATCTCTACGCTATCCTGGGGCGTAGATCATCATCATCATCAACATTTATTTATATAGCGCCAGCAAATTCCGTAGCACTTTACAATTGGGAACAAACATTAATAAGACAATACTAGGTAATACATACAGACAGAGAGGTAAGAGAACCCTGCTCAAAAGCTTACAATCTATAGGACAATGGGAGTTTGAAACACAAGGGCATGTGCTACATCATATTGCACAATGGACCAGCCAGACTGCAAAGGTAAAAGTACTGAGTGGGCTGTGTGTGTTGCAATGTTGGTCAGGAGGTTGTTGTCTTGTGTTAGCAGTGTAGAGGATGGTAATAGGGTAATCTAGGGAAATTAAGATGATGGTTGAGGAATATTATAACCTTGTCTGAAGAGGTGGGTTTTCAGTGAACGCTTAAAGGTTTGAAGACTAGAGGAAAGTCTTACTGTGCGTGGGAGGGAATTCCACAAAGTAGATGCAGCCTGGAAAAAATCCTGTAACCGAGAATGGGAGGATGTGATGAGAGTGGAGGAGAGACGTAGATCTTGTGCAGAACGGAGGTGTCGAGTATTATTATTATTATTAATATTTATTTATAAGGCGCTACAAGGCATCCGCAGCGCCGTACAGAGACAAACAAAATCACAATACAATGGGAGACAGCACAGTACAGTAAACACAGCAACTCAGTACGCTCAATGCACAGCTAGAGAGGGCGGGGAAGGGGGAGGGAGGATCCGAAAACGACGGGGCCCAAGAAGGGGGGCGCGGAAGACAGGGAGACCCCCAGGGGGGAGGAGGGAGCGAAAGTGGATGTGGGGTGGAGGACCTTAGGAGTAGGGAGATATTTCGAGACTAGTGAGGAAATGTATGTCGGTGCAATTTTGTTGATGGCCTTGTATGTTAGTAGAAGAATTTTATATTGGATTCGTTGAAATACAGGCAGCCAATGTAGAGACTGACAGAGTGGCTCAGCAGAGGAATAACGGTTTGTAAGGAAAATCAGTCTAGCCGCTGCGTGCAAAATAGATTGTAGGGGTTCAAGTCTGACTTTGGGAAGACCAGTAAGGAGGGAATTGCAATAGTCGATGCGGGAGATGATGAGTGCATGAATTAATGTTTTTGCGGTGTCTTGTGTCAGATATGTGCGTATTCTGGAAATGTTCTTTAGGTGTATGTAACATGATTTAGATATAGAGTTGATGTGGGGAATAAATGACAGTTGTGAATCAAGGATTACACCTAGGCAACGAGCTTGCAGGGTGGGATTTATGGTCATGTTATCAACAGAAATAGAAATGTCAGGCAGGAAGCTTCTGTTTTTGGGTGGGAATAATATTAATTCAGTTTTTGAAAGACTGAGTTTGAGTTGGCGAGAAGACATCCAAGATGAAATGGCAGAAAGACAGTCAGTAACGCGAGACAACACAGATGGTGAAAGATCAGGAGAGTATAGATAAATTTGTGTATCATCCGCATAGAGATGATACTGAAATCCAAAGGAGCTTATTAGTTTTCCAAGAGAAGTGGTATAGATAGAGAATAGCAGAGGACCTAGGACTGAGCCTTGTGGAACTCCACCTGATAAAGGAAGCGGAGCAGAGGTGGATCCAGAGAAATTAACACTGAAAGAGCGATTAGATAGGTAGGATGAGAACCAGGATAGGACAGTGCCTTCAAGACCTAGGGATTGTAGCGTTTGTATGAGGAGAGAGTGGTCAACAGTGTCAAATGCAGCAGAGAGATCCAGGAGAATTAGAAGAGAGTATTGGTTATTATTTTTCGCTGTGATCAAATCATTGACAACTTTGGTCAGCGCAGTCTCTGTGGAGTGTTGAGAGCGAAAGCCTGACTGAAGAGGATCCAATAGGTTGTTTGCTGTAAGAAAGTGTGTGATGCGTGTGTAGGCAATTCTCTCGAGAAGCTTGGAGGGGCATGGTAGCTGGGAGATGGGGCGGTAATTTATGAGGGAGTTAGGGTCAGAATTCTGTTTTTTTAAATGGGAGTAATCACTGCATGCTTGAATATAGATGGAAAAATACCAGTAGAAAGAGATAGAAAACAGATTTTAGTTAGAGGGGGAATGAGCACAGGAGACAGGGACATACCCATTTGTGAGGGAATGGGATCAAGAGGACAGGAGGTAGAGTATGAAGATGAGAAGAGAGTAGAAACTTCCTC
This sequence comes from Mixophyes australis, assembly GCA_036250195.1. Classification (NCBI taxonomy): domain Eukaryota; kingdom Metazoa; phylum Chordata; class Amphibia; order Anura; family Limnodynastidae; genus Mixophyes; species Mixophyes australis. The sequence continues at coordinate 465,010,801 of JAVHZZ010000001.1, read as the reverse complement.
TTCATTTGTGGGATCAAATGAAGAGGGAGTGTCAGAGGGTGCTACAAAGGAATTGAGCAGATTGCTTGTCAAGGGAGGTACCATTTCAAGCCTGATCTTATCAATTTTGTCCTTGAAATAGGAAGCAAGATCCCGTGCACTGATGCTAGTTGGAGGATTTGGGGCAGGAGGATTCAGAAGAGAGTTAAATGTGTTAAAGAGGCGTTTGGGGTTAGAAGCCTGAGCATAGATGAGAGATCGGTAGTATGCTTGTTTAGCAGTGTCCAGAGCATTTCTGTAGGAGTGGTAGGTTTTAGTATACGTGATGAAATCATAAGAGGCACAAGATTTACGCCAGTGACTTTCTGCTTTACGAGAAAGTTTTTGTAGAGTTTGTGTTACTGTAGTGTGCCACGGTTGGCAACGAATTCTACGCGAAGTATGTAGTGTCGCTGGAGCCACTTGATCCAGGGCAGTTGCTAGGGTTTGATGAAAATGGGGTACTGCCCGATCAGGGGAGAAGAATGTAGAAATTGGGGAGAGAAGGTGTTGGAGAGAGGTGGAAAACTGTTGAAAATAAATAGCATTGATATTCCTGCGGGTACGAGGAGGCTTGGAAGAGTTTGACACTAGGGAGGGTAAAGAACTGTTGGTGAGCGAGTAGCTAATAAGGTGATGATCCTAGAGGGGGAAAGGAGTGTTAAGGAAATTAGAAACTGAGCATAGTCTAGAGAAAACAAGATCAAGACAGTGGCCATCCTGATGAGTAGCAGATTCAATCCACTGGGAGAGGTCAAGTGAGGAGGTTAGAGAGAGTAGTTTGGAAGCAGCATTGGAACGTGGATTAGAAATAGGGATGTTGAAATCACCCATGATGATGGTGGGGATATCAGTAGATAAGAAGTGAGGGAGCCATTGTCACTCACCAGACTGTGAGTGCTTCTTCCCGTATGTTTAGGAACCGTGGTCGTCCACCATCCTGAGGGTCTGCGCATGTGCAGCCCTTTTTAAACCTTCAGTACATGTTCCTTTTAGTTAATTGGCTGTTCAGGCAACACTCCCTATTTAAAGCACCTGCTGTCTGTACCTCGTTGCCTGATCTTGGAGTCTCATTCCCCATGAGCCTCTGAAGGTGTTCCTGTGTTTCCTCGTGTATTCAGCCCAGCTGATTCCTGTGGTTTCCAGACCACTTCAACTCTCCTGTGGTTTCCAGACCACTTCTACTCTCCTGTGTTTCATCGTGACTGTTCCAGCTGATTCCTATCCGCTGCCTCCGTGCACTACAGTTATCAGCTCACTTCAACTCTCCTGTGTTTCATCGTGACTTCTCCAGCTGATTCCTATCCGCTGCCTCCGTGCACTACAGTTATCAGCTCACTTCAACTCTCCCGTGTTTCATCATGACTGCACCTGCTGATTCCTATCCGCTACCTCCGTGTATCGGCAGTGTCCTGATTATCGCTACCCTCCAGTACTCCTCGTGTCTGCGGCCAGCTGATCCGCTCTCCGTGCTTCTACAGTGTTCCTGCCTGTGTCAACTCGCCTGTCTGCATTGGATCAACGCTCCGCTGCTGTCTTCTCTGCCATACCACTTCTACTCTTCAGTGATCTCCAGGTGACCAGTCCTATATACTACTGCTTCCTGAGTATTGTTTCCATCGTTGCTGGTCTACCTACCTGTGCGCTGCACCTACTTGGATACCGCTTCCATTCCCCTGGGACTTCGCATCCTGCCGGCCTCCTGCCGCTCAGGTATCCCTGCACTCCTTTCTGACAGCCTGCTCTTCTGAACCACGGTATGCATACTTATCATTGACTGTGCTCGTGTATTGCATACCTTGCTGGACTGAGTTGTTCTCCTCTGGATTTGCCTATCCACTGAGACTATTGCCATCATTTGACTGTATTACCTTGTAGTCTGGATAGTTCCTGTGACTTTGTATATTTGTGCAGTGCTGCTCAGTTATTAATACTTTGTGCATATCCTCGTGGGATCAAGTTCAGTGTGCCCGTGTATACTCTGCATTACATTTATCTCCCCGTGCTCCTCCTCACATATATAGTTCAGTGGTACAACTTGCTAGAGGCAGACCACTGATTCCTGTTTCCTGTGTCACCTGTTTCCAGTATCCTTCCACATAGCAGTGGTACAACTTGCTAACGCAGACCACTGACTTCCCGGATACCTCCACCTGGATTCCGTTCCCTCACCTAGACACCGGTACAACTTGCTAACGCAGACCGCTGACTTTCATCACCTCCTCGTTACTTCTGGACATTCCTCCTCACTATAGCAGTAGTACAACTTGCTATCCGCAGACCACTGACTACCCTCACGTTTCCTTTGTCCATTCAGTTCCTCGTGTACTATTACCTATATATTACCAGTGCTGCTAGTCATAGACTTTCCACGAGAATTCTCTACCATCTGCTGTCTCCTGTTCCGTGATCACCCCGCTACCAGAGTACCATATTACCACCTATACTGCTCTGGTAAGTCCATCACCTGGTGATCCCTGGGTAAAGACTCCTAGTGCCCGTGACAGCCATGCAGAGAAGTGTTCAAGAAATTGTTGGTGTGGACCAGGGGGGTGATAGATGACAGCAACACGCATAGAGAATGGGTTAAAAATCCTAACAGCATGTACTTCAAAAGATGTGAATGTGAGTGATGGGACATTTGGTAGAACTGTGAATGTGCACTGAGGGGAGAGAAGTAGTCCAACCCCTCCTCCTTGTCTGCCTCCTGGTCTGGGGGTGTGGGTGAAATGGAGACCACCATGTGAAAAGGCTGCAGGTGAGGCAGTGTCTGAATGCGTGAGCCATGTTTCTGTTATTGCTAGAAGGTTGAGGTTGTATGAGAGGAAGAGATCATGTACGGAGGTAAGTTTGTTACAAACAGAGCGTGCATTCCAAAAGGCACATTTAAAGGACTTTGGAAGAGAGGGGAGACAGGTTATGTGTTTGAGGTTTGCCAGATTTCTGTAGTGTTTAGATATATGTGTGTTGGAGAAGTGAGGGGGACCTGGATTAGGTGATATATCACCAGCTAATAGAAGTAGGGAGGAAGAAAGGTAGGAAAGATGATTGTAAGATGTGTGTCCTTTTAGTTTCTGGCGGCAGGGTGAGGCTGTTAAAGTTATTGAATTTAAATAGCAAAAGAGTTCATGAGTGTTCACTAGAGGTGAGTGAAGTAATGAAGGGGCAATGTGGACAGAGGTGTGTGTTGCAGGATGGGTGAGGGATGATACAGTCCTAAAGATAATGCCATGAAAAGAGATAAAGAAAAATATTTTGGCAAGCATTGGGACTATGAGTCAAATAGCAAAAATGAGGAATTAAAGGAATTGCCTAATTGCAATGTCCAGTGTAATCAGATAAGTAGTGCAGAGCTAGGCTGCAGCAAATGTAGTGTATTCCTGGATGTCTGGATAGTATAAAGTAATAATGTGGGGAGCCATGTGGGGGAGTAGGTGGAAGTGTTGAATGGAAAGTAATAAAGAGCAGGTAATTGAGTAGCTGAGATTTTGCAGACTCATGAGAGAGGAGATTGGTTGAAAGACAGTATAATTTCTTCCTACTTGTGAAGGGAGACAATGCTTAAATAGAATTGAAGTACAGTGCTGAGAAAGGGGACTGAAATAACTGTAGCATGGGTAGGGAGTGGTTGTGCAAGTAGTACAGCAGGAAGATTAAACAGAGTGGATTTTGTATTGAAAGCAAACTGATAAATAAAACAAACTTTCATGAGATGAGAGGAAAATGAGATCAGAGTCCAAAACAGTCCTTATGTTGCATGTAACTTGTAGCCAGTGTTGAAAACATCAGAGGTAGAATATGGAGTTTCAGGTGAATACTGACTGTAGTCCTTATGAAGCTGTGGTAATAGGCAGAATGTTCTTCTCCTGTTTCCTCCAGTGTAACTCCGGTATAACTCCGAATTATGCTGTTTAAATTTTTGTTTCATACTTGTATCTATACACACTTAGAACTATACACACTAACTAAGCAGCCATCACTGGCTTTGCAGCCATTCTACTATGAATATATCTGCTTAATAGACACATGTGATCAGAGTTGTTCAATAGACACTTGTACACAATGACATACATCTCATGCAAATGCTATTGTTTCTGAGATGTGTCCAACTCAAAATATCCATGTAAGAATGCTTTAACGTCCAGTTGCTGCTAATAAGAATTTATTGGTCCACATCGTCCCTCTCGAGTGCACCCTGTGCAGCTCTGATGTCCACAGATGGGAACTGAGCCCCACCCGCCACTACCTAATCACCACCATCAAAGTCCTAGGGGAGACTAAACTTGTGTAGATTACCCTAATATTAAAACTGGAACTTATAATAAACCTCAGAGAAGACCATTGCCATTCGCAAGAATGTCGTATATGTTTGATATGCTTAATTGTAGCCACGTAGAGTTAATGTTATTTAGAGAATAAGGTGTTTATTGTAATGTAATTGGATTCCTTATTGGACATTTTAATCTAACTCATGAAGATACTTAGTGAGATGTATAGAAGGAGTAATTAGAATAAATTGTAAAGAAGCAGAGAAACATTTAATACTAACTTATTGATTTTGAACTTGTGATTAGTTTCCCATGTTCACCTTTCCTAATGCCTTACTATGATTTGTCCATAAGTCTGTGTCTTGTCTCCTGGGTTGTGTTGGCTTGGGCTCATTTCCATGTGAGTCAGGATTGGCGGCTCTCTTTCATTCTCTCTCTCTCTCTCTCTCTCTCTCTGTCGCTCTCTCTCTCTCTCTCTCTGCCGCTCTCTCTCTCTCTCGCTCTCTCTCTTTCTCTCTCATACATTTACCCCCGTTCTCTCTACCTCTCTCTCTCTCCCTCTTTCTCTCTCATACATTTACCCCCTTCTCTCTCTCTCTCTCCCTCTCCCTCTATCTCTCTGTCCCTCCCTCTCTCTCTCTCAATCTCTCTCTCCCTCTCTCTCCCCCTCCCTCTCTCTCTCATACATGTACCCCCACTCTTACTCTCTCTCTCTCTCTCTCTCCCTCTCCCTCTCTATCTCTCTCTCCCTCCCTCTCTCTCTCTCTCTCCCTCTCTCTCCCCCTCCCTCTCTCTCTCATACATGTACCCCCACTCTTACTCTCTCTCTCTCTCTCTCTCTCCCTCTCCCTCTCTCTCTCCCTCCCTCTCTCTCTCTCCCTCTCTCTCCCCCTCCCTCTCTCTCTCATACATGTACCCCCACTCTTACTCTCTCTCTCTTTCTTTCTCTCTCTCTTTCTCTCCCATACATTTACCCCCTTCTCTCACTCTCTCTCTCATACACTCATACATTTACCCCCACTCTTACTCTCTCTGTCTCTTATTTCCGGATGGCTGATCTGGCAATCCTCATTGAAGTTTAGGTTGCATATTCACTTTGATTAGATATTGCTGTATTTTTAACCACCACATCTTAATTGCTGATTAAAATTAATTGAAACTCAATTCTAAAAAGGATCAAGAAAGAATAACAATTTTCCTCATGGAATTCCTCATTTAATTCCACGCTTTCTTTCTCTTAAGAAAACAAAACAGTCTCTTCTAAATCATGTTTTCTTATGTACTCTAAGGCAAATAAAACAAACACAAATATCTGTGTAGCCGTCATAAGTGGATAGGCATGGCTTGCAATGTTTGTGATAGTCAACAAGTTTAATTAGCATATTAGAAACATAACATAATGTAATTTCAGCAAGACTGAGTAAGCTGATTTGAATTCATCCCAGTGTAAATTTGCTTTATTAATTAGATTTTTTACTTGATTTTCTACCTGATTGGATTAAGTTATTATTATTTAAATGTATCTTGCAATGTTTGTAATGAATACAGCAATACTTAAAGTAGTGGACAAAAATGGAAATGCCTTGATAAGTGAGTTTCAAACATATTGAAAGCAAAGGTTTCTACACACATGTAACTTGTGTTAATTAAGCAAATTACATACGTGGTCAGTGTCATGTGTAAGAAATTCTAGACTCCCTCGATTACTTATAATTATGGCTAACATGGCTGCAAGAGGAGACCTTTAAAGATGGATGATTGTTAAGGCACATTGTTCAGGAGGTTCGGTGACCGAGAGAGCTCAGCTTGCTAATGTTTCATGAGCAATGGTATTTATAGAGATGTCAGCAAGGAAAACAGAGGGGGGGGAAACATCTTTAGCAAAGGGCAACAGTGGTTGGAAGCACATACTCTAGGATTGTCACTTCTGTGCAGAGAGCAGCTGCAGGCCAACTCGCTGCAAGAAAACGTAGTGAGTTTGCAGTGCATAACTTGCACATTACACCTGGCAATGGTGTTTGCTAGATTAGTGGTACATAGAGAACAGGCATAAGACTGCCAACAGTCGAGGAAGTTCCTATGGTTGGATGAATTATTCTTCACTGTGTTCTCAACAAACAGATGAGTGCCCATGCAGTTTAATTAAATGTTAAGATGAAAAACAGTTTAGGAGGATAATTCATTGCAAATGTTATAGGTATCTATTAACTCATGTCAGTGCTGAAGTATATCCTAGTTGTCTACTCTCCAGAGAGTCTGGGAGGACTCCCTAAAATTAGTGACTCTCCTGGATGTTACAGGACAGTACATAACTATGATAGTTGACTATATGATTAGGCAGCACGGTGGCTCAGTGGTTAGCACTTTTGCCTCACAGCACTGGGGTCATGAGTTGAATTCCCAACCATGGCCTTATCTGTGTGGAGTTTGTATGTTCTCCCTGAGTTTGCGTGGGTTTCCTCCGGGTGCTCCGGTTTCCTTCCACGCTCCAAAAATATACTAGTAGGTTAATTAGCTGCTAACAAATAGACCCTAGTCTGTATGTATGTTTGGGAATTTAGACTGTAAGCCCTATTGGGGCAGGGATTGATGTGAGTGAGTTCTTTGTACAGCGCTGCGGAATTTAAAAAACTATATTTAATTTTATTATTCTAGCAAATTTCCTGTATGATAGAGCTGTCATTACTATATATATTTTTGCTCAGTAGTCTTTTTTGTGCTATTTAAATCTACATTACCACCAAGTAAAATATATAAATAAGGTTCCCCTCCTTCTAGCTGGGAACCGCTGCATACAGACATTTTCTTCCTAGGGCTCCTCTGTTCCGCTAATCGCCTTGTCAAAATCAAGAGGTGGGACGGAACAGTGGGAGTGGGACGGACGGACCAATTACAAGCCACAATCAAGAGGTCGTAGCTTGTGATTGGTTCTCCTGCTTAGACACCCTCCACTGCTAAATAAAGCCTGTTAAACTGGTTTACTGCTCCTGTATTATGGAATCGGCAGAGCTTTTGGAAAAATTAATATATATATATATATATATATATATATATATATATATATATAGCAACCCACAGGACTCGGCTAGTGGGAGGGGCACTTAAGGATAATCTTTTGCATAGACGGTAGTGCAGATTTAAAACAATAGCTAGTACCATGAATTTGCTGATAGTGTTGGCTGTAGATTCCTTATGTCTATTGGGAAGAATTATTTGAGCCCATGGGCTAGATTTACTATACTGCGGGTTTGAAAAAGTGGAGATGTTGCATATAGCAACCAATCAGATTCTAGCTATCATTTTGTAGAATGCACTAAATAAATGAAAGCTAGAATCTGATTGGTTGCTATAGGCAACATCTCCACTTTTTCAAACACGCAGTTTAGTAAATATACCCCCATGTTTCTGTTTCAAATTACAGGTCACAACCATTTAATTAAAAGTGCAGTTTTGTGAATCTATGGTTCAGGAAAGCAAGTCTACCTAAACTCTCACTGACCCCCGTGTTTTGGTTTTGTTTTTGGTTTTGGATCTGGATTACCTTCGTGTTTTGGTTTTGGTTTTGGTTTTGCAAAACCGCCCTTGCGTGTTTTGGTTTTTTTTTTTTGGTTTTGTTTGGTTTTGTTTTGCTATTTTGATTAAAAATCAATGTTTTTGGGCCTAAAATAACCAAATTTAGTGCTCCACCTGTTTCTAGGATAAGTAATGTAATTGTAAAGCTAATAAATTATCCAAAAAACAGTTTTATTCCTGGTAGGCCTTCATTAATTCTACACACAAACCAGATTGTCTTCCTCTCCATCTATGAATATTGGCAATGCAGCCATCGTCTTTGGATGTATATTACACCCTACACTTATACTTAAATATGTAAAGAAATGGACAAAGGCAGTTTGGTTTTTGTCTCTCTAGGCCCCCTCCAGTTGTAGAAAATACAAAAAAATTCAGCCGTTATAGACTGTACAATATTAATTGAAATGGAGAAAGCCAGTTTGGTTTCTGTCTCTGTAGGCCTCTCTCCACTTGTATAAAATACCAAAAAATTCAAACCAGCCCAGATGTCAAACTCTTGGGGTCTGCCACCTGCGTCATCTTTGCTTGTGTTTGGAAAGTGCAAATTGGTGCCAGAACCTCACATGCCAGAACTGCTGCCACTGGTGCCACCCTGCTGCCACTGGCGCAGGACTTACACAATCAACCGCATCCTCATCAGTGCCCTTGTCGGCTACCCAAATCTCCCTCGGGCTGCTCAGGCACACATCAGCAGAACTGCTGAAAGGGTCAGTCTTTATGGGTACACTAACAGAATGCTCACGATTAGACATCCCACTGTTGGATGGACTCTCCACAGGGATTGGTGTCATTTGTGATTCAGAGCAAACATTAGTCTCTAATGCCTTACTGTTATCTTGCAGCTCGGCTTTGACGCGTAACAGTAGTTGTGCACCAATTGTAGGCTCGGTAACATTTTTGGATCTGCCACTAATAGAGAAAGGTGAAGGCCTCATTCTCTCTTTGCCACTGCGTGTATAGAATGGCATGTTGGCAAAAAAATTTTTATCGGCACTTAACTTTTCCTCAGTTACACTTCTTTTTTGCTTCAACACAGTAAAAAAAAATTTGGGGTGTGTTTTTTTGACTGATTTCAAAACACTGTGTAGTTTGACATCGCCTTGCCCAGATGACGTACTGGGAACACTACCATCAGGACTGGTGACAGAACCTGATTGCTCATTCTGCTCATATGTGGACTGCTTTGAATCCATTCTGAGCCCAACACACTTGTAGTGCTACAAATTGTTTTAGATATTGCTGACAAATATGACTTTTGACAGCCAGAAATATTAATGCAAAAGAATGAGGGACACCCCAAAAGCACTTGAGAGTGCTAAAAATTATTTTTTAAATCTGCTAACAGATAGTACTTTTGACAGCCAGAAATATTAATCCAAAAGAATGGGGGACACCCAAAAAGCACTTTTAGAGTGCTAAAAATTATTTTTTAAATCTACTGACAGATAGTACTTTTTTTTGACAGCCAGAAATATTAATGCTAAAGAATGGGGGACACCCAAAAAGCACTTTGGAGTGCTAAAAATTATTTTTTAAATCTGTTGACAGATATTACTTTTGACAGCCAGAAATATTAATGCAAAAGAATGGGGGACACCCCAAAGCACTTGTAGTGCCAAATATTGAAGAAAAAAAAAAGACTCCTCTTTCCTCCTCTCTTCTCTATCGATTGTTATCAGAATTGGAATCAGAATTGCATTGTCTGTCCCTGCTCTAATCAGCCTGTGACTACACCCTGCTCTCTCCCTCTGTCAAATGGCGATGGATTGCTGTGGAGGCAGGTATTTATAATTTTCAAGTATCGCGAGAACCGAGCCCCGAGATCCGACGACGTCACAATGACGTTCGGCCTCGATTTGGATTCCGAGCGGGCGGGAGAGTACCGAGCCTGCTCGGCTCGGTACTCGGATAGGCAAAGTTCAGGTGGGTTCGGTTCTCGGGGAACCGAGCCCACCCATCTCTAACCTAAACGCACCCATTCAGTAATCACATATGGTTTTAAAAAAAATAGTTATTAAAAGTGAGGAGTTTTGCAATTTTTTTTGTCCTTTCACTATTAAGAAAGGTGAAACAGCAACATTGGGAAAATGAAATTAGCAACATGATCTCTATATACTTAATCTGTTTCCAGAGCCAGAGAACGACAGGCCCCCGACTCATCTGTTCTCATGTTGACTCCATCTGTGTGTTATAAATATTTGATTTCTTCAACCTAAATTGCGATGTTTTTCGGCATCAATTCTTCATTTAGCAGCATATGCCACTTACTAATGCATATGTAAAATAAATCCAGGAAGAATATTCGATAAATGTCTGCTGTCTTTCAGAATTGCATCTCTAGTAATAATATGGCACTCTAAGTTCCTAAAATATATTGATTGTGCTATATATTTGTTCTGAAGCATTGCAAGTAAGGAAGAAAGAACTATTTACAGAGAGCAACTCCAGCGAGCAGAGTAATATAGGTCCTATTCCTGAAAACTGTGGTGTTCTGAAGATAAAGGCACTTGTGCCTGAACTGTTTGCTTGTCCTAGAGACTATACAGACAATACATCAGCTGTCAATAGCATTCTACTTTTAGTCTTGCTGGCATTCAACATTTTTCAGGTGGTCATGCTGGAGAACACATTTAGAACAGGTACCGTGGGGGGGGGGGGGATTTTAGAAAACAGGGTGGGGTACCATAGAAATTGGCCAGCTACAGTTTCACTGGTTAGAAGGAGTTACAATTTCTGAAAGAAAATAAGTGTAGATTTATCCTGTAATGTTTCTTATCTAGATCAAGATTTCTTTTTTTTTTAAAATTAAAATGGAATAGTTTCATTAGTTCCTAAAAGTTCCTTGAGCTCCTACAGGGTGAATGCAGGGTCAGCTAGATTTAGATTATGGATCAAAGGGCTTCAGTCAAGACTCCTCTTGGATTATTTCTAATGAAGATTTAGGAGCCGGTGATTAAATAACTCCCGAAAATGAAACAAGTGTTGTTAAGGATTTGAATTAAAGAAGGTTAATAACTTTTTAACAGATATTGACTTGACTTTGTAATGGGAAGGAATGGACTTTAAGTATAAGTATACTAAGTATTCACTTACTGGATTAGGCTTGTGGCCATGTCATTGTTCCATCTTACACCACTATACAGTACAAGAAACCGGCTAATTACTGCATTAGGTCTCTATCACTCAATTGGGACCAAGTTGGGACCACTAGCATTAAACTTGGGACTGGATTTTTCTTAACCGAACAATTGGATCTTTCATGTCGAAGCTGCCGGATAGAAAACTTTCTCCCCCCCACAAAAAACCCAACATACACACATTGCTCCAGAGGGGCAAGTAGTCATTTCTTAAGCAACAAACTGCTCCAGTTGGGGATGGAAGAAAAACACATTGGGGGGTTTCTTATACCTATCTCTGAACACAGCAAAATTATAATTATTTTGCAACTGCTGTTGATCTCTATTAGTCAGAGCGCAGCCAAATGTTTAGTAAGCTGCTCCTCCGATGAGCAATAATCAGGGACAAGAACTGATAGTGAATCCAAGCCATTTCTTGTTAAGACCACACTTTGGGGAAGATGTATCAAACCTTCTAAAAAGTGGAAGTGTTGCCCCTAGCAACCAATCAGATTCTAGCTATAATTTATATAGTGCATTTAGAAAATGATAGCTAGAATCTGGTTGCTATGGGCAACACCTCCACTTTTTCCTTCCTAGAAGTTTTGATACATCTATTCCTATGATTCACATTTCACTATTGAGGTTTAGTTGCCCTTTAAATCAGTAAAGGAAGAAAAGCATATTGCTTATTTGTTTTACACATACAGAACGCACTTTCTGTGTGATTGCTATACTGCTGATTACAACTTAAAAATATTCTGGCTTAATCAACATAATAGTTTGCAGTAGAAAACTCTTCTCACAATAAAAAAAAAATGTATGTGCATCTTTCAATTTGCAATCTTCAAGTTGTCCTGTTTTTACCAATTGACAAACACAGCATTTCATGAGGACAGGAAGTGTTACCTTGTTTACACCTTATTGAAAGCGCATTTCTCCAAAGAAAATCACTTATACTCTACTGATTAATCCATTTCAAGTTATTTATTTTTCTTCAAGTTTTCTGATTTTATGTAGGCTAGTCATCATTTTACAAATGGAAGAAAAATCAGTATCTCGGGAAAATTAGGACATTCAGCAAACATTTACAATCAGTTTCCACCCAGTTTCAGGATGGTGGTTACAAATTACTTCTAATTAATGTACTACGTTTTATTTTACATGTACTGCTTTTATAACAGGAACTATACCCAAAACTATCAGCAGACTATTAGCTGGTATTGCATAGAAATGCTAAAATAAGAATATATTCTAAGGTGAATAATGGTCATTTGTCACAGAGAATGATGGTCATTTGATGTGAAGGAGAATTGCTGTAATTTTCTGTGTAGGAGAATGATGGTCATTTGCTGGGTAGAGGAATTGAGGCAATCTGCTGTTTAAGAGAACGGCGGTCATCTGTTTTATAGGATAATAACAGTCATTTGCTGTGTAAGGGAATGTCAGTCATTCACTGTGAGGAGTATAACCTTATTTGCTGTGTAAGGGAATGGCGGTCATTCACTGTGAGGAGTATAAGCTTATTTGCTGTGTAAGGGAATGGCGGTCATTCACTGTGAGGAGTATAACCTTATTTGCTGTGTAAGGGAATGGCGGTCATTCACTGTGAGGAGTATAACCTTATTTGCTGTGTAAGGGAATGGCGGTCATTCGCTGTGAGGAGAATAATAGATACTTGCTGTGTAAGGGAATGGCGGTCATTCTCTGTGAGTGTAAGGGAATGGCGGTCATTCACTGTAAAGAGAATAACAGCTATTAGCTGTGTAAGGGATTGTCAGTCATTCACTGTGAGGAGTATAACCTTATTTGCTGTGTAAGGGAATGGCGGTCATTCACTGTGAGGAGTATAACCTTATTTGCTGTGTAAGGGAATGGCGGTCATTCACTGTGAGGAGTATAACCTTATTTGCTGTGTAAGGGAATGGCGGTCATTTGCTGTGAGGAGAATAATAGCTACTTGCTGTGTAAGGGAATGGCGGTCATTCTCTGTGAGTGTAAGGGAATGGTGGTCATTCACTGTAAAGAGAAAAACAGCTATTAGCTGTGTAAGGGAATGGCGGTCATTCTCTGTGAGTGTAAGGGAATGGCGGTCATTTGCTGTGAGGAGAATAACAGTTATTGGCTGTGTAAGGGAATGGCGGTCATTCACTGTGAGGAGAATAACAGTTATTGGCTGTGTAAGGGAATGGCAGTCATTCGCTGTGAGGAGAATAACAGCTATTTGCTGTGTAAGGGAATGGCGGTCATTCGCTGTGAGTGTAAGGGAATGGCGGTCATTCACTGTGAGGAGAATAACAGTTATTTACTGTGTAAGGGAATGGCGGGCATTCGCTGTAAGGAGAATAACAGTTACTTGCTGTGTAAGGGAATGGCAGTCATTCGCTGTGAGGAGAATAACAGTTATTTGTTGTGTAAGGGATTGGCGGTCATTCGCTGTGAGTGTAAGGGAATAGCTGTCAGTTTCTGTGCAGAATAATGCACTTATTATTAGGTATGATGTGCTATGTTACACTTTACAATACATGCATGCCTCCTTTGACATTTTTTTTATTTTTAATAGCAGGCTCACCCCAAATGAAGCCTCATGTAGCATGGCACACATGGTATATGACCAGGGACTCACCCATAAGTAATTGCTGCCAAACTTTTACTCTTTATCCTTTTGATTCTAATCTAATATGTGGTTATGTGTGCTAGTTCCAGGTAGTTTGCATTTATTCTTTTAATACTAGTGGACAGAAAGCGGAGTATTGGCGTACAGTGCCTGGCAGCGGCAAAAGCAAATTTGGTGATAAAGCATGTGATGCAGTATAGTATTAGCATAGTATAAGTCGCTAGTTAGATCACTTCTTGAATATTGGTTCCAGTAAGGAGGATATAAGAAAATTCAAGTAGATTCAGGTTATTGATAAAGGAATAGAAGACTTCAATTATAGAAGGCTTAGTAAGCTAGCCTTGTTTACTTTGGGAAAAAGCAACTCCCAGGTGACCTAATTAATATGGAAAAATATCAGAAGTCAATACAAAAAATTTTTTAACACATTTTTCTTACCAAGGACCAATCAAAGGACAAGGGTCATCAATTGCAAATGGAAGAAAGAAGATTTCCCTATTAGCATAGGAAAGGGTTCTTTACTGTAAATGTATTTTAGCCATGATATTCCTTATCATCTGAGGTGGTGGTGGCAAATTCACGAACATAATATAAACATTTACTGGCTGCCTTCCTTAAAAAAAAAATTGTAGCTATATTTATTAGAGTACATTATAATTATTAGAGGATATGCCATCTTTGTGGTCAGGAAGAACTTTGTCCCCCATGAGCCTAATGTCACACTGGAGGCTTGATGTACCTCTGCCTTTTTTAACCTTACTATGTAACCCACGACATGATTTTAGAGGGAAGTGAAATGCGTTGCAGTTTCGTATGATTCATTTATAGATTTGTACTTAGAAAACTACAAACAATGTACTCCTGCATAAATATGTTCTCCACCAAGAACTGGATTCTTTTAGTCTAGCTTCCAGTAAACCTCCCGACCCACCTGGTATCAGGAGTTTATTTTCTGATATATTGTTACTCTCCTTTTGACAAACTAATCAGATTAGATTGCTGCTTTGTGGTGTTTGTAGGTGGAATAATTCTATACTCTGGAGCACTTACAAAGATTTCTTACAAAGAATAGAGAACATTTATTTGGAAAACTGACATGAATATTTAAATATAAAAACGGTAAAGTGAAATATATATAATTACAGGTTTAGCACATTTAAAGTAGGTAAAAGATTGTAGGCAAATTGAATACATGGCATTATTTATTGCGTGAGTGCTCATTATCTATCTTTGTTCCATCATGAAAAAAAATAAGCAAGTGTATTATACTGAAAAATTAATTTGGTAGCCTGAACACCAAAACAAATATAATCGTTTTTGCAAATGACATGGACAATAATCACCTACCTGTCTAAACAGTCAGTAGCAGAGTACATCAATATATCTTGTCAAGTAGTACTTTTTATAAAGAAGCAGAGAGAAATCATAATGCAAACATGATTATCATCAGACATAAAAATGTGGATGTAATAAAACAAGGGTGTTTTTGTAAGTGCACTCAAGTGGGGAACTATCATCTCCATTGGCGTTTGGACTCAGAGTTTTTCATTTTATATTATATTATCATCACACAATTAATATTCCACAACCATCGTATTTATTAACAGTTTATTGACATTTGAAAAGTATTGGTAATATCCAAAGTCTAAAAGAACATTCTTCACCGCACCAAGCTAAACCCCTAATATAAATATTCGAAAGAATCTTCTTATTTCATTTAGGGGAGGTGCTCCTACACAATATGAACATATCATCCAAAAAATAGGGGAAGGAAAGGCGGGGAGGGGATAAAGAAAATGTGTATACAGGGCACTCTTTTACCGTACGTAATATAATAAGTTTCTGTTAAAAGTTTTAAGTTTTAATAAGTTTTTCTGTTAATATCCAAAGTCTCACAGTGTTGCACTATTATCTTTTTCTGTTGTTTCTTTCTTTGCAATATCACTGGATATATCGTGTTGTCAGAAAGTTAGGAAAGACGACTACGCATCAGAATGAAATATAGGTATTATTTATTTATTTATTCGATTGGATAGTACTGCGAGAGATCAATAGCGCTTAATCTGTCTTGAATTCTTTCTCTATTATTCTTATTGTCAGTTAATGATTGCAATACCAAGTAGCTAATTTCAGCCTCATCATCAGGTCAAGTACAGAACATTTAGTGAATAAGAGCACTATATAAGTTTGATGATATAAATACCTATACCCAAAAACAATTTTTTTATTTTATTTTTTTATTTTGCATTCAGAAAATGATTTTCTTATTCGATGGCTTAAAAAAATAAAAATAAAACATACATGCACAATGTTCACCATTCACTTTCCATGTTGGTCTTGATTGCTAACAAGTCGTATGTATAACGACCTTAATGTTGTATGAGAGGAGCCTCATATTACTACTCTGTACTGCTCAGGACCTTCCACTATCTAAGTCTCTATGTCTATGGTTTACTCCTCCACACATCATGACACTGTCCCTGTCACATACAGCTCAGTCCGTACTTATAGAACCACACAAATGGCCACTGGTCCCAAAAGACCAGCATGCTCAATCACCAACTTCTTTTTGTGGTATTTTAATACATAATTTTAATTTTATTTGTGCTATCATCAAATCGCAGGACAGGTAAAATTGTGTGCATCATTGTACATGGAATGGCGACTATCCAAGATATTTTCCTACAAACCCTCTTTCCCTAAAATAAAAGGAAATGTAGAAAAATCTAAATAAAGTTCCTCTAAATAATAAAATTGAAGCTTCCATATGTGAACTATGAAGACATTGTTCAGTATTAACTTGACATATTACCTCCCCACTCCATTATAAGCTCTTTCATAGCATAGTATGAATTGTGCAGACTCACAGTTTCTTAGTCGTGTTGGCTTCTGTCATTTGTTCCTAACAGGCTGGCTGGTGGAGCTGGCCAACAGAAATTTAGTGGGCCTACACTGTAAAATCACCAAAAGTTTGGCGGTCTGCATTTTATAATGGCATCAAGGACAGGGTTGGCATTGGATACTAGTCCCTAGTATGTATTGTGTTTTTGACTAGTAATCACTAAAATGCTCTCTGTATTGTAAATCAGTCAATAAGATGTTCTGTGTTGTATATTAGTCAATAGAATCCTCGCTGTATTGCTTCTAGGTCTCTAGAATTGTTTCCGCATTGAGCATAAGTCAGATGGGGCTTGTAAGTGTTCTATTCTATCATAGCTCTTTGACATGACATTTCTTCATATACTTTGTTGACTATATAAAACCAAAATCAAAACCACATTAGACAAAACACAACCACACGGTTTTTGTCATGTCCATTTTTTCATTGTGGTGCGCTGGTAGAGGAGCCTGAGCCACTTGCTTGTGATTTCCCCCATAGGTCAAGAAGAGACTACATTTGTTTGAGCTGCTGTGACATCAGTAGGCTGTGGAGTAGATTTCTGAAACCTTCTAAAAAACAAAAGTGGAGGTGTTGCTCATAGCAACCAGTCAGATTCTAGATAGCATTTTCTAGAATGTACTAGATAAATGACAGCTAGAATCTGATTGGTTTCCATGTTCCATGGGTAATACCTCCACTTTTCCTGTTTAGAAGGTCTGATAAATCTACCCATGTGTCTACACTGATAGAGAAGATCGTCCATCCAAACGTCCCAACCTGCTATAGGGGAGGGAAAAGGAGAATGGTGGACTTAGTTAGCTAAGTATAAACACTTCAGCTATTTCACACATTTTATTCAGCTCTGTAATACACAGCTTTTTGTATTATTGTCAAGCATTGGCTATACTTGCTCTTTAAAATCATATTGCAAACTTTCAGTTCCTAGGGTCTGAGGGACATGAATTATCAAATATGATAAAAAATATTTACAAGTGTTGAATAAATAATAACTGAAGTGTAAGGGAAGAAGAACATGCTCCAGTCTTTTATTTTTTAGATAATATCCAAACAAATTGTAATTAATTTATACCCTGTGGTTAGTACAAGTCTGGAACATAGAAAGTATCTTTCATACTGTTCTATCCTGATGTGCGTGTACAGTGTGCCCTCTGACTAGTTATTGTCCTGTTTAAACTTGAAAGCAGTTTTGTTACATATCATTGTCTTTACATCACATAAGAATTCTTTGCAACATTATTTTTACACTTAAAACAATTAACTCAGCAGGAACAACAGAGAGGCTGAAAACTGTAGGAACTAATGCAAACAAAGTGTTCAAGTGGTTTAGAAATGATGTGTACAGGATTAAGAGTATAATTTGTATAGCTCTAAATGGTGCTTGGTGAGGACATAACTCCTGCATTGTTCTGCAACCTGTGCATTGTAGTCAACATTACATCCATTGTTGCAGATTATTCTGGTATTAGAATTTACATTTGATATCTGCACCCTGCTCAACTTCATAGCCGTTTGCTGGATATTGAAGGATATATGAATTTGGCTTGTTCAATTTTGAGTGATGTAAAATTTGAGTAGTAGGGAGCAATGACTGAAAGTATATGAGATGCATTAGTGTTTTAGATAAATATGATGAGATTGGACCTACAAAGTGTTTCACATGAGTGAGAGATCCTATAGAGATACAGTGAGTGTAGTACATGTGGGTGTATAGGTTCATGAACTGCTGTTAAAAAAATGCACTTAATAATGGGTTCAATGCCCCATTTCAGTACAATGATACTTTTCAGAATACTTGATCAATTAGATATATATCGTGCTCTACTTTATGATCAGTCAAGCGTTCGGAAAAATGTTAGTCTTGTTGTGGGAGCAATGTTTGGCATACAACATCCAAAGGTTATGGATTCATGTGGTGATGGACTAGTGGAAAGTGGTAGCCCGACTCAACTAGAGAGGAATGTGATCCCAACCCAGGAAAGGAAAGCAAACGGTGAAGAATGGTGTGTCCCCATTGGTAAAAGACTGTAATAAATACACCCAACCAATTCAACTCAACCGAGGAGAACATTGGGAATCCAGGGTTAGTATCCCCAGATACTCAGAGGAGAAAGGAACCT